>SJYW01035898.1:131953-158464 GCA_006410735.1 Raphicerus campestris | reverse complement strand
AGAAAAATGGCTCCATCAAACCCTGATTAGTAGGTTTCATGGTATGTCTAATCACAGAGAATCTAGCTGCTGATCAAAGCTTCTTGGATCAAGAAAATCTGGTTCTATCCTATTCTCTGCTAGCTAACAGTCCTGAGGTGGGTTTTATTTTAAAATAAGAAAAGAAAAGTGAAGAAAATAACTACGAAGCAGATTGTGAACTGTGAGACTATCTCTGGGGCAGCCCCGAAGGGTCATCCAGCAATTTCTTGATGGTGTGTTCTACCAAAACGTATGGTTCAAATAGGTTACAATGTAGTACCCATGCACCATGTAGATGGGTGGCATGTCAATAAACAGATAGCCAGCCAGCCAGAGAACTGAAGGAGTAACAAAATTAGACCCTGGCTCCTTTAACCTGGGCCCTCCCAGGTGGCACAGTGGTATAGAATCCACCTGCCAATGCAGGAGATACAGGTTTGATCCCTGGGTCAGGAAGATCCCCTGGAGAAGGAAAGGGCAACCTGCTCCAGTATTCTTGCCTGGAGAATCCCATGGGCAGAGAAACCTGTCGGGTTACAGTCCATGGGGTTGCAAAGAGTCAGACACGCCTGAGTGACTANTGGAACATGTGAGGCTCAGCTCTCCCTGCTCCAGGGGCTGGGCTGTCCACCACACAGCCCCTGCCCTGGCACGCACTCCTGTGCCATGCCATGCATGGCGGGTGAGCCCTGGATGCTCACAGCGACTTAATGCTTCTGCATCACTCGTGGTGTCTTTCAGAAACCACCTGTGCCACAAGAAGGACCAGCGGGGTGCTTTCTGGAGCCCATCACTTCCCTCCATCCAAGGCAAGGCTGGGAGGGCGCCAACAGGGAGAAGCAGATGTCAGCCTCACCAGTCTCAAAATCCCTCTCATGCTGTTGTCACGTCTGCCGGTTCTCCTAAGGTCTTATCCCGGAGGCTTGGCGGACTGGGTTTCTTCTCAGACCAAGAGGCATCCCCACAGTGCTCTCATTTAATCGTCTCTGTCTCTTCTCGCGTCCCCTTTCTTAATTCCTCCTCTCTCCTTCCCTTCTTGTCTCACAGGAACCTCCTTTATACCACAGAGCCATTCTCTGTACACTCTAACTCATAACAAAATGCTCAGACTTCCTGGGTTTGATTACGTAAAGGAAGGCTCTTGGAATTAAAACAACTCTTTCCTCATTCAGTGAAACTTGGCTCTCAAGGTTACTTATATACTTGGGTGAGGTCTGGAAGCCAAGCTGTGTTCAGGATACTGCCCACCACTCTGTGAAGGAAGGCATGGCACTGACAGACAGTGGAGAACCAGAGGGCACCATGATTTGTAGGCAAAATGATACCTGTTTAATATTAAAAAACATCCCCATTGCATCATTACTGAGCATAAAGGAGCATAAAGGACTTCGTATGTAGTGTCTCCTGAAATGTCGACAACCCTGTGAGGTAGATACTGTCATCACCCCCTGCTTTGTAGATGAAAAAACAGTCTTAGGTTAAGAATTTGTCAAGATCATAAGGGCCAGAAAATGATGGAGCTGTGAGCTTCAGATCCAGCCAGATGGTCATAATCAGGCTGTCAGTCCCCAAATCCTGTCCAGAAGAACCGTAGAGTGGTTGCCCTATTATATTTGACTCCCAGTTTCTTGACTTTCCAGTGGAAAAGGGAAGTCTACAGGCAGTGTGGCATTCCTCCTTTCTCCTAGTCAGAGACTTTGCAGTCTGAACCACCATCACTGGTGATCTCCAGTCTCTAAGGAAATGAAATGGAGCTCTTAACTAAAGGTTGGGACATCCCTGATGATTCTGTAAAGGGATAGGTTGCATCATTCATCAAGAAATAAAAAACCAACAACTTAAAAAACTTGAAATAATCAAGCTTATTCTAGTTTAAAATCACTCAAGGTCAGACAGCAGGTGAATGGTAGCTCCAGACCTGATGTCTGTTTGATGTCAAAGCCCAGCTCTGGACATCCCTGGTGGCTCAGTTGGTAAAGAATCCGCTTGCAGTGGAGGAGACCTGGGTTCGATCTCTGGGTTGGGAAGATCCCCTGGAGGAGGGCATGGCTAACGCTCCAGTATTCTTGTCTGGAGAATTCCATGGGCAGAGGAGCCTGGTGGGCTACAGTCCATGGGGTTGCAAAGAGTCAGACACGACTGAACAAGTAATACTTCACTTCAAGAGGTGAGTTATATTCTCAGTGGGGGCAACCACCCCCCCCAAAAAAAGCCCAGATCTTTCTGTGGATTGAGGTTAATCCTGTCTGACCTGACCCCAAGCACATTTTCAGGTCTACGCTCACTGGTCGTACCCTTGCTCTGGGGCCCCTGTGCTGTGTTTAACTATCTGAACCATGCTTAACTGGATCTCCAAGACTGATGCTCTTTCATGAAGACAGCACTGGAATAGCTTCAAAATTTGGAGAGAAAGTCAATCTGTGCTTCAGTTTCTGGTTTGTTAATAATTTCAAAAACAAGGGCAAATAATAACATTTTAGGCCAAGACACAGAATTTACCATCTGTAGACAATCCCACTGAAAGTAGATTAAAGGAAGTACTTCAAGAAGAAAAAAATTAAACCGGAAGGAAGGAATAGAAGCCAAGAAAGTGATGAGCAAAGAAACTGGCTGATATATGGTTAAATCTAAAGAAGCATCAACAAGGAATTCCCTGGTCGACCAGTGGTTAGGACTCCTGCTTGCCCTGTAGGAGGCCCAGGTGTGATCCCTAGTCAGGAAACAAAAGATCCCACAAGTTGCGTGATATGGCTAGGAAACAAAACAAAAGAAAAAGCATCAACAGAACAAAACTTGCGTGGAAGTGTGAAAATGATGTGGGATAAAGGTATCGTCAACAGCTGAGAGGAGTGATTAGAGTGAAAGCATTCTATAATGCTTATATGTCCTGGAAGAGGAAACACTGATCAATTTCATACGATCTATGTTAAAATGGAAGGAAGGAAATATTACAGCTTTCCAACCAACAGATGGGAGGACAGGCAGAGACAACAAAGCCATTAATCCATTAATAAGCAACAAAGGAAGGGAAAGGCANTGATCAATTTCATACGATCTATGTTAAAATGGAAGGAAGGAAATATTACAGCTTTCCAACCAACAGATGGGAGGACAGGCAGAGACAACAAAGCCATTAATCCATTAATAAGCAACAAAGGAAGGGAAAGGCAACATAGAAAAAAAAAAACAGGTTAGATAATTAACAAAACAAGATGGTAAGAGTAAATCTAAATAAATCCATAATCACAACATTTGTTCTTTCAGTCACCCAGTCATGTCTGACTCTGCAACCCTACGGACTGCAAGTATTAAACTTAACAGTTCTGTTAATCCTTTGTTGCACTGATGAGAAATAAGAGATGAATGTTTTTTTTCTTAGTCAATGAAAACAAAGTAAGAACATATCCCAAACAGTGTAAAACTCACTGGAATTTGAGTCAGGAGATATCCATCCTGTTACTAAGTCACAAAGTTGTGACCTCAAGTATATAGCCTAGCCAGTGCAGATCTCAGTTTCCTATAATGAAACACAATAAAAAATGTGAATAAATAACAGAATGGGAAAAATGCTTCAAAATCTGACAAGCCATCACAGAGAGCGAAGTTTATATCTAAAGTGTAAATACATAAAACAACGCAAGTATTGAGAGAAAGAGTACTCTTGTTGGCAAGACTTGCTGATGAAGTCTCCCTGGGGCTTAGGACCATCCAGGCCGAGTCCCCAGAGCAGGTCCAGAGCTCATCAAGGAGCAGCAAGTGGCCTTCTTCCTCCCAACTCCCACTAGAGACAGCAGCTGTCCCCAGCCAGGGCCACTCTCCACCCCTCAGGAAGCACGGATCTTCATTTCTGTAAACAATAAAGCCCCAGTACAACAGATACTTACGAAGTTGAAGAAAGTCCATTCGTGAGACTGGCTTAAGCAAAATCTGATGGTTGGTTTCAACCTGTGAGGTCTGATTTCTTTGGTTCCTAATTCCATATCTGTGTTGACCTTTTAGGAAAGAATTGGGTACTCTGTGCAGGAAGGCTAGCTTCCTTTATTTACAGCATCTAGCAGCGTGCTCTGTAGACAGTCAGTATCTGTTATAATATTTCCTGACCAATCAGCTTGGAACAGATACTGCTGCTTAATCGACTTTTTTTCTTCCAATTTTATCAAGATGTGATTGATACATGGCACTGTGTAAATTTAAAGTGTACACCATGATTTGACTAAAATCATGAAAGGATTATCACAAAGTTTAGTGAACATCCATCATCTCATATAGATGCAAAAGTTAAGAAACAGAAAAAAGTGTGTGTGTGTGTGTGTGTGTGTTTCTGATGACAGCTCTTAGGATTTATTCTCTTGACAACTGTCTTACATAACATATGTGCTAAGTCCTTCAGTTGTGTCCAACTCTGTGCGACCTCATGGACTGCAGCCCACCAGGCTCCTCGGTCCACGGGATTTTCCAGGCAAGAATTACTGGAGTGGGTTGCTGTGCCCTCCTCCAGGGGATCTTCCCGACCCAGGGATGCTCAAGCGTCTCGTACATCTAACCTGAAATGGCAAGGCGTGGTTCTTTACCACTAGCGCCACCTGCAGTGTTTTCTATATATATCATGTTGTACATTATATCCCTGGGCCTTAGGTATCTTGCAACTAGAAGTTTGGGGTATCTTTTGACCACCTGCCTCCAAATCCCCCTCTCTCCATACTCCTATCCCCACCTCTAGTAACCACAAATCTGATTCCCTTTGAGTTTGTATATGTATTTGTTTTTGAAGTATAATTGACCTACAACACTACGTTGTTTCCTGTTACACAACACTGATTTTTTTCTAGATANTTACCACTAGCGCCACCTGCAGTGTTTTCTATATATATCATGTTGTACATTATATCCCTGGGCCTTAGGTATCTTGCAACTGGAAGTTTGGGGTATCTTTTGACCACCAGTCTCCAAATCCCCCTCTCTCCATACTTCTATCCCCACCTCTAGTAACCACAAATCTGATCCCTTTGAGTTTGTATATGTATTTGTTTTTGAAGTATAATTGACCTACAACACTATGTTGTTTCCTGTTACACAACACTGATTTTTTTCTAGATAATTCAAAATGTTCACCACCATAACTCTGGTTACAATATGTCACCATACAAAGATGTTGTTGTTCAGTCAATAAGTTGTGTCTGACTCTTCACAACCCCGTAGACTGTAGCATGCCAGGCTCCTCTGTCCTCCACTGTCTCCAGGAGTGTGCTCAAATTCATCTGCACTGAGTTGGTGATGCTATCTAACCATCTCATCCTCTGGGGAATGACCGTATTGCACATACTGTATATTTCATAACAAGGACTCACTTATTTTGCAACAGGAAGTTTGTCCCTCTTAATCTCCTTGTCCTATTGTTTAATTCCCCCCTCCTCCCTCCCCTCCAGGGACCACTAACTGTTCTCTATTATACATAACTCTGTTTCTATTTTGTTAATTCATTTATTTTTTAGATTCCACTGATAATTGAAATCACAAACTAGTTGGGTTTTTCTGTCATTTTTTAATCTTTTTAAATTTATTTTAATTAATTTATTTATTTGGCTGTGCCAGGTATTAGATGTGACGTGTGGGGTCTTTAGTTGCGCTCTGTGGGATCTAGTTCCCAGATGAGTGTTTGAATTTGGGCCCCCCGCCTTGGGAGCGTGGAGTCCGAGCCACTGGACCACCAGGGAAGGCTCTGCTTCATCAGCGTTAAAGGGAAGGATACATTTCTCAATAATTTAAACCTGGGATGAGATATTCAATGTAAATTTACTTTCTTAAGGAAAAGGAATCGTGGGTACCTGCTTAGACGACATTCACTTCTCTGCTTCTGCTCAGTCTGCCCACCCACCTCATTTTTCAGAACCTTGGTCCTGTTATTTAATGTGGAGTGATATTCTGATGTCATAGTGACAGTACATGACTTTTTGTTGAGTCAAGTCAATAAACATAGCTGACTTTTACAAATATCAACTACCATCCCCGGGAGTGAGTGCTTCCAATCATTACTTGTGCATGATTTTCAGTCAGTGTGTCTATTATCACTCCCTAGGATGTAATCCTATAAGAGCCCCAACTTTGTTCAGTACTCCTAATCTCACTGTAGAAAAAAATAGGCCAATGATATTGCCAACCTGACATGTCCTACCTAGCCATATTCACTTTTTAGAAAGGTGAACTGGTCTCTCCAAATAAATTGACAATGTTTAACAATAATTTAAACAAATCAATACAAGCAATGTTTTAAGAATCTTCCTTTGTAATTTACATGTGTTGGGAATACATCTTAATTGTATAAGCCTTTCTTCTGGAAGTATCCCCATACTGTGAAAAACTGGGATGCTTAGATCTGCTGATGATTCTTCCTAAGAACCAAGCAGCATCTAGGTCTCTGGGAAATAGTTTTGAAACCAGGCTCCATAGAGCTCTGGTACCACAGTCCTTTATGTCTCAGCTCAGAGAAGAATTCAGCAAGAGCAAAGCGGTAGATAAGTGATTTATTAGAATAGGACGTTTGTGAGGCTGACAGGAGGGTAGGCAAGAAATACTGTGTCCCAGGAACTTACCCGGCTACAGTTTTACAATAAAAAATGTGGGGAGGGGGAGAAGAACTTCCTTCTTTTTCCTGAATAGACATCATGCTTCCACCATTAGTTCCTCCTCCAGGTTGAGCAGGGGAGTTTTCCTGTCCCTTCAGAGGCAAGCCATATCCACACATTATTGCTTTTCATGTGTGCAGGCAGCGTGTCCTGGGCTTCCCTGGCGGCTCAGTGGTAAAGAATCCGCCTGCCAATGCAGGAGATGCGAGTTCGATCCCTGTGTCAGGAAGATTCCCTGGAGAAGGAAATGGTAACCCACTCTAGTATTCTTGTCTGGGAAATCCCAGGGACAGAGGAGTCTGGGAGGCTATAAGATGAGGGGGTTGCAAAAAAGTCAGACACAACTTAGCAACTAAACAACAACACACTACATCCCTAGACAGTACCTCCTAGGGGTCATTAACTTGCCGAGCTCACTGGGAAGTGGTGGGTCTCCCGTCACCAGGGTTTCACTGCTGGGGAGTGCTGCTGTTGCATCGCTTTGTTGCTAGGCAACTCTGCTTGGTTTTGTGGTTAAGCAAAACTGCTCTCTTGAGTAATTATTAATTACAGGGGTCTCCCATGTTTTTTCTACCTACAATCCCCTAGTGGGATTAACTATTTAATCATCTATTTTTCCCCTTTATTCTACCCCTATCAGTTTTGCATTTGAGATGGATGGAAACATGTTGTTGGATGGTCCTGTTTGGTGGGTTAGACTAAGATTCCCTTCTTGGAACATGGACAGGACACTGAAGGATAAGAAAACTGGGATAAGAGATAAATAAGAAGAGATAAGACTCTTGAACATCCTCTTGCCTTCTAGGTTATCTTCTCTTTGAAAGATGGATACAGAACTGCACACTAGATCTTGGTTTTATGCAAGAATCCTTTAACTGGAAGTTGCCACACCAGAAATAAGAAAGAAATGGAAAGAAAGCAGATGTGGGGAAAAAAAAAAGGGGGAGTTGTTCCCAGAAGCAGGCCAGTGGACAAGAGTAACTGAGCATGTAAGAAAAGTGTTCAGAGTTTTTAAAAATACACCTTCCTAGATTCAACCCTAGAGATGCTATACATCTGGATGGGATCCTGACAATCCATGTTTTAAATGCTTCCCATCTGATACTGATGCCATATTTGGGGACTCCCGTGGAAAAGCAAAGTTTGTGTCCAAACAAATCAGGATCTAATTCTTAAGATCTGACTTAGGGGGGAAAAAAGGAGGAATAGGGCATGAGGATGTTTAAAGTCACTTGGTTAAAATACTTCCCTCTATTCTAGCCTTATCCTCTCTCTCCCTTCCAAGCAAAATCTTTTGTATTCATTGTTGGCATGGTGGTGGTAATAAGTAAGGGTGAAAAGGAATAACCTTCCAATGTCTTCCAAAACCCGAAGATCCTTAGGAGAATCGAATACACAGGAAAAATATTGAGAGCTAGAGGATGGGCCATGCCCAGAAAAAGATGGTCTAGGCAGAGGCTATTCAGAGGGTGGAAGGGAAACAAGAGGACATGAATGCCTGGAGTCCTCCAGAGAAAAGATGTGCCCTTCCCTAGGGGAAGACCCCTGGGGAGAAGGCAAAACCTGAGATAGTAGGATTTGATGGCAAAGAGCATCAGGCTTCCCACCCCAAAGCAGACGCCCTGGAGTGCAAGGAGACCCTGGAGACGGATGGGTGACCCTGTGCATCTCAGCCCAGTAGGAAGGACAGCAAAGGGGTCAGAAGGCCAGGAAGGCAAGGTGCCTTGACAACAATTTGCAGGGCCAGAGGACATCAAGAAACAGGTGCCCCACCCTTACAGCAGGACATGTACCCTAGGAGCAACTCTAGGAAAAGGCAGTGTGTTGAGACGTGACTTGAGAGTTTATGTTTGTGCTACCTCTAAAAAAAATGGGGTTTGGAACAGAATCCTGTTGAGTTAAAGAAATAGGAATCTACGTGTCTCGAATACCTGAGTCATGGACACACTCATGTCAAGACATATCTGCTGCACCAGAAGCTAATCACATGAATAATAGCAGCATCCCATGATAAACCACTGAACATCCTGGGTAGGTATTGGGCAGGTATGATGTGTTGTAGAGTTTCCTACAATTCCCATCCATAGACCGGAATTCTAAGCTGAAGATCACCTGTTGTAATCTTTATAGTTGTAAGTCACTCCAGCATGCATGAAACTCTTTTTAATTCTAATTCAAGACTTTCAAATAGGGTCAAAAAGCAGGGTGGCCAAATTTAGCAAAGACGTTGTCCCATGCAATATTTGCACAACTGGGACATTCTTATACTAAAAAAAAAATTATTCATTGCTGTTCTAAAATGCATATTTATCTGGGCATCTTCTAGGTTGTCTGGGAGCCCTACAAAGAAGGGAACTCACAGGTGAGGGGGCCCACTAAGACATCTGCCACTGTCCCCCTGACCTGGTAAGCCGAGCCCTCACTTCACTCCAGGAGCCCTGCCAAGGCCCTGGCTGAGAAGCAGCAGCTGGGCAAACGTTGGTGAGAAGAGGCAGGAATGTCAGTGGGCTGAGCAGCTTTCGTAAACATCTCAGGCTTCACTCCCTGCACCTGCCCATTGGCAGTGGGAAGTTCTAGAATGCTGCCTGGATTAAAGAAAGGAATGTAGGTTTTGAAATCAGTCAGACCTGAGCCCATCTTGTCAACTACCAAGTATATGACTTTGACTGAAGTACTTTCAGTTCAGTTTAGTCACTCAGTCGTGTCTGACTCTTTGTGACCCCATGAATCGCAGCGCGCCAGGTCTCCCTGTCCATCACCAACTCCCAGAGTTCACTCAGATTCATGTCCATTGAGTCAGTGATGCCATCCAGCCATCTCATCCTCTGTTGTCCCCTTCTCCTCCTGCCCCCAATCCCTCCCAGCATCAGAGTCTTTTCCAATGAGTCAACTCTTCGCGTGAGGTGGCCAAAGTACTGGAGTTTCAGCTTTAACATCATTTCTTCCAAAGAAATCCCAGGGCTGATCTCCTTCAGAATGGACTGGTTGGATCTCCTTGCAGTCCAAGGGACTCTCAAGAGTTCTCCAACACCACAGTTCAAAAGCATCAATTCTTCGGCGCTCAGCCTTCTTCACAGTCCAGCTCTCACATCCATACATGACCACAGGAAAAACCATAGCCTTGACTAGACGGACCTTAGTCGGCAAAGTAATGTCTCTGCTTTTGAATACGCTATCTAGGTTGGTCATAACTTTTCTTCCAAGGAGTAAGCGTCTTTTAATTTCATGGCTGCAGTCACCATCTGCAGTGAAGTACTTTAACCCTCCTCTTTTAGCCAACTCCCTACAAGACGCTTTAAGGATGAAAAAGAATGCACGGAAAGCACACAGTGAGGTGCACGGCCCTGGATTCACGTCAGTGCTATTATTTCATGCACTTAGTTACTAACTAAGAGTGTGTTGCCATTTAGCCGCTAAGTGGTGTCTTTGCAACGCTATGGACGGGAGCCCAACAGGCTCTCTGTCCAGGGGATTCCCCAGGCAAGAACACTGGAGTGGGATGCCATTTCCTTCTCCAGGGCAACTTCCTGACCCAGGGATTGAACTCATGTCTCCTGCAGGTGGATTCTTTACCACGGAGCGACCAGGGAAGTCTAAGTAAGAGTGTAAGAAACTTTCAATCACATTCCTTGGTCTCTGCCTCCCCTCTGGCATATCCTACTTGGATACTGCAATTGTTCGGTCACACAGTTTGTCCCATTGCAACCTCAGTATCTGTCTACAGTTTACACTTTATAGTATTTTCTTTTACCCTTGTCTGTTATACTAAAGAATTTATCTACATCTAAATAAAGGAATAGGGGAATTCCTTGGTGGCCCAATGGTTAGGACTTTGTGCTCCCACTGGAGCAGGGCTAGGTTCCATCCCTGGTATGCAAACTAAGATCCCAGAAGCTGAGCAGCCTCAGCTTCTTATGTATTTTAAATACATAAAATGGTTAATTTTAAAAATAAATAAATGAATAGCACTCAACACATTTCCTAGTTCAGTGTTCTGATCACAATTCCACGAAGCCCAGGGAGTAAGGACAATGTTGGTTTTGCTGTTCAGTCGCTCAGTCATGTCTGATTCTTTGTGACTCCATGGACTGCCACACGCCAGGCCTCCCTGTCCATCAGCAATCCCGGAGCTTGCTCAAACTCATGTCCATTGAGTCAATGATGCCATCCAATGCTGGTTTAAGTGTAAATTAAATTTTTCTGACCAAAAATTGTTTAAAATAAAGAATGTAAACGTACAGCCATTTATGTAATACAAATTTCCAAAGGGAAACTTGTCTGCATAAGTATTTATTCAAAACACTTAAAAATAAAGTAAAAGTATAGCCATTTCTACTTGTCCCTAAATGGCAGGACCTATATCACCATCATGTCCCTATCTGCAGAACATATGGCTCAGAATATAGTAAATATTTGTCACATGGTATTCTGAAAGTCTGGTTTTAAAGGCTATATATTCTTCTCTTGTCATTCACAGTCCCTATTTTGGTATACTCCCTGAGGGAGAGTATTATCTTCATCTGATTGCATAAAAGTGATTTTTTTTCTGCTTACCTCTGACACAGCAAGTAGTACATGGTCTGAGGTAAGCTGTGTTTAAAAAGAAAGGGAGGGGGCACTCCCTGGTGGTCCAGTGGCTGGGACTCTGCACTTTCCAGTTTGATCCCTGGGGGCCCTCACTTGGATCCCAGTCAAGGAACTAAGATTCTACAAGCCAAAAAATTTGTGCTTACAGATATAAAGAACAGACTTTTGGACTCTGTGGGAGAAGGCGAGGGTGGGTGATTTGAGAGAATAGCATTGAAACATGTATATTACCATATGTGAAATAGATCACCAGCCCAAGTTTGACACATGAAACAGGGCAGGGCACTCAAAGCCGCTGCACTGGGACAACCCTGTGGGATGGGCTGGGGAGGGAGGTGGGAGGGGGGTTCGGGATNTACATCACCCCTTAAACATTTCCCCCCCTTTTTTTTCTTTATTGCTGGGACAGGTAGGAAGTTGTCGGTGAAACCTGCTGAAAAAAAAAAAATCTAAACAAAGGATCTGACTTGGCTTGTTTCGATCTGATGTGGAACTGGCCGCTCTAGTTTTCCTTAGCTTGAACTTAGAAAGCTTTTAAGAACTATTGTACCTTTTTTCCATCTCGGTCTTGTAGACATTTCTAAAAATGCCTGTTTCAAAGTTAATGATAGAGCTAAGGAAGAGGAAAAGTCGGATTGTTTGTAAACTCAAAGCAAACCTTGAGAAAAAGAAGCAGTTAGCTGAGGAAGTGT
Organism: Raphicerus campestris; assembly: GCA_006410735.1. NCBI lineage: Eukaryota > Metazoa > Chordata > Mammalia > Artiodactyla > Bovidae > Raphicerus > Raphicerus campestris. The sequence goes on along the minus strand of SJYW01035898.1, from coordinate 146,541 downwards.
AGCAAAGGTGAGGTCCCAATGATGAGAGAAAGGAGAGCCCTGTGCACAAGGGCTGGCAGGGAAAACAGAAAAATGGCTTTTCCTTCCCAACAGTCTGCTCCTAGTGGCTTTTTGAAGATTTGTGTCCCCTCTACCAGTTTACAGAGTAACTGCCGTTCCACATGGCACTCCCTACTCCGGAAGAAAAGGGGGGTTATACTCTCACATTAGCAGCTACAAAGCTAAGACCACGCATTGATCCTAGCACCTCAGCGGAAAGCATGAGCCTAAAAGCAGGTGCTTCTAATACTAAGTGCTTAGGAGTTTTGTGCTGACTCACAGAAAGGGTAAGATGTGAGGACCACACAAGTGAAAAAGCGCTGAAGTGTCGAGTTGTGGCTTGGATCTCGTCATGGCTGGTAGAAGCTGTATGTTGGCTTGGTGAGGGCCTCGGTGGAGACTCTGGATGAGCGTTGATGTTCTAATTCTGAATCCAGACGTTTGTAGGCCTTACCTTTCCCAAACCAGAGATGGGTCTGTTTAACCAGCTTTGCTCCATGGCTGCAGAGCTGCCTTCTGTTTGGCAATACTGCCAATTTAATAGTGTGTGTAGAATAGTATAATTTCACTCATGTTTGCTTTGGAGAATGTTGGATGAGTTCTTTTTGATTTCTGGTTGTGAAGAACCACATTTGTGCTGACTCGTGGTATCCTCTTTTCCCTATAATGAACCCTAACAAGGTGAGATAATTTGAAGACACACCGTGGGTTATAGGTACTGGATTTAAAATCATCTCATTAATCATTATGTTTGGACAGTTGAACCAGCTCTGCTACTTACAGTAGTATTATAGATGGTAAGAATGTACTAAATCCAGAATTTCATTTCAGCTAATAGTCTAGCTTCCTTTGGAAAAAAGCTGCTAATGAAAATTAAAAATGCTTAATTTCATTTCTGCCCACTTCGTGGTAAAGATGAAATGTACCAAATGTTAAATAAGAGGGGAAAGAAATCTACATGCGCTTTCAGCTGCTGGTTCATCAACTCTTACTTAAATAGCTGGCTGGAGGCTAAGGGCGAGCAGGGATTTCTCAGCCTGCTCTTCGCAGAAACTTTGGTTATACTCCATTATTTTGATGTTTTGATGCGTAAGTGTTATTATGAACAAATGTATTTACGTTTGGCCTATAGGAAGGGAGGTGTGTGTGAGCCCCTTAAAAAACGATTTTTCATTTTTTGTATTTCACAACTTTTTAGGCCTTCTCTGTTGTGAGAGTTAAGAGCTGTAGGTATGTTGTGCAAAGAATACTTTTGATGACTAATGTCAGGGAAGGAATATTTAGTCTAAAAGTCCACTATTAGTTTTTTTTTTTTCCCAGAAGTAATTTTTGGAGAAACACTATTTGAATTTTGTTTTGACTTCAGAGCACCTATGTAAGAGATCAGGCTATTAGTAGGTAATTATAGAATTGCTTTTATGATTTAAGCAGAAAGCTGCCATCATTCCTGTCCTGACAGTTGAGGCAAGTGACGTCTATAAAGATTTTACTCCATGTTGCTTGACTTTTTATACAGCATTTTAGATATTAGATGCTCACCTAGTACCAAGAATATTCCCTCTTAGAATGTCTACCTTAAAATTAGTTTTGTGATTGCTTGGAAAAGAGAAAAGCCACAGCAATTCTGAGGAAGTAGTCTGATATTTTTCAGAATTTGTTTGCTCACAGCTTCTTGAATTTTAAGATGGTTTACTCTCTGTCCATGTTTTTGTTTTTCATGAATTAATTCTAAAAGAAAATTTGTACAAATGAAGGATAGTGGGAATTACAAGGTGTCCTTTAAAGTGCTCAAGTATATTTTATATCTAATGTTTAGTGTCAAAGACTGCTAACATTTCAGATGGGCTTTATGACTTCTGCAGCATGGTTAATTCTTAAAACAGTGCTGCTTCTCAGATGTTCTGTGCATACAAATCACCTGGAGACCTTGTTGAAAGGCAGATTCTGATTAAGCAGGCCTGGGATGATCCTTCATTCTAACAANGGCTTTATGACTTCTGCAGCATGGTTAATTCTTAAAACAGTGCTGCTTCTCAGATGTTCTGTGCATACAAATCACCTGGAGACCTTGTTGAAAGGCAGATTCTGATTAAGCAGGCCTGGGATGATCCTTCATTCTAACAAGCTCCCGAGGAACCGTGTTGTTAGCCCCTGAGTAGCCAGAGACACCCTTAAGATGGGGAGGTTGTGCCTTTCTGGTGATAGGGGGGTGTGACGTGTATAGTAGGTTGTTAACACAAAGATTAGTAGACTATTCTTGGAAAGTGATCTTAATAAATCTATTAAATTCCAGCATCCTCTACAAATGCTTTTTAAAAATAAAGCGTGGTCTCAGTGTGAGCAAACTGAATTTTGCAAATGTTATAGTTTTACATGGATTGCAACTTTAATAATGAATCCAGTTTTCTAATGTAACTAAGGAATTATATTTTAAAAATTAAGCCATTAGATTTATTGTATTGGATGAATTCAGTAGCAGGTGTTTAGAATTGAGAATGTAGAATTTGGGGGTAAATTATTAGTGTTATGTACCAGCAGTTAAAAGAGCACAATACAGTAAGTTTTAAGGGAATTCATTAAGATGATAAAGTATAATGTACTACATGGACAGAGGCGGTTTAATGTTTTATACACGGACATATATACTAAATGATCAGATTCGAAATGTACACTTAGTGTGTGCTTAAAGTTGTGTACAGCTGTTCGCAACTCCATGGACTGCAGTTGGCCAGGCTCCTCTGTCCATGGGATTATCCAGGCAAGAAAACTGGAGTGGGTTGTTACAGGTTCTTAATAAGTGTTAATGTTTAGATTGTGTTCATANTGTGTGCTTAAAGTTGTGTACAGCTGTTCGCAACTCCATGGACTGCAGTTGGCCAGGCTCCTCTGTCCATGGGATTATCCAGGCAAGAAAACTGGAGTGGGTTGTTACAGGTTCTTAATAAGTGTTAATATTTAGATTGTGTTCATAAATTGTTTAAACATATCTATATCCTTCTTTAGCCTTGATCTCAGTTATTTGTCCTAGTTTACTTTTTGCCTATAGGTCAGAGTAGGTTAATGTAGATGTTTAATCTTTGTTGATTAGGATGGGACTGGTCTTCCTGAATTTGGTTATTTCATTCAGTAAAACTGGATTTCCATTTAGTATTGATGAATTTAAAATGTGGCTTCAATTTTAATGGAAGATACAGAAACACATATACGCTAAAGACTACTATACATTGACATGCATTCAGGAAGAAAAAAATATCTTGACTGGCATGTTGGAATTAAGTGATATAGATAGTTAATCAAAATTTGATTATATTAGTTAATTTGTTTAGTCTTAAGTATTACTTTACTCCCCAAAGCCAGAGAACACAGTAAGTTAATGAGAGCATAATAATGTATATCTTTAAATATCTTCCTGATGCTGTGACCTCTCTGTCCCTAAGATACAGACAGAAACTCTAATACCTCTGTAGAATTCCAACCCCTTTTTTGAGTTTCTCCCTCTGAGATTGAAGTTCATTATAATCATCACAATACATTTGGAAAAAATCCCCACTAGTTTAACCTTATTTTTCTATCTAATAAAATGCTTGGTAATAATTAACACATAGAAATATCTGTGGAATATCATAGAGATAGATCTAAAATTACTCTCAATAAAATAAATTGCTTCAATACATGTCATAGCAAATACCACATTTTGTGTAGATAGGCTAAATATATACCTTTCTAACTTCTTGTAATTGTCATTTCTAAATATTCCTTTGGCTAGAATTTTCTTGCCATTTGAAGAAGATAGAAATGCTGTTTGTTTGTTTTTTTAAATCCTTGTTGGGTGTAGACCCAATTGTACTTTATTTATAACTGGTGGATATTCTTTATCTCTAAAGAAGGGTCAGCAATCTATTTGCTAATTTATAATTGGCAGACAGATACCATATTCTATGAGGAAAAATAAAGATGTTTCTTGGGGGAGAGGGACCCTTGTAGTAATAGGCTTGTCATAAATTAAGATTTCTTCCAACACACCATCTGTTTTGGGTGAAAAAAACTGGATCCAGATTTAAGAAAAGTAAAGTTGTTCTAATTTTTGTTTTCAACTAATTGAGAAGGAATTCCTATTCTTCTGTATTTTGTGTCAGTTTCTGCCACTTGATCTGAATATGAATAGCAGTTATTTTCCCCCCCTTTATCCTTCATAGAAACGAACACATTGAATTCTACTGATATTCCTAACGTGGCTTCTCTGTGATTTGGAGGTCTATTGTACAATGCCCTTCACAGTCAAATGCCCCCGTTGATGTACTCTTCACTTCCCTCCTTCAGTATATCCTTATATCCCCATACCATGATGGGAATCCGGTAATTTCCAGGCGATCCTAAGCCAGCTATTTGAGTCTTGTCTTTCCAATGGCTATCATATCATACACTTGGGAAATATCTATTCTCATTATGCAATAAGACAGTATTAGGAGAAGACTCTTGAGAGTCCCTTGGACTGCAAGGAGATCCAACCAGTCCACTCTAAAGGCGATCAGCCCTGGGTGTTCTTTGGAACGAATGATGCTAAAGCTGAAACTCCAGTACTTTGGCCACCTCATGCGAAGAGTTGACTCATTGGAAAAGACTCTGATGCTGGGAGGGATTAGGGGCAGGAGAAGGGGACGACAGAGGATGAGATGGCTGGATGGCATCACCGACTTGACGGACGTGGGTTTGGCTCAACTCCGGGAGATGGTGATGGACAGGGAGGCCTGGCGCAATTCATGAGATCACAAGGAGTCAGAAATGACTAAGCGACTGAACTGAGGAGCTAAACATTTTAGTCAATGTGAAGGCCATCAGAGATATAAATTTTTTTAAAGTGTGGAATGCTCCACTGAACTGGAAAAAAAAAATCTTAAAAACCCCAAACTTAAGTAGCAGGTAGCTTCCTAAATTGGCTACAAAAACAACAGAGTGCTGGCAAAGGTAAGAGGATAATAATTCCTACATAACTTTTTCTTAGGGATCTGTTCATAATGTTCATGAATGCTTTATCATGACTAAATGAATGAATTTGAGAAATATTAATGTGTTATGGTATACTGAAAAAGAATGTATGCAAGCTAGGGAAGGTTACAGAAAGTAGTTTAGCTGTATTCATCATTGTATTTATTACAATAAGATGGAAAGAGTTGGCATTGGTCATAATCGGATTTGGGGCAAATGAGCCATAGTATATGTAGAGTTGCTGGTATGTGTCAACACTGTTCTATGTGTTCAGATTATAGCAGTGAGGGAAAAAAACCTGAAGTCTAAAACCTAGTAGGAGAGAAATTAGTTTCTAATAAAATACACCCAGTGAAACAACCCTGGAGAAGGCAATGGCACCCCACTCTAGTACTCTTGCCTGGAAACTCCATGGATGGAGGAGCCTGGTAGGCTGCAGTCCATGGGGTTGCTAAGAGTCAGACACGGCTGAACGACTTCACTTTCACTTTTCACTTTCATGCATCGGAGAAGGAAATGGCAACCCACTCCAGTGTTCTTGCCTGGAGAATCCCAGGGATGGGGGAGCCTGGTGGGCTGCCGTTGTCTATGGGGTCGCACAGAGTCGGACACGACTGAAGTGACTTAGCAGCATCAGCAGCAGTGAAACAACCCAAAACATAAGATCACTTCTCAGAGCCATTTCAGTTTTGTCTAGCCCAAATGATGAGAATAGAAGTCATGAATAAAGGATGTTAAAGAAGATAGCTACTTTAAAACAGAAAATCTACAAGTGATAGCTTCCAATTCTGTGAACTACAGAATATTATGTTTTGTAGAGATTAAATTTTATCATTTCTAGAAATTGCTTAATTGAAAGTATGAAATGATAATTATTCCCTTCCCCCTAAACTTAACTCCTAATATAGCTAGAAGGAATTCAGGAATCCCTATTATTATTCCATGACATTTGATATTTCCCCCAATTTACATAGAGTATTTCTTAGAGAAATGTTCAATAATTATTTGTATGTTTGAAGGTGGGCAGTTTTTTGTTTCATAATCAGAATATTTGTTATAATTCATTCTACTTCTAGTAATTCCTAACTGAACAATAAGTTCTGTACCAAAAATATGTGAAGAATTCTAGATTTGTTGATTTGTGCTCCAAACTGAATTTCAGCACAGAAACAATGTTAGTTTAGAATCTCAAATTATGCGTAAGAAATTATTTCATCCCATAGTTGAAGCTGATACTATTTCTGGGTAAAATTAGGCAGTGAGAAATTTAGATTTCTAAATTTAGATTTCTAAATTTAGATTTCTNAGAAACAATGTTAGTTTAGAATCTCAAATTATGCGTAAGAAATTATTTCATCCCATAGTTGAAGCTGATACTATTTCTGGGTAAAATTAGGCAGTGAGAAATTTAGATTTCTAAATTTAGATTGCTAAATTTAGATTTCTAAAAAAAAATACAGATTTCTTTTTGTTTCTTATTCCTTCTGAAGCTTGGAAAAGTTGCCAGTAACTCAGTTACCTGAATCTGTGACTAATGCATTATTGTTCTCTCACATTTGCTTAACTTCAAAAACTTATCATAAAATGAGATAAACAATTAAGATCAAGGCTAAAGAGGAATGTGGATTTATATCCCTAAATCCTGCTAATCTTATATCGTGAAGTTTTATCTAAATTTATCCCCATTCTTTTCATGTCCTTTTCTTTCAGAACTGGGATAGGAATGCTGTGTGCACATGGGTGTGTGTTCGCTCAGTCATGTATGAGTCTTTGGGATCCAGTGAACTGTAGCCTGCCAGGTTCCTCTGCCATGGAATTTTCCAGGCAAGAATACTGGAGCAACTGGCAACTGGAGGTGCCATTTCCTACTCCAGGGGATCTTCCCAACTCAGGGATCAGCCCCATGTCACTCATGTCTCCTGCATTAGCAGGCGGATTCTTTACCACTTCACCATTTGGAATAACCCAGGAATGCTGTCCCATACACCAAATAACAAGCCTCTAACAAAGGAATGATTGTTGAGTCCCAGCCAATATCCTGTGCTAGAAATCTTGACTTTGGGGGGTGGAAAGGGTAAATGGGATATGGCTATGTTCAATCTCTTATATGTGTAGTGCAATTAAAGATTCAGGTACATATCTTTCATTGGAAGGACTGATGTTGAAGCTGAAACTCCAATACTTTGGCTACCTGATGTAAAAAACTTATTCACATTTGAAAAGACCCTGATGCTGGGAAAATTGAAGGCAGGAGGAGAAGGAGATGACAGAGGATGAGATGGTTGGATGGCATCACCGACTCAATGGACAAGACTTTGAGTAAACTCTGGGAGTTGGTGATAGACAGGGANATCACATGCACACACACACATGCGCACACACATAGTAGCCTACACAGATTTGTGGAATGTATATGAGCAATCATTGGGACCTTTAAAAATATTTAGAAGGTCATCTGAAAGACTGACTATTGTGCTGTGCAAATAGAATGGGAGAATTTGATTAATGATTTTTGGAAATAAAGGGAGTGCCTCTGAAGACTTCAGTCCTTGTACTATACTTAATAAAAGGACAAAAAAACCCCAAAAACCAAAAACCAAAAACCAAAAAACAAAAAAACCCTGATTTACCCCAGGAGTACAAAACAACCATCTCCAGCATTATTAATCTCATCATTTGACTTCAGGCAATTTCACAATGCTCAATGCAGTACTTGAATTACAGCAGGTGTTTCCACAAGTGAATTTTCTATAAAGTCATGAAATTAACAATACCTTACTATCTAAATTGGTTCAAGTTCTGAGTAGAGGTAATGAGTCCATATTTAATAGTTACTTAGGAGCAGCTACAAATCCTAAATTGCCTAAAAAATTATGATTCATGTGGAGGAAGAAAATGTTTAATTTCAAATAGCTTTTAAATTGAAAAATACATTTTTAGTTAAGTGAACTACAAGAACTTAATGGGGAACCCGTCAGCAATGTTTTACTACCAATTGCTTCTTATTGTATACATTTTCAAGCATTAATGTTCACATTTTTTTTCAGGCTGCACTAAATGAATACCCCTAGATGAGTCTTAGTGCCCTGCAGGTTTATGACTGAGAAAGAACCAAAAAAAAAAGTCTCCTCTCAAAATAGTGTTTTTCATTTTTTATTTGAAATGAGCTCCTTTTTATTATATGACTTTTAAAATCGCTGGTCTCTTTTTTCATCTGATTTCTAAGGTATTCATGGTAATTGAACAAGGTCATCATTTACAGATGTTTCTAAAAATTGAATTTTTCCTCATTGAATAGATATATATTTCTTGTCAAATGATAGTATTATTTATATTTACAATTACTAATAGAAAATCAGGCTCTAAATCCCATTGAAGGATTGGTTATTGATCAGTATAATTTTGGAAAAAAAGCTTTTTATTATTATTTTTATGTCTTAAGGACTTCATCATTTAAACTGCATTTTAAATATTTCTCACAACATAAATTGAACTAATTGGAAGCTTGTTGCCTAAAACTTAGACTTTAGCAGCTCTCTTACAGTTTATCTAATTAGCTATGGCCAATTGGCTTAAAGCTTTAACTTACAAACAATAATTGTGATGCTTCTTGCTATGTTCTGGAGGAAATTTCAGTGGTTTTTAAATTTTTTTTTCTGTTAGAAAGTATAAATTGATGATCTGTAAGTTATTCTGCAATAATGCTCATTGTTCTTGAAGTCCTGAGTTCTGGAGGAAGAGCATTATGAGAATGTGGAAACAGAATATATAAACTGTCTCTTATACACATCTTGGTTGGATGGCATCACCGACTCAATGGACAAGACTTTGAGTAAACTCTGGGAGTTGGTGATGGACAGGGAGGTCTGGCGTGCTGCAGTCCATGGGGTCGCAAAGAGTCGGACACGACTGAGCAGCTGAACTGAACACATCTTTCCTAGAAGTTAGCTTATTATGAATTACTTTACTCTGCTTGTCACATTCCTAGCTACAAATCTTGAAGACAAACAATTGTATTGAAGAAGGATGAAGTGCTTTAGGAGGAAGAGATTTAGGGGGAAGAGAGTGCTTTAGGGGGAAGACACTGAAGCACGAAAAGGAGGTAGATTAGTTTTGTCCATCATATTTGGGAAATTTTTATAGTCTTGGTGGTTTTAGTCAGAGATGCCATTTGTTCTGTAAACCTATGCTTGATATGGCATGGTTCCTTAGGTGTTGGAAGGTACTACAAATTTCAAGGTACTGTAGGTTCGGCTTCACATTTTGACTTATATGATTTACACAGTGATTGGAGTCATGCAGTTTGGTGGTAGTTTGGTTTAACAGTCTTACAGTTAATTATTAATATCTGATAACTGGATGCTATTACTCAGAGGTTAAAGTGCCTCCCTCCAATGCGGGAGACCTGGGTTCAATCCCTGGGTCGGGAAGATCCCCTGGAGAAGGAAATGGTAACTCACTCCAGTATTCTTGCCTGGAAAATCTCATGGATGGAGAAGCCTGGTGGGCTACATACAGTCCCTGGGGTCGCAAAGAGTCGGACACGACTGAGCAACTTCACTTCAGGCAGTTTTTATGAACTATATATATAAATCCTTTCATCAGAACCACCAATCTGTTGAGGTTAATACTCATTCTCTTTGTAGATGAGGAAACTGAAACTTAGGAGACTGATAATTTCCCCAAGGCTACATACCTACTAAGTGATGGATTTAAAATTAAGTGTGTGTCTGTCTGCATAGTCATGTCTGGCTCTTGGAGACCCCTTGGACTGTAGCCCTCCCAGTTCCTGTCCATGAAATTCTTCAGGCAAGAGTACTGAAGTGGGTAGCTATTTCCTTCTCCATGGGATCTTCCCCACCCATGGACTGAACCCTGGTCATCTGCATTGCAGGCAGATCCTTTACTGTGTGAGCCACCAGGGAAGCCAAATGGACCATTAAGCCTATGTTTTCACAGTAGTAGATTTTCTTGCTAATCATTTGGTTACTTTGTTTGAACTCTTACAGAGGAGTTGAGTTATAGTTTTGGCTTTGTCTGCCCAGCTAAGGGTCCTCCAATATGCCACCTGTATTCTCTGGACCCCTGTCTTGTCCGTTGAATGAGGTCTAGACCACCTGATCACCAAGATCTTTTTAACGGTCAGCTCTTAAAATATCTGTACTTTGTGGATTCAGTGTTTGAGCCTAGCTCGCTTACTCACTTTCCTAAATACGTCTTCTATTTGGGGCAAATATATGTACAGTTTTATTACTGCTAATATATCCTTTACCTCTCATGTGAGCTGACTGCTGTAGGTAGTCACTGTACTCATCCACTGCATTTCCCATATACTAGGAAATATACTAAGTGCTCCACTCGTATGATCACAACAGCTCTATAAGGTGGATTTTAAAGTTCCCATTTTATAGAGAGAAGGAAGGTTTTGACTTATCCAAGGTCAAACTAGAGTGGTGGAACCAGAATTCGCCTTCTTTGACAACAGCTTTTATGTAACAATGGAACATTAATGACACTGTATGTTTTTCTGTTTTAGGCTTAAAGATCATGAACATTGTTTTCGCTCCTGTCTGATTTAACTATCTGCTCACTTTCTGTCCTCTTTACCAACCACGAGGAAGGAGGAGAGTAAGAAGGAGGTTACTGCTTCTGTGTTAAATGCGTCTTTCAAAGTCTACGTTTATAGCCTAGCAAAGGAAAAGAAACGGAAACCCCCTGGCTTTGTGCCTCTGCGGCAAACCGTGCCTCTCTCCTTCCGCGTCCTTTCCGAGAATTAGCCTTCCTCCCGTTAACTACATTTCCCAGCGGCCCGCGCGGCCGAGAGCGCGGGCTCGACCAGCCCTTCCTTCCTTCCTTCCTCGCCTATCGGCCGGTCGCAGCGTGATGACGCAGGCCCGCCGGGCGCTGACGAGTGACGGTGTTCTGGCTCGCGACCGCAGCGGCGGCCTTAGCAGCGGCAAGAGACGCAACAGCGGCGACTGCAGGGACGACGGCGACGACGACGACGACGACGACGGCGGCGGCGGCGGCGGGGCGGGCGCTGTGCGCAAAGGGGAGGGGTAGGCGGGCGGCGCCGGCGGCTTCAACTGCGGCAGCTACACGGCTGGGGCGTGCGGAAGAAGAATCCCCATCAGCCGGCGGCCGAGTTAGGCCCGAGCAGCGCCGGGGGCCGCTCGCGTTGTCCTCTGCGGGGGAAATCTCCATAGAGACGGTGACACACACAGAGGCGGGGGTCCGCGGGAGCCTGCGGGACCGGAGAGCCAGCTCCTCGGCCTCTGCGGCCTCTCCCCCCCGGCCCCCCCACCTCGCTGCCGCCAGCGCGCATTCTCTTCTCCGCTCCTGCTCGCCGCTCCGCGGTTGCCGGTGGGCCTGGGCCCCCGCTGTGAGGGCAGCGCGGGCGGACTCTTGGGGGCTGGGGCCGGGCGAGGCGAGGCGGGGGGCGGGGGTCCTCTGAGGCCGCCTCTGCCTCTCCCGCCCCGGAGGGGGAAGCCGCGGAGGCTCCGTCATGGCCTCGGGAGCCGGAGGCAGAGGAGGGGGCGGCGGCGGCGGCGGCGGCAAGATCCGGACGCGGCGTTGCCACCAGGGCCCGATGAAGCCTTACCAGCAGGGGCGACCGCAGCACCAGGTAAGAGAGCCCCGGCGCTCTGTGTGAGGGGCCCCTTCGCGGGCCCGCGGGGGGGCAGGGGGGCGGCCCTGGCGCCCCACGTGGAGCGTCGGGGAGGCCCCAGGCGAGGCGGCGGGAGCCGAGGCCGCCGGGGCGGCGACGGGAAGTGGGCTTGAGGCCGGCCAGCCCTGCGGCGCACACGTGTGGCTCGGCCTCCGCTCTCCACCTCCCCCCCGCCCCGCACCCTGGCCCTCTCCGCCCCGGGGCTTTCCCCGGGCCTGGGCTCAGGGCGGGAACGCGAGTCCGAGGCCCACGGTGGGCCCAGAATTCTGCCCCCCTTTTTTTTTTTGGCGGGGATTAGGAGCTTGGGGGGGTGGTGGTGGTGGTTAATTACTCATGTCCCTCAAGGGAAAAGGGAAAAAGCTGTGGCTGGGAGGGCCACCCCCCGCCTCCCCACGCATGCAGATTTCTAGTCTCCCGCGTTTCACCGCGTGCGGGGAGGGGGGCTGCCCCTAGGACTCTGATCCTCACCCCGCCAGGGTACCTACCTGGGGCTTGGCGGGGGCGCTGTTACAGGGAAAGTGGAATAACTTACTCTCCATCCTTTAAATTCTCCATCTCCCCGTGGCCCTCCCCGATCTAAGAGCCCTGGCTTATTTAATTTTTTTCTTCAACGGGGATATGGTTAGTGGCACTGGGGCATTTTGAAAGTCCCTCTCCGCACTTAACGTCTTTTTTTCCGTCGCGAGACTCTTCCCTCCCCACTTTTGTCCAACCTTTTTAACCCCCTCCCCACACAGACCCGCGCGTTTTATTTTGGAGACTAGAATTGGCCATTATGCACAGTTGACTGGGACTCCAGTTCTGATCTCATGCGCAAAATATTTTAATATTGCAGTGGGTATTCTAGAAGTTTAGGTACTTTGGACAGTACAGGAATGTTGGTGGTCTTGAAATTTAACCACCTTGTGCACGCGTGGGTGTTTGAAAACATAAAAATATGAGTTTATCCTCAGACATTTGATTCTGAGAAAGTTCGGTATTTTAAGTTTTGCTTGTTTGTTAACGGGGGATTGAGTGGGAAAATGTTGAAAACCTTCTAATAAAAGTCACTTATAAAACTTTTCACTGATAGTAAGGTAGGAAGTAAGTGTGGGCCTTAAACCTATAAAAGAGTATAGCAAAAGGGTCTGATAACTTGTTGCATACTATAAAAGGTAGACTTCTAGATTGCTTTATTCCAGATGATGATAAATATTTAACGGTTAAACATGTTTATTGCTGTTGTTAAATTGTATCATTAAAAGGAGACTTTTAAAAGTAAAGATTTGGGAGAAGTTTCTTAATAGTGAAATTTGTAGTTTATAATATTAGGCAGCTCTCTACTAATGGTTACAAGTCTTGGCTACTATCACCTCCCACCAGTGTTCCCCCGGATAGGCTTGGTTTTCAAATTTTCTTTGTGAGGAGCAAGATTAGAATTCAGGTCACAAGCCTGGCCCTTTAACCTAATCCTTTTGTTGTGAGGAAGTTTTGACACATGTGCTTTCTGGTTTTTCTGAAAAAATAAATGTCTGAGTGCTTTCCTTAGGAGAAAGTTAATACATAAAAAATGAAATGTAAATACAGATCATTGGATGGTCTGGACAGAATTTAGAAAGGGGCTCGTATATTCCAGGTGGCAAAAGCCAAAGTCACACCTTATTTTTAAATATACTTGGGTAAAAACCTAATTTGAGGGAGATGATGCCTCAACAGCATAACACTTGTGATTCAGATTGTCTTAGAGCTGATATAATTTCAGACTGCAGTTTTATTTTATAGTTTGGTAGTTTATCATTTTCCCCTTGTTTAAAGTATTCAGCTTTTTGCCACAGCCCTTTAATTGAAAAAGTACATTTGTAGCTTTTGAATTGAGATTAAAGGTGTTTGGGAGTTTCTTAACTCTGCAGGTATTATTAGTATTGGCTAATACGGTTGGATAGCGTGACTCACTGACTCAATGGACTTGAGTTTGAGCAAACTCTGGGAGGCAGTGAAGAACAGGGGAGCCTGGCGTGCTGCAGTCCGTGGGGTTGCAGAGTTGGACACGACTTGCCACTGAACAACAACAGTTAGTATTGGCAATTACTACCGAAGAAAAATATGCAGGCATATACCAAAGAATATTTGAGGATTCTTTAAAATCTTAAAATAAGGATGTTCTTTAGTCCTTAGCAAAACTTCTGTGAACTTGTAGACCACCTGCTTGCTGTCAGCTATCCTGGGCTGTCACCTCTGTTTAGCAGCAGCTGCTGAGTCATCATGAATAGCATGGAGCTTCATGACATGGCATGTTTTATACTAATGTATTTTGATTAAACGTCCACTGGTTTCTGGGCAAAAACAAAGTTTTTTGGTTGTGCAGGTGAGGACTGAAAGAGAGATCTGGCTCAGTTCGTGGGTCTTTGCCGTTGCTTGTCGGGATAACTGGCTTGTGTCGTCACCGCAGTACCTGTGACTTTCGCGTGTGTTCCACTGACTTGCAGTTTCCTGTTTTGACTTTTGGTTTAGCTCTGCTGAGGTATATCTAAAATTTACATTTTTTCCTTTTAACTTCTGATCTTTAAAATGGCATCTTGCTTGAAGTTGTGGAGAGAAAAATTCACTGTCACTTAACTAACTGAAGGGTGGTAAATGTAAGCGAATGTGAAGAACAGCACTGAATGATTAAGTTGATCATTTTCACTTGCCTGCTTCGCTACCCCTTAACTGTTAGCCCAGATGCATTTAGGAAATGGTATCATTTTTCTGGTGGGAGTGAACAGGTCCCTAAGGAGTATGTGGTTAGTTCTTGTTGCCTGTTCCGTCTCCTTTCCCATTTCCTTTTTGTGCAGATTGTCAGGTCCGGAAAGTGAGCTCTGGAGAGGTCAAGCCACCTTTCTTAATAGTTGCCACAAAAAGCTTGAGCCCATGGGCA
>SJYW01035898.1:68066-123655 GCA_006410735.1 Raphicerus campestris | reverse complement strand
ATATAACTCTTGAAAAGGTTATTGAAATAATAACCTTTATCTCAATAAGAAGGCCCTTATTTGGTAATACAGTCAAAGAAACCTTTGGTAAGAAAACGATTTTTCCCTTTTTCTAGCTCTGCTTTTTTTTTCCTGCTTTCCATTAGTGGCTGAAATTCATAAAAATTGCCAGCCAAGGAAGTGCTTCTGCAAATCTGTATGGTAGATAGGGTTTCTTACTCTTTGTCTGCCTTGTTCACTGGGTGATTAGATTTCTTTTCCCTAGCAGTTCTTTAGGGCTTCCTTGGTGGCTCAGTCAGTGAAGAATCCACCAGCAATGCAGGAGCTGTTCTTTAAACTTCTAGTATCTGGTAGTTGGTTATTTACTATAAATAAATGTGTTAAGTCTTTGAGTTCAGTTCAGTCGCTCAGTTGTGTCCGACTCTGCAACCCCATGGACTGCAGCATGCCAGACCTCCCTGTCCATCATCAACTCCTGGAGCTTGCTCAAACTCATGTCCATTGAGTCGGTGATGCCATCCAACCATTTCATCCTCTGTTATCCCCTCTCCTGCCTTCAGTCTTTCCCAGCATCAGGGTCTTTAACAACGAGTCAGTTCTCCTCATCAGTTGGCCAAAGTATTGAAGCTTCAGCATCAGGCCTTCCAATGAATATTCAGGACTGATCTCCTTTAGGATGGACTAGTTTGCTCTCCTTGCAGTCCAAGGGACTCTCGAAAGTCTCCAACACCACAGTTCAAAAGCATCAATTCTTCAGCGTTCAGCCTTCCTTATGGTCCAGCTCTCACATCTGTATGTGACTACTGGAAAAATCATAGTTTCTACTAGATGGACCTTTGTTGGCAAACTAATGTCTCTGCTTTTTAATATGATGTCTAGATTGATCATAGCTTTTCTTTCAAGGAGCAGGCGTCTTTTGATTTTATGGCTGCAGTTACCACCTGCAGTGATTTGGAGCCCCAAAAAGTAAAGTCTCTTGCTGTTTCCATTGTTTCCGCGTCTGTTTGCCATGAAGTTATGGGACCATATGCTGTGATCTTAGTTTTTTGAGTGTTGGGTTTTAAGCCAGCTTTTTCACACTCCTTTCACTTTCATCAAGAGGCTCTTCAGTTCCTCTTTGCTTTCTGCTATAAGGGTGGTGTCATCTGCATATCTGAGGTTATTGATATTTTTTCCTATAATCTTGATTCCAGTTTGTGCTTCATCCAGCCTGGCATTTCTCATGATGAACTTTGCATATAAGTTAAATAAGTAGGGTGACAATATACAGCTTTGACATAGTCCTTTTCCGATTTGGAACCAGTCCATTGTTCCATCTCTGGTTCTAACTGTTGGTTCTTGACCTGCTTACAGATTTCTCAGGAGGCAACTAAGGTGGTCTGGTATTCCCATCTGTTTAAGAATTTTCTGCAGTTTGTCATGATCCACACAGTCAAAGGCTTTGGTGTAGTAAATAAAGCAGAAGTTGTCTTTAACTGGGAATGAAAGAGATTCCGAAGTATGCTTTTTTATGTTTTACTTCTCTTCTATGTTTGATTTTTCAGAACTCATACTATAGATGGTTTTGAAAATTGATATAAGTGGCATGGCATTTGAAATGGTGTCAGAAATAGTTAATTTTGTTGTTAAGCTTTTTCTCATGGTTATGCTTATCATGGCCTTAGCTGGGAAACCTGTAATTGCCTTTTCAGATGATTTTAGTACAGTGTTCTTCAAACTTTAATTTGCATAAGAATCACCTCAGGAGCTTGTGAAAACAGATTTCCATTTCTAACATGATCTTAGGTGACACCAAGGCTGCTGGTCTGAAGACTTCCAGTTTGAGGACCACTGTTTTAGGTTTTGGAACAAAAAGTTTGCACGTGGATTCTCTCTCTCTCACACACACGTGCATGCACACACACACCCAAATGATCAAAGAGAAATAAGGATTTAAGTAGTTATTTCAAGTCTGTTAGATTAAGCATTTATTAACAAGGTTACTGGAAGCTTGGACAGCATGTGCCAAAGACACTTCTACATTTGAGTCTTTGCACTTTCGTTCCCTCCGTCTATAGTACGTCTCTGCTAGAAGTGTGCAAGGCGCCTTCCTCACTTGTTATCAGGCTTTGCCTGCATGAGGCAGCTGCCCGTTTTGCTTGCTGCTTTGCTGTTGTCCACAGCACCAAGTCACCATATCGTGTGTCTTGCATGTTACACTTGTTTGTCTCCCTAACTTAGCATCTAAGTTCCAAGAGGGCAGGAACTTGTTCCCTGCCTTATCCCCAGTGTTCTTGCCTGACATGTAGTGTATGATCAATAAGTACTGATTAAATTAATTAAATGAAGTAAAACAGTGTTTGCTTTTACCTCCGTGAGTTCCATAAGATTGTAAAATATTCATCAGGATAAGCCTCTTTCCTGGTCCATTTATATACTGTTTTATAGAGATGAAAGTTGGATGTAACTTTTGGGTAATAAGTGCTTCCTGGGGAATTCCCTGGTTGCCTACTGGTTAGGACTTGGTGCTTTCACTGCTGGTGTTCCAGGTTTGATCCCTGGTCTGCGAACTAAGGGCTTCCCTTGTGGCTCCGCTGGTAAAGCATCTGCCTGCAATGTGGGAGACCTGGGTTCGATCCCTGGGTTGGGAAGATTCCCCTGGAGAAGGGAACAGCTACCCATTCCAGTGTTCTGGCCTGGAGAATTCCACGGACTGTATAGTCCATGGGGTCACAAAGAGTTGGATAGGACTGAGCGACTTTGACTTTCATTGGGAACTAAGATACCAACATATGGCCAAGAAAATGTGTTTTCCCCGAATGTGGCACATGTGTTCCATTGTTGCTAAAGAAGATGAATCCAATGATCGGCTGACTTTAATTTTCATGTTAATTAGAAAACAAATTTAACAAAAGTACACTGCTGTATCAGTTAAGGACCCAGCAAGAAACAGTTAACTCCAGCTGAAATTTCTTCTAAGAGCCTGCTCAGAGATAAATGCTGGTGGTTAAAGGCTAGCAGGATGCTCAGACTAGCAGTAGTGGGAAGCTGCCGCCACGGCTGCTACTAGACACATAAAGGGAAGAAACCGTGTAACTGGCGTGGAGCAAGGGCTGGCAGGCTGGGGCTGTAGTTTTAAAGATGAAATGTTTGAGCAGAGAGAGCCTAGGAAGAGAGACTTCAATTTCCTTCCATCCTTTGATAGCTAATGACCTCCAGAATCTCTCACGAGCCACTTTGTTGAGACAGTCATTGGAGATGGTGTCAGGGAAGTGCAAGTTGAGGACTGGTACAGAATCAAATCTGTGATTTGGTAGATTTTATTGTGTAGAAAGAGCTCTTTATTAAGAGAAATAAACTTCCTGGTGGCTTTCCTAGTGGCTCAGAGAGTAAAGAATCTGCCTGCAATGTAGGAGACCCGGTTTCGATCCCTGGGTTGGGAAGATCCCCTGGAGAAGGAAGTGGCAACCCACTCCAGTGTTCTTCGCTGGAGAATTCCACAGACAGAGGAGCCTGGTGGGCTACAGTCCATGGGGTCACAAAGAGTTGGACGTGACTGAGCGACTAACACACACACAGATAGAAAACCGTTAAGTAACAGTACAGGTAGAAACCATGGCTAAAGTTGGGAAATGCTCAGGAAATAGTTATGTGAGCCACATTGTATTCAGCACTGTCTACTCTAAGCTTTGTTTTTCTGATTGGTTACATAGTATTTTGATATATTTTAATGAGTATCTGACTAGTGCTCCACATATACATATACATTTTCCAGGTAACTGAATATTAAGATTTAAGTATACATAATTTTATTCACCTCTTGTAGAGGTAATTGTATTGTGATTTCCTGAAATATATTTAATTTCCTAATCTCTTTAACTAGATTGGTGGTTCTTAAAAATATAGCATGCATCAGAATCACTTGTGAGGGTTTGTTAAAACAGGTGAGTCCTCCCTCCTGGATTTAGCTGGGCTGGAATGCGGCCTGAGAAGATGCTGATACAAATGGTGAAGAGACCACATCTTGGTAACTGTGAGAATTAGGGTTTACTGAGCTTCCTGTAACTTTTCTTGATGACTTAGGGTCATTTACCCTGTAGAGGGATATTGAAGTATGGGGACTATTTCTTTCTGATAGTGTTTCCAGGCCAATTTTAACATCTTTATTTCGTTACTTCTGTCAAGCACATCGTGCTTTCTTTCATTGTGCTGCTAGTATTTCCTCTCTCTCTCACTGTAATCTTGTACTAAGCTGCTCTGCGCTGTGGTTAAATAAATTGGTTACATTTTAGTTTAGGAAAGAGAGGCTCTGCAAGCAAAATTCATGACTTTCAATGATACCTATTTTGACTGTTGAATTTTTACTGATCTTTTCTCAACAGAACGTATGCATGTGTGCATGTGAGGTCGCTTTGTTTGTGTCTTACTCTTTGTGACCCTATGGACTGTAGAGCCCTCTGTGGGATCCTCCAGGCAAAAACACTGGAGTGAATTGCCATGCCCTCCTCCAGGGGATCTTCCCAACCCAGGGATCGAACCTGCCTCTTTCTCTTGCGTTGGCAGGGGGGTTCCCTAATGCTGCCACATAAGTGACCTTTGGTTAAAGATGGTGTTAATTTAATTTGTGATGTACTTGTCTCCTTAGGTGAGTAGAGATCACAGGAATCCCTTAATACTTTTAGTAGCTAAACACCTTAGAGGAAGTCTACGTAAGACTTATTTTACATATTATATAAATTTTTCCTATAGTGCTTCATATCAGGGTCAATCCCTGGTTAGGTAACTAGATCCTGCATGCCACAAATAAGACCCAGTACAGCCAAATAAATAAATAGATACATATATTTTTTAAAGTATGCCTTTCTGAAAATTTATATCTTGGAAGCACTTTCAAGTATTTTGGAATATGGGGGAGTAGATAAATAGTTAAATATAAATAGCAAAATAATAGACTGTGTGTTTTTATAAATACTAAATCTTGGAGTGGGTATAGAATCTTTGCCAGAAAAGCTCATCCTTTGTAGCACTAGCATAGAAAAGGGGAACAGTGAATTTGTGGTTTTCAGTAGCATTCCATGGCTGTTGGTTTCATGTGTTGCTAGAGAGTTGACATTACAGATCTGTTCAAAATGTCTGTTTGGAGCAAAAATAATTGCTTATTTCCTAGGCATTACCTACACCTTTTCAGATAATCAGAAGATACTGTCCAAGTGCCTATATCAGAGATATCTTCCATCTTTTCTATTGACAGGATTTTTCAAGTCCTCTTTGTCTTGGGTTTGCTTTCAAGCTTTATATATACTACCTTAACTCTATTGGTTTTTTGTGCCTGCTGACTCATTTTTTCCCCTTCTATGACTTTCTGATACTCTTCTGTGAAAGAGACTGTTGCCTGACACTGGCTGCCTCCCCCCAGGTTGTTTCTGCAGCCTTTTTTCTCGTTTCAAATGACATTATCACTGTATGTTTCTGTTAACACTTAGTAAATTGGGAAGTGCTTTCACAGTATTTCATTTGATCTTCTTTATAAATCCTATCAAGTAATAGTAGGAAAGGGTGTTATTCTTATTTTACCGAGAGTAAATCAGAGTACGGCCTGCTGACCCCAAAGTCCATGCTAGATATTCCGCAGCAGTTGTGTTTGTACCTTGGGCACATTACTTCATTATTCCTCTTCATTCATCAAGTGGCACTGTTAAAAGCAGTTTTATAAAATTGTGAAGATTAAATTGAATAATGTGTATAAACTGCTGAGAATAGTGTCTGACGCATAGCAAAACTATAATGAACATTAATGCTGATAATTGTTGTACCACATCTTGTTCTCCCTTTAAAAGTTACTGTAATAAAATTCTTGGTTTTTAGGCATTTAATATAACAAAATTTTACCATAGTCTTAGATTTTTTTATGTTGCATTTGTTGTCTTACTGCCTTTTTATTCATCTAAATTTTTGTTGTTAAAGAATGTACAGTAAAATATTTGCTTGAGGAGGCTGTTGAAGGTATTTATATTGCTTTAATATGCTGGGATCAAGATGGCTACCTTTTGTCTGGGATTATAGCATTTTAGTGTATATCTTACTACTAAATCTAAAATTTATATTGTTTAGTTGAAAGCCTGTTGGGGTTTTTAAGAATTAGAGTCATTTGGGGCAGTTATGGATCATGGACACATGCATGTAGAAGACAGGAAAAAGTAGGAATTTCATAAAGTCTATAGAATTTGAACAATGCATTATGTCAGTGTTAAGTAACTAAATTTTGGAAACTTTGTTGGAAGTAGTTATGTTTTGCTCAGTATGGCTTTCTGTATATAGGTACTTATTTTAAAAGATAAATTTCTAAACTGCCTTCCATGTTTTCCTCTTCAACAGGGCATTCTTAGCAGAGTTACAGAATCTGTTAAGAATATTGTGCCTGGATGGCTACAGAGATATTTCAGCAAGAACGAAGATGTATGTAGCTGCTCAACAGACACAAGAGACGTGCCGCAGTGGCCAGAGAATAGGGAAGATGAGCATATATGCTCTGATGAGGAGAACGCAAACATTCATGATGGGAGAGTCACTCCTGAGCCAACAGGCAGTAATACAGAAGGTAAATAGAATGTGGATATTTTGTTTTGAATGATAGGTTTTCATGCCTTAATCTAAAAATATTTTTATATTGCCTAGCTGTGGTAAATCTAATTGTGTAGTACAGAAACCATGTTGGAGGAGGGTGAGGATCACCTTCAAATTGATATCTTTTTAATTTAGCGGCTTTTTGTTTATTAAGGGAGGTTGAAATACTGTATCAGTTGAGCGCCAGCTTTGCTGTTAGACATTGGGTTTGAATTTTCACACCACCGATTGTTAGTTGTGGGATTTTGGTCAAGATAATCTGTTCTCTGTGCGCTCCTAAGTGGTTTTGAAGAGTGAATGTGAATGGGTCCTGGAACTAGGAGCAGAGTGGCAAGGCCCCCCAGCACGTGGGTTTGGGTGTAGTGAAGCTGCAGTTGGCTCCCGTCCGCGGCAGCCCACTCATCTGGGCTGTTTCCTTAATCTTAGACTAAGTGGCCCTGTTTCAAATGCATTTTGGATTTACTTAAGGCGTTTTTGTGGGGTTTGCAAATATTTAATAGCTTCAGGTAACGCATGAATGTGACATATTTGGGAATATTACTCTGTCATTGCACTTCATGTATTTTTTATAGCTTTAGTGAGATGTACTTCAATAAATGAGTTCACCCATTTAAAGTGTATAGTTCAGTGATNCTTGGATAAACTACATTTTGTTTATCCATTTACCAGTTGATGAACGTTTGTGTGGTTGCATTATTGAGAACACTCCTTTTTTGAGTATTCCTGTGCACGTTGTTTTGTGGATGTGTTTTCTCCTAGGCAGGGACCTGGGAGTAGAATTGCTGGGTCATCTGGTAATTTGACATTTTGAGGAAAAAACTGTTTTTCTAAAATGACTATAGCATCTTAACCTTCCCACCGATGGTTTGTGAAGAATGCAGTTTCTTTACCCTGGCAGTGTGTGAAGAATGCAATATCTTTTTTACTTCTTTCTTTTTTTTTAATATAGCTCTTCTGGTAGGTGTGAAGTGGTATCTCATTGTGCTTTTGATTTGCATCTTCCTGATCACTAATAATGAGCATCTTTTCATGTGCTTACTGACCATTTATATATCTATGGAGAAATGGGCTATTCAGATCCCCCTTTTCCATTTTTCATCAGGTTATTTTTCTTTTTATAATTGAATTGAAAGAGGTTTTGACATATTCTGGATAGAAGTCTCTTATCTCTACATGATTTGCAAACATTTTTCTCCCATTTTAGCTTCTTGATGGTGTCCTTTGAAGCACAACAGTTTTAACTTTTGAGGTCCACTTTATCTCTCAAGTATATCTTTCTTTTTCAGTTTATATATTTTTTCTTTTGCTGCATGTTTTGACTTCCAGTTACAGCCATTTTTTTGGTAACTTAAGTCTTGTCTCGCCTCAATAACTGATGTGAATATGTGCCTATTAATTTTCGTATACTTAGTAACTTATTTTCCTGCCTGATTTGCTTTTAGTCAGAACTAGTGAGCGTGAAATGGACTGAAAGAGGGATTCTCATTTTGGAGAAGTGGCAAATCCAAGTTTTCTTAGTGACACTCAGTTTGGCTTAGTCTTTTTTTATTAGAGTAACTTGGGGGCTTTAATATCTGTACTTTTCAAGATCTCTTTCTAATATTAGCAACCATCTGGAGGTTTACTTTGTAGGTCTCTAGGGTGACTGCTTTTGTGTCATTCTCTTTTCTGACATCGAATGGGACCCCAGCTTCTCTCTTTTGACTAGAGACTTGGAGTGTGCACCACCATATATCTACCGTGACTGAAGCTTTTTCCATCCTAATGCTTGTGGGGATTAACTAACTTGAAGAATTCAGTGTAGGTGTGAGATAAATGGAGTGTCTCATTGTACAGCTGTGAGGTTCCTTTTTGTTTGTGTGTTTGTGCTTTTGTTGAAAGGATGGCAGTGGTCTGCCAAGGTTCATTCCCACTTGGATTTTATTCATTATATTATTAAGTTTACACAGTAGCTTTCTCTTATATCTATACATAGTACACACACCTTTGTGAGTAATATCTAAATTTAAATTATTGTGGAAATTTTCAAACTACAAAAGGAAGGAGGAGGATAGTACAGTAAACCCCTCGGACCTGTTATCCAGTTTCAAGGACAGCCAGCTTAAGGCTGACTTTGTTTTCTTCATTCCCACATCTGTTCACCCACCTTCTCCTTCGAACTCCTCTGGTTTAGAAGCAAGTTGTGAGCAGCTTTTGATACTAACCTCAGAAACTTGGTGGCGTTTTCCCTCTGACTTGTCTTAGAGCTGACTCCTGCTCCTGTCTTAAAATCTGTAAGTTCTAGGCAGTTCTCTTTTGGCAGTCTGCCTCTGTCTTTCTCAAAGTGTTCAGTACTTACAGCCACATAATGTGTGACTACAGTATCAATTCCTAACTCTCCTGTGTGATGAATGTATATCTTATTAGAAAGTGCCATCACTTTGTTTACTCTGTGAAACATTATTCTTAAATTTGACAGTGTGTTCTCAAAACAACTTAGACATACTTGCTCTTAAAGTAGTGTAAAATTATTGAAGGCTTAAAATAATTTAGATGTAACAATCCTGCATGTTGCTTACTAATTACCAGTGTAACTCATATATTAATAGTAACTGGAGCAGGAGAATATTGCACATCCTTCAAATAGCACAGTGCAGGATGAGCAGTTATAGAATCTGCAGCTCTCCCATGTCTCTTGCCTGCAGCTTTCTGCGTTTATGTACCTCCTTGTATTGCGTGTTTTAATGATGGTGAGCCGTTAGGCGTCTAGATTTGTTTTACTCGGTTAATGGCATTAATCAGTGAGGAGAACCTCAAATAATGTACAGGATAGATTTTTATTGATTCAGTAAGAGTTCAGACCTCGGAGGGGGACGCTCACAGTGGTGCATCTAACATGTTGGTCAGCCGTGGACTGAAATTGTAGACTATGCTGGCTGATTAATACTGTGATATCATAGGTGTACTCAGAAACTGAGCATTTATGGCGGATGTGAATCTGTAGATGACATGACCTAATTTGGTCTTACTATCCCCAAATGTGTCTTTTATTGGGCCTGGTTTAGAGGGGAAGGAAGCTATATGAACCTAAAAAACTGGCATTGCTGTTAGCAGCGTGCCTCCCAGTAGAAGTGTATCATACTAGATTGCTTTTTCTCTATGGCTTCTCTATATACTAGAATGAGTACATGTCTGCCAATACCTTGAAAATACCCTATGGGATAAACTGCTGCGAGGGTGAGAGAATGGGTCAGTAAAAAGCACTTTTAGGATCTGCTACAAAATTAGAATACTTCATGCTATAAGAAACATTTCAGCCTATGTATATATGAATCCTGACTCCGGAGATAATTGAGATATGATCATCTTTAGATACCAATAGATGTAAGTGCCAATTCCGGTAGATTTCGAAGCTCCTGCCAGTTTCTCCCTTAACTTGAGCAAACTTGGTAAGAAATTATTACATTAAACACTAATTTCCCATTCCCTTCCCCTCAGCCCCTGGCAAATAGCATTGTACTTTTGCTATGACTTTGCATACTTCAAATGAGTAGAATCATAAATATTTCTCCTTCAGTGACTGACTCACTTCACTTAGCAGACTGTCTTCAGAGTTCATTCACATCATTCTATGTCTCGGAATTTATTTCCTTTTTATGACAATAATATTCATTGTATGTATTTACCACATTATTCATTCATCTGTTGATGGACACTTAGGTTTCTTCCAACTTTGGCTCTTGTGAATAATGCTGTTACAAACATGGTTATACAGATCTCTTTGAGACTCTCCTTTCCGTTCTTTTGGATATATACCCAGAAGTGGAGTTTTTGGGTCATATGGTAATTCTGTTTTTTATTTCTTCTGAGAGTAGCTGTCCTTAGGAGTGTGAAGTGGTATCACTGTTTTGATATGCATTTTTCTGTTTAGAAATGTTGAGAATCTTTCCATATGCTTGTTGACTGTGTATCATCTTTGGACAAGAGTCTGTTCAAGTCCTTTGCCCAATTTTTAATCAGATAATTTGATTTATTATTGTAGGAGTCCTTTATATATTCTGGGTATTAACACCTTATATATATGATTTGCAAACATTTTCTATTTTTATTTCTATTTCTTTTATTCCGTAAGTTGCCTTTTCCCTCTTGATTATCATGTCTTAGTTTTAAAACCTTAAAAAACACAAAAGTTTTTTAGTTTGATACAGTCCCACCTGTCTTTTTTCTCTTGTTGCCTGTCATATCTGAGAAATCATTGCCAAGATTGGCATCTTAAAGCTTTTCTGTTTTTTTCTGTAAACATTATATTTTGGAGTCTTATGTTTAGATCTTTAATCCATTTAGTTTTATTTTTGTGTATGGTGTACAAAAGGGTCCAGTTTCCTCCTTTTGCCTGTGGATATCCAGTTTTCCCAGAATTATTTATTGAAGAAACGGCTCTTTCCATCGACTGCTGTTGGCCCTCTGTCAGGGATCATTTGGCCATGTGTGCGAGGGTTTATTTCTTGGCTCTCTGTTCTGTCCTATTGGTCTACATGTCTGTCTGTATGCCACCACCATGCCTTTGATTGCTGTTTTGTAATAATTTTTTGAAATCAGGAAGTATGACATCTCTATTCTTGTTCTTTTTCAGGATTATTTTGNTGTGCGAGGGTTTATTTCTTGGCTCTCTGTTCTGTCCTATTGGTCTACATGTCTGTCTGTATGCCACCACCATGCCTTTGATTGCTGTTTTGTAATAATTTTTTGAAATCAAGAAGTATGACATCTCTATTCTTGTTCTTTTTCAGGATTATTTTGGTTATTAAGGGTCCATTGAGATTCAATAGGAATTTCAGGATGAATTTTTCTATTTCATCAAAAAAGGGTCATTGGGTTTTTTTAAAGGAATTGCATTGACTCTGCAGATCACTTTGGGTAGTACTGACATTTTAACAATTTTAGGTCTTTCAGTCTAAGAATATGGGATGTTTTTTCATTTATTTACATCTTAAATTTCTTTCGGCCATGTTTTATAGTTTTCATCATGCAAGTTCTTTCACTTCCTTAGTCAATTCCTAAGTGTTTTATTCTTTGTGATGCTACTGTTAATGGAATAACTTTATTTTTCATTGTTAGTGTATAGAACAAAACTGATTTTTGCATGTTGGTTTTGTATTTTGCTACTTTGCCAAGTTTGTTTACAAGTATATTTGATCACTAAAGTGTATTTTGGCAGTAGGTTAGGCAAGTTAATTTCAGTTAGTTGAAAACCTTGTTCAGGTGAAAGAATATCTTAAATTGCACTTATCACAGGAGGTTTCAGTGTTGAATGGAAGTTATATTTATTATATAGTATATTTTCTTGAAACAGACTTTTATTTTGATAGTATATTGCTTTTTCTAAACTGAGTGTTAATAATGCTATTGCTGTTCTCTTTAGAACCCTCAACAACTAGTACCGCTTCAAATTATCCAGATGTATTAACAAGGCCTTCTCTTCATCGGAGCCATTTGAATTTCTCCATGTTGGATTCTCCTGCGTTACACTGTCAGCCCTCCACATCTTCGGCATTCCCCATTGGCAGTTCTGGATTTTCCCTTGTAAAGGAAATTAAAGATTCTACCTCTCAGCATGATGATGATAACATCTCAACCACCAGTGGTTTTTCTTCAAGAGCTTCTGATAAAGGTATTCTTGGCATTTGGTAGTAAATAATTTTGGTAGTTGAAAATAAATTTCATGGGATAATTTTTTTCTAACTTGGCTGTCATTTTCATTTTCTATTTATAAAAACATAGGCTTTGTTATTAGTGTTATTACTGTGCATTTCATATTTTTATTTCAGATATAGCTGTTTCAAAGAACACTTCAGTGCCACCTCTGTGGTCCCCAGAGGCTGAACGTTCTCATTCATTCTCACAGCACACTGCCACCAGCGCAAAAAAACCAGCATTCAACTTGTCTGCCTTTGGAGCACTTTCTCCTGTGAGTCCTAATTTGATTTGATTTAACCACATTAGTTTTGAGTGCTTGTCTTATAATTTATTGTTACGTTTCTGTGCAGTCACTTGGGAACTCTTCAATTTTTAAAACAAGTCAACTTGGAGATTCTCCTTTTTACCCTGGAAAAACAACATATGGTGGGGCAGCAGCCGCTGTGAGACAGTCTAAACTACGAAACACACCATATCAGGTTGGTTTGAATAGAAGGGTTTATACCCTTTTTTCTTTTAAAAATAAGTTAACTGTTGTCACTCAAAAAAAGTTTTGGTCCATTTATTCTTTGGCAAAATGATAAAACTGTGGATTACATTCTTTTCATTCAGGAACTATAGTACTATTATTTTGGACCAAAGTGAACATTTTATCCATTATTTTTGTGTGTGTTTTAGAAAGTATGGTAGTTAATTCCTTTTTTAAAAAGTTGAGGTGTATGTAACATATGGTAGAATTTACCCTTATTACAGTATTTGTATTTTAACTAAATACATACAGTTGAATAACTGCTTCTGCACGCAACTGAATAAACATTTCCATCATACCGAAGCATTCCCTGTGCACCTCTGTAGCCAGCCCTTCTTTGCACTTTCACCACTTGACAACCAGTATCTGTCTTCTTTCCCTGTAGTTTTGTGTTTTTTTTTTCCCCCAGGATGTCATAAGTTTAATCATATACTGTGTATTTTTTCAATGTGGCTTATTCTGTTTAGCATAATATACTTATGCATTATGCAGATCAGTCTATATTTGCATATATCAGTAGTTAATTCCTTTTTTTTGCAGTTATAATACAGTTTGCTTATCTACTCACTAGTAAAAAGGATGCTTAGATTTATCTCTAATTTTTGTCTATTGTGAATAAAACTGCTGTGAACATTAATTTTCATTTCTCTTGGGTATATTCCTAGAAGTTGGACTGCTGAGTCACCTGGTATATGCATTAATTTTATGTAAACCAGTGGAGTGTTTTCCAAAGTGGGTGCTCCCCCTTTGCATTCTCACCATACGGTCAGCACTTGTCATCAATTTTTTAATAGGCACATAGTGATAATTCCAACTTACTGTGGTTTTGCATTTCCCTAATGACCATGATGGTGCTTATTTACCATCAGTATATCTGGGGTGAAGTACATGTATAGATGTTATTGCCCATTAATAAAAATCTAAATATTTTATTCAGTTACAGTATGAAATACTAGTTTTAGGTATGTAACATAGTGGCTTGATATCTTTATACATGATGAAATCACCACAAGACCAGTTACTATCCATTGCCGCACAAAGTTGTTAAAATATTGTTGAATCTATTCCCTATGTGTACATTACATCCTTGTGACTTATTTTATATATGGAAGTGTAGACCTGTTAATCCACTCTGGCAATTTAGTCTGTCCCTTTTGCTCATTTTTAAATAAGATTTTTTTTCTTATTCATGNGCACACTGCCACCAGCGCAAAAAAACCAGCATTCAACTTGTCTGCCTTTGGAGCACTTTCTCCTGTGAGTCCTAATTTGATTTGATTTAACCACATTAGTTTTGAGTGCTTGTCTTATAATTTATCGTTACGTTTCTGTGCAGTCACTTGGGAACTCTTCAATTTTTAAAACAAGTCAACTTGGAGATTCTCCTTTTTACCCTGGAAAAACAACATATGGTGGGGCAGCAGCCGCTGTGAGACAGTCTAAACTACGAAACACACCATATCAGGTTGGTTTGAATAGAAGGGTTTATACCCTTTTTTCTTTTAAAAATAAGTTAACTGTTGTCACTCAAAAAAAGTTTTGGTCCATTTATTCTTTGGCAAAATGATAAAACTGTGGATTACATTCTTTTCATTCAGGAACTATAGTACTATTACTTTGGACCAAAGTGAACATTTTATCCATTATTTTTGTGTGTGTTTTAGAAAGTATGGTAGTTAATTCCTTTTTTAAAAAGTTGAGGTGTATGTAACATATGGTAGAATTTACCCTTATTACAGTATTTGTATTTTAACTAAATACATACAGTTGAATAACTGCTTCTGCACGCAACTGAATAAACATTTCCATCATACCGAAGCATTCCCTGTGCACCTCTGTAGCCAGCCCTTCTTTGCACTTTCACCACTTGACAACCAGTATCTGTCTTCTTTCCCTGTAGTTTTGTGTTTTTTTTTTCCCCCAGGATGTCATAAGTTTAATCATATACTGTGTATTTTTTCAATGTGGCTTATTCTGTTTAGCATAATATACTTATGCATTATGCAGATCAGTCTATATTTGCATATATCAGTAGTTAATTCCTTTTTTTTGCAGTTATAATACAGTTTGCTTATCTACTCACTAGTAAAAAGGATGCTTAGATTTATCTCTAATTTTTGTCTATTGTGAATAAAACTGCTGTGAACATTAATTTTCATTTCTCTTGGGTATATTCCTAGAAGTTGGACTGCTGAGTCACCTGGTATATGCATTAATTTTATGTAAACCAGTGGAGTGTTTTCCAAAGTGGGTGCTACCCCTTGGCATTCTCACCATACGGTCAGCACTTGTCATCAATTTTTTAATAGGCACATAGTGATAATTCCAACTTACTGTGGTTTTGCATTTCCCTAATGACCATGATGGTGCTTATTTACCATCAGTATATCTGGGGTGAAGTACATGTATAGATGTTATTGCCCATTAATAAAAATCTAAATATTTTATTCAGTTACAATATGAAATACTAGTTTTAGGTATGTAACATAGTGGCTTGATATCTTTATACATGATGAAATCACCACAAGACCAGTTACTATCCATTGCCGCACAAAGTTGTTAAAATATTGTTGAATCTATTCCCTATGTGTACATTACATCCTTGTGACTTATTTTATATATGGAAGTGTAGACCTGTTAATCCACTCTGGCAATTTAGTCTGTCCCTTTTGCTCATTTTTAAATAAGATTTTTTTTCTTATTCATGAGTTTTGAGAATTCATTATTCAGGGTCTGTGTCCTTTATTAGATGTATGTTTTGCATGTATTTTCTCCCATTCTCTGGGCTATCTTAATACCTTGTCAAGAGAAGTTTTTACTTCTGATGACATGCAGCATATCAGGTTTGTTTGTTTTTTTTCCTTTTATGGTTCATGCCTTTGGTGTCATGTCTAGAAATTTTTACCCAACCCAAGGTCACAGAGATTTTATTGTTTTCTTTTAAAGTTTCTTTTCCTTTATAGTTTTAGGTTTTAATTTAGACCTTTGATTCATTTTGAGTTGAAATTTTTATGTATAGTATGAAGTGTGGATCCAGATTCATTCTTTTAAACAAATGAATGTCCATTTTTTTCTGCTACATACTGTTTGTTGATAAGATTGTACTTTATCCATTGAATTGTCTTTGCACCTTTTTTTGAAAATGAATTGACCATATATGTGGCTCTATTTCTGGACTTACTGTTCTTTTGACGTGTGTGTGTATCCTTTTGTTAACACTGTGCTTTTGTCTTGATTACTATATCTTTATAGTAAGTCCTGAAATCAGGTACTCAGAGTTTTCCAAACTTCCCTCGCCCCTCACAGGATTCAGAGAATTGAAATTTTCAATTAAGGCATAAAGAAAAAAAAGTTGAACATGAGCTTAATGATACCACCCAAAGACAGGTTGCTGTTAACAGTTAATTCTTTTTCACTTTGCACATAAAATTCTGTTTCATAGTTATTTTCACTCTCTGAAATTTGTGCTTTAGAGTATAAAGTTCCAGCAAATAACTCAAGGTTTACATTATAGGCACCAGTCAGAAGACAAATGAAAGCTAAGCAACCCAACGCACAGTCCTATGGTGTGACTAGTTCAACAGCTCGGAGGATATTACAGTCCTTAGAGAAGATGTCAAGTCCTCTAGCGGTAAGTTTTTAAAATCACAGTTAAATTCAGGAGTATAGCAAAATTTAAGCTTAGTGAGAAATCTTAATTTCGTTATTTCAACATTAACAGGATGCAAAAAGAATTCCATCTGTTTTTTCTTCTCCTCTGAATTCTGTAAGTGGACTTTTAAATCTTTAAAGAGGTACATTTTTACATGTTGGTGATATCCTATTTTTCAGTTTCCCATCCATTCCAATGGTATTTTATTTCTTTAGCCTCTTGATAGGAGTGGGATGGATACCACCACAGACTTTCAGGCCAAAAGGGAAAAGGTAAGCCTTCTTTAGCATTTATCTAAGGTACTGGCAGTTTTGTATTTATTTTTAAGTTGGCAAATACACAAATTGGCATTAGTTGATGGTCATTAGGAAATGTGTTTGAAAAAAATGCATTAAAAAAAAAAAACTTGGATTTTGCAGCTTCTTTTGAGGGCCTTAGCACATGCTGTATATGTAGTAGATGGTATATATTGGTTATGTCTTGGCATTTCCATTTTCAGTATCCTGGCAGTCTTTTCTTTTTATAGTTGATTTACAATATTGTGTTAGTTTCAGGCATACAGCAAAGTGAATCAGTTATGCATATACCTGTATTCCCTGTTTTTTAGGTTCTTTTCCCATATAGGTTGTTGCAGAGTCTTGAGTTCCCTGTGCTGTACAGTAGTAGTTCTTATTAGTTAACTATTTTGTATATTTCTGGCAGTCTATATGAGTAACTCTTACCTTTTGATAAATGAAGATAGGCGTGAACAGAGCTTGACATGTTTAATTAGCAGTTCAGTGAACTAACGTTCTCATTGAACATAGTTATTTTGTAAACTTTCCTCATAAACATTAGGTGAAATCAGTTAACGTGTGGTAGAATTTCCAGTTTGCATATCTTCTTCCATCAGTCAGCCAAGACAGCAGAGCTAATGAAAAATATAATACAGTTATATCTTGATATCCCTTTTTATCACATTCTATTTGGTTAAAATTAGTTTGGGGTTTTATTGTGGGAAATAAAAATGCTTGATAGTTAAGGTTAAAGAGGTATAATTTTTGTCAGTTATATTTATGGCTAAGTGCCCTTAAGGGAAAGCAGATTCCCACATCATTCCTTGTAAAGCATTTATTGCACCACCAGGTTCCGTCAGGAATAATTGATTAAAATTATCATAAATCTCTGAATTAATTGTAGGAACTGTGTTTAAGATATTGGTAAATGACAATTATTTTACTGCAATTCTGATGCAGAAAAGAAAAGATTAATTGAGCTTTTTCTTGGGATAGCATTGTTTCTCAATTTTTAGTATTACCTTATGGCTCAGCTGGTAAAGAATCCTCCTGTAGTGTGGGAGATCTGGGTTCGATCCCTGGTTGGGAAGATCCCCTGGAGAAGGGAAAGGCTACCCACTCCAGTATTCTGCCTTGGAGAATTCCATAGACTGTATAGTCCATCAGGTCGCAAAGAGCTGGACACGACTGAGACTTTCCCTTTCATACATTTGTAATAAGGCAAGAGGGAATTCATTATTGGCTGTGTATGGTGGGATTAAGTTAATCCATTATCTGCTTTTCTATGATTCATTTATATCAAATTGTTTAAAAAGAAATAAAAATTTAAAATTGTGCCACAAGAGAAGTTCTCATCAACAAAAATTTTATTAGTGATTGAGTATAGTATCAGTTGATGGGGTTGCAAGAGTCTGACACAACAAGTGAACAACGACAACAATAGTTTCAGTAAAATTTTGGGAGTGAATACTAGGAAATATAAAGGCCAGGATACAGTATTGTTGTTCAGGTTTCACAGTTGCAATCAGAACAGTCTGCAGAATAGACTTGCTCATTGAATTATAGGATCACATTTGTGATGAGGATTTAGGGAAGATCCAGTGACTAGATGGAGGCTTTGCCCTGGAAACCAACATTGTTCACAGCTGCTGCTGGATGAAAGGACTGTATTCATAGTATTATAATCTTTGGACAAAGTAGAAGCTCTTGGCTTTATAGTCATCTCACACCAACTGGAGTTTTGCTGTGTTTCAGTGTACCAAAAGACGTTGATATAACACTTGTGTTCTTCAATAACAAAGCCAGTTTATCTTAATATTTGGAATTCTTCACCGTGCTTTACTAATTACACTTAAATTGTAAAGACTTGGTTTTTAAATAACAGTGGAGGAAAGTTTACTTGGAGAGATTTGCACACATTTTAGGCAATTAAAGTTTTCATAGCTAGTTAAATATTTATAACTGAAGAAAATATAGATAGTAATTTGGGGAAAATATGGCAAAACGAATTTTGGTTCATATATTTGAAATGCATCCTGTAAAAGCTTAGAGTAGTCAGAATGCTCTGCAGAAGTTTCCTTGTATGTGTCACGCGTGTGAAAATTCATTAAGTTTAGAATAAAATAGTGAAACCATTTTGAAAGTATATGTATATATAGGTATATGTCTAAATAAATTAGTACTTACATAAATTAATATAAATGTTAATACACATTTGTTTACTTTTACTTTTTCCTCTTAGTGTGTGTTTGCACCCACTGTATATTTCTCTAGAACTAGGTATTCATAGTCTCTAGGTTATATTAACTATTGTCAAATAATTTTTAGACATGCATGGCTGGTATATGAAAATAAGTTTGTCTTTGATTTCTGCCTCTCTGTAAGGTGGACTCTCACTACCCCCCTGTTCAGAGACTCATGATCCCAAAGCCAGTTTCCATAGCAGCAAATCGAACTGTTTATTTTAAACCATCTTTGACTCCATCTGGTGAATTAAGGAAGACTAATCAGAGAATAGATAAAGAGTACAGTGTGAGTATGTGTTTATTTTCACTAGTCTTTGAGTATTGATTAAAATGAATAAGAACCCATTGTAAAGTACAAATAATTTACTATTGCAGTCTAGCAACTAGATAATGCGTAAAGTTTGTGAATTAGTGATTATGAATTCGTGTGGCTTTTAATGGTTGACACCTTGGTCATATCCTGAATTCGTGTTTATTAGCAAGCATTGTTTATATTAAATAATTTTGCCACACTACCTTTATTTGTGTGTTTTGTCTGTGTTGTTGAGCTATTTGAAAACTTTAGATATCATGACTGCTCACCCAGAGTACTTTGGTATACTATATGATACACTAATATCTCCTATGTTACCATGTTTAAGAAAGTTAATGTCAGTTCCTTCCTAATATTACCTAATAATCTAGTTCATATGTTATTTATGGCTGCTGCTTTTTTGCCACTGCTCAGTTTGTGTGATCTTAATTCCCCAACCAGGGATTGAACCCTGGGGCTCTGGCAGTGAAAGTACCGAGCCCTAACCACTGGACAGCCAGGAAGTTCCCTATAGCTGCTTTTTTCGAGCCGGTATCCAAACAAGTGTGTTGCTTGTGATTTTGTCTTTCTAGACCTCAAATCTTCACCCTCACCACGCTGTATTTATTTTTATATAACTTCTTTACTGAGATAGGATTCTCATACCTTGCCATTCACCTTAAAGTTTACAGCTCAGTGGATTTAGTGCATTTACAGTTGTTCATCTGTGTCACTCGTCAGTTTTAGAACATTCTCATCGTCCTCTCCCCCACGTCTCATATCCATTAGTAGTCACTTCCCACCCCTCCACCTCCAGCCTGAGGCAGCCGCTTATCTTTTTAGATTTACTTATCTGGACATTTCACATATATGAAATCTTAAAATAAGTAGTTCTTAGTGTTTGGCTTATTTCACATTTTCATCATTAGTATGATGTTTTCAGGGTCACCTCATATCAGACCATCAGTCCTTTATATTGCTGAATAATATTTCACGTTTAGATATAGCGATTTTGTTTATCCATTCATTAGGTGAGGGACAGTTGGGTTCTTTTCACTTTTTCACTGCAGTGAATACTGCAATGAACATTGATACAAGTGGACATTGATATTCATTTCTCTTGGGTCTTATACCCTGGAGTAGAATTGCTAGGCACATTGGTATTTGAAAAGGCCAGATCATCTGTCTTCTACTTTGTCTCCTATCCTGGGTCTGTGTGTTTTCCTGTGTCATTTAACTAAAGTGTGTTCCTTTTCCATTTATAAAACATCTTCCAATTTGTGCCTTTGTTGGTTTAAGCTTATTGAATCTTTATGACAACTCAATTTCTTAAAAAATTTCAAACTGAAATTGAGAGAATGGTACAGTATTTACCTATTTCCTTTAACTTGACTCAGCCGTCTTTAACATTTTGTCATATTTGCTTTATCAGACTTTAAAAAAATAATTTGAACATAATTTTGGACTTGCAGGAAAAATCTTAAGAAGTTCACATTTTACTACATTTGCTTTATCTTTTTCTGTGTTTCTACAAACAAGAAATTCCCTCACATACCTGAAGAAGTTACCCAAACCGGAAAGAAACTTATCATCAGTACAATACTGTTAACTGCAAATTTTGTTAAGATACCAGTTGTCCCAAAAGAACAAAAATGGAAGATGTCTTAAATTTGTCAAATCTCTTTATCGCCTTTAGTCTAGAACAAGTTTTTTGGTTTTGGGGGTGGGGGGGGTTGTTTTTTGGTATTTCATAACATTGATATTTCTGAAGGAGTACAAGGATGTTTGTTGGCTCATGATTAGATTCTGGTTAGGCACTTTTGGTAGTAATACCACAGAACAAATTCTGAACTCTTCTCAGTATCATATTACAGGGCACTTTCTGCCACTTTGTCGCGCACTGATGCTGTGATCAGCAGTTTAGGTGGTATCAATGGGATTTCTTCACTGTCAAGTTGCTAGTATTGTACCTTTTATAACTAATAAGATAACTTTGAGAGTATAAATATCCTTTTAACCCACCACTGTTAGCAGTTTTGATGATATTTGCCTAAATCTTTTATTTATAGATGCCAAAGGGTGGTTTTCTAATTCTACTATTTCTTCTACCTTTATGAAGTTGGTTTTCTACTGTAGGAAGTTTTCTCTATGTATGTATTTCTCTATGCATTTATATGTTTAAGTCAGTGTGAATTCTTAATTTTGATAAGATTGTAATCTTTTACTAGCATTATTTATTTTGATGCTCACTGTCCCATATTTGGCCTTTGAACCAGCTCATGTCCTTTTAATATTTTCACATCATTTTCCAAGCACTTAGTTGCTTTTTAATATTATAAAACAACCCAAACTCATCTTGTGAGCTTTCAGCCCCAGCCCTGAAATCAGCCCTTTCTCCAAGGAACCCTGATTCCTTTAGATGGAAGAACTCTTTAAGTCGCAGAGAATCATTTCAAAAGGACTGTCCATGTAAATTTGATTGCACATTTAATAGGCCATAGGTAAAAGTATTTGTGTGGTTGATAATGTGTATTAAATTTGTATGCTACAGTTTTGTCTAAAAGACAGTTGTGCTTATTATCAGTTTGTATATAATCTCACTGTAACTCTTGGTCATCATTCAGGTGACAGAGTATAAGTTGTAGATTTTAAAATTCATTAGCTAAACAACTGTCAGATTCCTGATTCCAAGTATTAAAGTTGACAGATAAAAAGGTGGTGTTAAAATTAAATAAGCAGCTATGTAAATATGTTATATTCTTTTTTTTTTAGACTGATTATGAAAAAAATACACCACCAGGACAAAATAGAGAGCAACAAGAAAGGTAATGTCATCTTTATAGTGAAGCTTCTTGATATTTTTTGTAAGGCCTATATTTGATTTGTATCTGCCTTCTTGAAGATTAAGAAGTTTAAAGAAATAGAAACTATACATAGAAATCTACACACACAGAAACTACACATAGAAATCTGTGAGCTTTTAAAGTCACATTCAGCTGAACATTTATTTTCTTAATTGTTGGCAGATCATTTTTTTTTAGTGTTAATTAACAAATTATGGACCAGAGTAACATATCATTTGTTTTAATTTTCTTTTTCTTTGCCTAGTGGCTTTTCTTATCCAAATTTCAGTATGTCTGCAGCCAATGGTTTATCTCCTGGAGTAGGTGGTGGAGGTGGCAAGATGAGGCGAGAGAGAACACGTGTTGTGGCATCTAAACCTCAAGAGAAAGAGGTAAGGTTACACTCTTTAGCATGTATTTTGAAGTATCTTAATACCTTGAAGTTCATTATTAAAAGTTTTGATGCAGTGATGCGGGGACACCTGGAGGTCCCTTGGAAGGATGCAGTTAGGAGAGACCCAGCATAGGAATTAACCTGCCATTGAAACAGTTCCTTAAAAGTGTGTGTGTGTTGTAAACTATCAGGCTTTTTATACCATCTTCACTGTGACCTAATACCTTAAATTTCTTGGGTATCACTAGTCTAAAGCCATAATTTTTCAAATAAAACTATTGCAATTGAAATTATTTGACCCTTGAAATACTATTATATAGTTAATACTATTATGTAGTTTTGCCCATTCCTGAAACATGATGTGTTTGCCTCATGGGCCTTTTCCTTATTATTTGTGAAATTTATCAGTCTTGCAAAAAATAGCAGGTTTTCCCTGTTACATATTTATTCAGTATGAAGACTCAGCACAGCCCATTCTGCAGGGTGCATTTGGGTTGATTCCTGTACATGCCAGTGTGAGCATCGATGCGCATCTCCCCTAGCACGCACGCAGTGCCTTCTCCAGGCTTCTTGTCTAGGAGTGGAATTGTTGGATTGCGGGGATGATACGGATTTTGCCTTACTGCTCTTCAGGGTAGTTTTACAGTTTAATGCTTCCACGTCACAGTAGGTAGATCTGGTTTTCCTTTATTTTCACCAGTACTTGATTTTTTTTTCTTTTTAATATTAATGTTATGAATGTGAAGTGGTATGCCATTGGATTTTTAATTTGCATTTCCTTCTTTACTAGGGTGAGGAGACATCTTTTTGTGAGTTTCTTGGCCATTTTGTGTTTTCTCTTGATCCTTTTTTTTTTCCCCCCTTTGGGTTATTTTTTTTACTGGGAAGAATTCTTTATGTATACTGAACATGAAAGTTTGAAAACAATAAGGACTAACTGAAGATTGGTTAAATTAACTTTTCTGTCTAGGTTGTACTGTATATTTTCTAACTACATTGAGTTGCATCTGGGTCCACTTCAGTCTTCTGTAAATCAGTTTCAGCCTAGCTCAGTCTTTGAAGTTATTTATGTCGTACTTTGACTTGTGCTTTTTTTTTTCTAATTGAAATTGTATTTCTGACTTTCTCATTGACCCATGAGGAATTAGGAGTATGTTTTTAGGTTTTTAAGTAGGAGGTCTGCTGTAACAGTTTCTGTTGACTGAAATTGATGTTGTGTGTGTGTGTGTGTGTTTCCTTCTTATCTGTTGGTATTTTGTTTTGCAGCCTTGCTTAGAGTGAGAGATCTGTGTTTTTCATGATTTTTTTTTTTTTTAATCTCCCCTTTTCCAGTATAAGAGTCCTGGGCTTGTGCCTCTCTGACTTATCAGAAGCTTGACTTCGGCAGTTTGGGCTTTCTGCCATATGCCTGTTGGGTTCTGATATTTGAGATCATGCTGGGGACCTTGGCTCAGTTATGGGTCTTGAGACTCTTTGCCCTTAGGTTCTACTTGTTGCTGCGCTAGAGTGTGGGAAAGGGAGGGAATGAATTACTGCATTACAGCATCTTAAAAATAAAGTTGATTATGTAGCATATAAGATTTTGTACTTAGCAAATTTTTCTTTTCTGCTTGAAACTCTCTTATTTGATTCATTGCATTTAGAAAATGAGTTATTTGCCTTTCCCATGTATACATAACAAAGGAAGTATCTCATTAATAAAGGATGAGGTAGTTCTTTAGAAAAGACTTTATGTTTCTTAGCTGTGTGGCCCCACCTTCTTAAAACTTTATCCTGATAAGAGGGAAGCATTGGCTTGGTTTAGTGTTTACCAGGTGGCAGATTGTGAGTTCTGTTTCCCTTTAGGTTCTTTTTTTAAAGATACAGTTTCTAGGATCTTCAGCTGTAGCTTAGACTGATCTGCATAGCTCAGTTTTAGCTGTCTTGCAGATAGATACGTGTTTAATGTAACTTGGCTGTTTTGAGACATTTGGAGGGGGGTTAAAAATTGGTTAACTTTTTTACTATCTGGTTTACTAACTGTGAGGAGTTTTATGAAAATCAAACCCCCTTTATCACTTTCTCCCTTCTCTGGACACCCCCCCCCCCATTCCTGCCAACTGCTGGTTTTGCACCCCAGGATGCCTCCCCTAACCTGTCTGTCCCTGCTTTGTTCCACTCTCAAGTTAGTCTCCACATTTCTGAGGAAAGAGATAACTAAAAATGCGTGGCTGCCCAAACTGGTTGCCTAGCCTGTGGGGTCCCCCCCCCCGCAAACTTTTCATTTTATATTGGAATACTGCTAATTTACATAATGTTGGGATAGTCTCAGGTAACAGCAAAGGTAGACATGAAGTTCTGAGGCTATATGATATATATTTAACTTTTAAGTAACTGACAGACTGTTTTCCCCAAAGTAACTGTAACAGCAATGGGTGGGGCTTTGGTTACTCTACATCTTTATCAGTGGTTGATTGTCATCTGTTAAATTTTAGCCATTCTGCTTTGTGTATGACGATGTTGCATTGTAATTTTAATTTGCCTTTCCCTCTTGCTTAATATTTTGTTCTTGTTTATGTGTTTATTGGCCATAATATCTTCCTTTGAGAAGTGTTTAGAACTTTTGGTCTTTTAAAAATTGGGTTGTCTTACTGAGTTGTAGGAACTTTATAAATTCTAGATCCAAGTACTTTGTCAAGATATGTGTCTTAAAATATTTCTCCCAGTCTGACCTGCCTATTCCTTTTTCTAACAGTATCTCCTGATTAGCAGATGTTCTAACTTTCATGAAGTCTGAACTTAAACATTTTTCCCATTATATTTACTAAGAAACCTACCTGTCCTTGTCTACAAAAAAAGGTCTTCCTGTGTTTTCCTCTGGAAGATTTATAGTGGTGCTTCTGTTGAGAAGATTTTCCTAGTTTTCTTTTTGGTTTCATATATGATCCATAGATTATTTAGAAGTGGATTTAGTCATGATTTTAATGTTTTGAGATGTATTGAGACTTGCTTTGTACCCCAGCGCATGGTCTGCTTGTCGAGTCTTGACCATTGTGTATTCTGTGGTTGTTGAGTGTCAGATAAGATGACTGATACTAATTCTAACATCATCTTTGTTCTTACTGAATTTTGTGGGGAAGGGGGAGGTCTGTGTCTTAGTGAATTGTTGAGATGTGAGTTAAACGTTGTCAGTTTTTACTTGGTGAATTTATTTGTCTTTTTCCTGTTAATTATATCAGTTTTTGCTTGTTTATCTTGAGGCCCTCGTTGGTACGTGCACCTTATCTATGGTGGCCTCTCAATAATTTGCCCCTTTTAATATTACTAAATGTCCTTTAAAAAAGTCTTTGGAAATACTCTTTGTCTTGAAATCTACTTTATTTATCTGGTATTTAATATAGCCAGCCACTCTGATACTAAAATATGCCTTCTTAGGGTTACTATTTGCAAGTTAAATTTTTATCCTTCCCTTAACTTCCAGTCTATTTATCTGTCCTTATGTTTAATGTAAGTAAATTGGTATGGTTGGGTTACAGTCTACCTTTTTCAATTTCTGTTTCCCCCATTTTTTTATTTCTTGTTCTTTTTGAAAGCTTCCTTCTTTTGGGTTAAATGGATATGTCTTAGCATTCCATTTTAATTATTTGTTGGTTTTATATCTCTGACCCTTCTCATAATTTACACAGTCCTCTTGGGATTATGGTGTCTTTAACTTTTTAAATTCTACTTTGTGTTAATATTGATCATTTCCTATAAGATTTAAGAATCTTGTAACTTTATAGTTTGATTTACCACCCCCTTTTCCTTGGTATTTTATACTATATATAATTTATATTACATTTAGATAAGCTGTAAATCCACAATACATTTTTGTGTATTTTAAAGAAACTAAGAGGAGGAGATGTTTACTCACATATTCTCCACTTCTTCCAGAAATCTGAATTTCCGTTTGGTGTCATTTCCCTTCACCCTGAAGAACCTGTAGGGCAGGTTTTTTAGTTTTCTTTTATCCAGGTGCCTTCATTATACACCTGTAGTTTTCGCAGATTGGCTCTGCCAGAGGCTTGGAGAGTTTATGTGCAGACTTGGGACTCCCCTCCTGTGGCGCTTCGTCTCCCCTTATTTTCTAGCTACTGTGGTCACCCTAGTCTGTCCTTTGAATGCCTCAATCAACACATTTGCAATTTTCTCTGAATTTCAACTGTCCAACTGGCATCAATTCAAAGAGGACAAGAAACTCCTCCCTTCTTCTCAGTATCTTCTTCCCTCCAGTATCTACTTGATTTTGGTTGCTTTCTAATGTTTTCAGATGGCTGTTTTTAATATATTGTCAAGCATCTACAATTGTTACTTGTCAGAGCATTGGTTAAATAAAAGGTCTTCCATCATTAGCGGAAGTGGAACTCAATTTTTGTCTGTTCTAATATGGGTCATTTGAGACTAGTGGAGATCTTTGCTTGCTTTGAAGTAAAAACCGAAGCAGTTCACCAGACTCATCAGTCCTGATGTTCACCGAATGCCTATGTTACATGCCAAGACCACAAGTGGCCTTGTTTCTGTTTCGTATTTAAACCCCAACTCTGATATGTTATTTTTTTTTTTTTCCATTTTCACCAGCTAGGAAATTGGTACTGAGGACAGATGGGTTCACAAAGTCACATTTCCGGTTGGTGGCACAGCTGGGATTCAAATCTTGTTTAGTTTTTTCTTATCCAAGAGCCTGCATTGTTGACACCGCATAGTGCTACCTCATCCCTGTTTGTTCTGAATTTACATGTAACTGTATCCGTTCTAGCTGAAAATACATTGATACAACAGAATGGCACAAAAGATGAAATTTGTCATTAAAAAATACGTTGTGTTTTAGGAAGTGGAAGTACCAGTATTACCGAAGATCTCTCTACCCATCACCAGTTCTTCACTGCCTGCCTTCAATTTTAGTTCTTCTGTGATCACAACTTCCTCTCCATCACCCATTAGTCCTTCACAATCATTAACAAATAAGGTAAAAAAAAAACCATTGTACCATAGAGGTGCTTTTTGTTTTTTCTTTATTTTAAAAAAGCTAATCTGATTAAATCAGTGCTTAATTTTCACTATGGGAATTAACAACTCAGAAATTTGAGAAAAACGGAAAGAGCATTGGCTTTTTAAAAAAATGTACATCATAATGGGAACATTCTTCAATTCTTGTGAATGTATTAGAGGACGAGTGTATTGTAAGTCTGTTCAAACAACATTTCCGTTAAAATCCTTTATTTTTGGTTAGTAATGAATTTCTGCTTTTTAAAAAAGTTTCTCAAGTAGGATTAACATCTTTAGGACTAACATGCTCCTAAAATTTGTATGTTTTTTTTCCTGACTTACTTTTTCTGAACATTTTCTTATAGATGTTATTTTATTCCCTTAAGTAATTATCTCCCTCCAAGATCATGTATATTCCTTTTTGAAGAGGAAGCCAAATCTTATAACAGTTACATATTGAGTAATTTTCAGAAGTTAAAAGTGATTTTTTAAATTTAAAAGGAAAAAAAAATGCTTTTGGCTTCTTTGTAATTAATTTTCTTAAG
This sequence comes from Raphicerus campestris, assembly GCA_006410735.1. Taxonomy (NCBI): domain Eukaryota; kingdom Metazoa; phylum Chordata; class Mammalia; order Artiodactyla; family Bovidae; genus Raphicerus; species Raphicerus campestris. The sequence continues at coordinate 95,596 of SJYW01035898.1, read as the reverse complement.
GTCTATTTCACTGCCAATTTCTTTTTCTAAAAAGCTTTTTGTGTCATTTCTTTAATAATTTGAAAAACCAGGTACAAGTGACCTCTCCAAACAGCACTGGCAGCCCCTTGTTTAGATTTTCATCTCCAATTGTAAAATCTACTGAGTCAGATGTACTACCTCCGTCATCTGTAAGTAGCAAGCAAAGAGTATTTCATATTGATTGATTCCAAAGGCATACTGTATTTTTAAGCTCTAAGATACCATTGATGGTAAGAAATGCCATTTTTCTTACCAAAAAAATTCCGGTGTACAGAAAACTTTGAACATCTATACACAAAATATATGTGTATGTATATATGTATGTGTCTTCTCATGTACCATTTGAAAGTTAGGATGGAGATATTTTGGTACCCTTAATTTTCTTTGTATCCCCTAAGAAACAAGATACTTCTTTGCATACCCATAATACAGTTGTCATACCCCAAAAATGTAACATGATGTTAGTAGTAACATCGTGTGCACGTTCAGATTTACCCATCAGCCTCAGACTCTCATTAAATTGCTGTTTTGTTTCTCTTGGTACCAGATCCAGTTACAATTAAGACTTAGCAACTAAGTCATAGTGCATTTAGTTAGCATGTGTCTTGGATTGGCTTTAATCTAGAAAAGTTGGAAGGTTTTATGTGCCACTATATATTTGTTTCTTCATAATAAGTATTTTGAGTAAGAATGGTATATAAGTTGGAGACTTCCCTGGTGGTCAGTGGCTGGGACTCTGTCTGCCAGTTTGCGGCCCCTCCACCCAGTGCAGAGGGCCCAGGTTCGGTCCCTGGTTGGCAAACTGGATTCCACAACCACAACTGAAACCTGGCACAGCTAAATACATAAATATTAAAAAAAAAAAAGTACATAAGTTTAATGTTCTAGTTGCCCCATCTCTATTTGGCATGTGTATCATTTTAACACATTCAGTTCAGTCACTCAGTCGTGTCCGACTCTTTGTGACCCTATAAATTGCAGCATGCCAGGCCTTCCTGTCCATCACCAACTCCCAGAGTTCGCTCAAATTCACATCCATCGAATCGGTGATGCCATCCAGCCATCTCATCCTCTGTCGTCCCCTTCTCCTCCTGCCCCCAATCCCTCCCAGCATCAGAGTCTTTTCCAATGAGTCATCTCTTCGCATGAGGTGGCCAAAGTACCAGAGTTTCAGCTTCAGCATCATTCTTTCCAAAGAAATCCCAGGGTTGATCTCCTTTAGAATGGACTGGTTGGATCTCCTTGCAGTCCAGGGACTCTCAAGAGTCTTCTCCAACACCGCAGTTCAACAGCATTAATTCTTCGGCGCTCAGCTTTCTTCACAGGCCAGCTCTCACATCCACACATGACCACAGGAGAAACCACAGCCTCGACTAGACATGTTACTTTCTGTTTTTTTACTGTGTCCTTGTTTTCTGTTACAACTAGATGTTCCAGATCATTTTGTAATTTCCCTGCCAAATGCCTGAAATCTACTCAATGTCCATAAAGTCTCATACTTTGTATTAGGAAATGGCATTTAGAAACCCAAAAGTGGGCATCAGGAACACATTATTATTTTATGTAATGCTTTGAATGAAAAAATTCTTTAGAAATTTAAAATGCTCTTGTTAAACTAGAACACACCATTCATTATAAGAAGCACACCGATTTTAGAGATTTAAAATAGGAAAAACTCTGAATCTTAGAATATGTGAAATCCAGTATACTTTTTTGACTTGAAATAGAGCTTTATATTTGATGGATTGTTTAAAGCTAAATGGACAGTTAAAGACAACTTCTCTCTCTACAGATTGGCTTTACATTTAGTGTGCCCGTGGCAAAAACAACAGAACTTTCTGGCTCTAGTAGTGTTTCAGAACCAATTACAAGTAGTTCAGGTAAGACACTTTTTCTCATAATATTTTACGTAAAAATAGGTTAATATTTCAAATTACTTATTTTACCTTTGGTCATTCTTGTAAATGCTTTTATGTGAATATAATTAGCTCCCTAAATGTGAATAAGTTACAGCTTGTGAAGAGTATGGTCACAATAGCAAATTTATCCAGTCTTTATTTAATCCCACAAAAGTGACAGTTTATTATAAGAAATCTCAGTATAAGAAATTCAAGGGTGTTCCACATTGTAATTACAGTAGATTCCATCTTAGGGTTTCTCTTGAGTTCATAAGCATTTTTATGCATAAGGATTATATCAGCCTCTGCAGACAGTAGTAGTACATAATTTCTCAAAAGAAGGGGCTAATTCTCAAAAAATTATCTATCTGAATAGATAAATAGACCATAGGAATTTGCTGTGGTGGTCATGATGTGTGCTCTCAAGTATTGGGTGCTTGGGAAATGAAGAATCATCTGGGCTAAACTGCTCAGGTCAAGAATTGAGAGGAACGGCTTTTCCCCCAACAAACAGCACATACAAGTGAACAAGAGGAAGTCTGATGCACTTTGAAAATAGCGAATAGTTTGTCATGAGATTGAGAGGTAGCTTCAAGTTCTAAAGATTCTTGAGTGCTACGCTAAATAATTGAATTTTAATTTGAATGATAGGAAAACACGGCATGATTTTTCTACTGTCCAAGGTGTGGTGTGAGATGGTTCCTTGGAGTAACAGCAGTGTGTTGAGGGGGTGTGGGTGGGAGAGGGGTATTATGGACTGAGATATCAGTTATGGGGCTGTTGCCTTATTCAGAAATGTTGACTATCTGCTGAGTTTGGGAATCTTAAAAAACTAGATCTTCCCTTATAGATAGATTTTTTTTTAAAAAATCAGAATATCAAAGAAGCAAGACCAATAAGCTGAGAAGGTCTTTGGTTTGTATGGTCTGGAAGACAAGAGTATAGGTTCTGCAAGTAGCACAGAATAAGAATTTGACTGGGACGTTTGCAGTCCTAACTTCTGTTGGATAAAACATCCCTGTGTACGAGAAAGTAACAAGTATATTTCAGGTGTACTTAACATGTGACTTTTCTTACTTTAATGTTACTGTAAATTCAGGAAGAAATAAACCTATTCAAATTGCATTTTCATGCCTGGTTATGAGGGAAAGGCATTAAAATGCTTCCATTTTTACTAATGCTTTACTAATGATCCCTGAATGAGTAACAGTTTGTTAAAACAACTTTTATGTTTCATTACATGTAGGGAAATTACTCAAGAGTTTTTAAGATGTGTATTTTAAGTAGTATGTATAGGAATGTTCTTACATTGACACCTCTGTTTCTTACCGCTTTGGTAATTAAAAAGCTGATTGAAAATGTGGAAGTCGTGGTTAATTACTGTATGATAGGAGCTAATTTTCACGATATTATCTTTCTCCATCTCTTTGAGTACACTTGAAGAAATCCTTAAAATTTACCTTAAATTCTAAAAGCAATTCAATTTTGACTGTAAACGAATATAGAATGTGATAATGCATAAAAGCCGATTTTTTCTTTGTTTTAACATAGTTGTAAGAAGTAGGTATGGTGTTTTGGTTTTTGCACATTTTTATTATTGAGGTGAAATTGAGATCAGATGTAATCATGGGCTTCTCTAGTTGCTCAGTGGTAAAGAACCCGCCTGCCAGTGCAGCAGACACAGGTTCGATCCTTGAGAAGATTCCCTGAAGAAGGAAATGGCAACCCACTCCAGTATGCTTGCCTGGGAAACCCATGGACACAGGAGCCTGGCGGGCTGCAGTCCATGGGGATGCAGAGTCAGACATGACTTAAGAGACTAAACAATGGCAGGAACGAAGTTGGTCACTGAAAGGGAACCATTCAGTGGCGTTTACTGCATGCACAGCGTTGTGCAGTCACCACCTTTAACTAGAACCAAACACGTTTATCACTCCTAAACCTAACCAGTTTGTCTCCATTTCCTGTTCCCCCTCACTGCTGGCAGCTAGTGATCCATGTTCTATTTCTGTGTATCCACCTGTTCTCGAATCACACAGTGTGACTGTCTGCATCTGGCTTCTCACGTTTCAAGGTTCATCTGTGTCGTAACGTGTGCTGTTAGCATCATTCCTTTGTGGCTGAAAGACACTGCTCTTTTGATACACTGTAACGTATCTGTTTATTTGTTGGTGGACCTCTGGGTCATTCCACCTGTTGACTGTTGTGAATAGTGTTGCTAATAAAGGTACATGTGCTTGTGTTTGTTTCAGTACTGGCTTCAGTCCCTCAGAGGATGTACACAGGAATGGAGTTGACAGGTCAGACGGTAGTCCTGCATTTAACTTTTAGAGGAATTAATGAAACTTACTCTCAGCAGCCAGCTTGTTTCTCATTCGTACCAGCAGGACTGTCCATGTTCTCACCATGCTTATTCTTTTCCGTTTTTTGATGTTAGCCATCCTAGTGGGTATGAAGCAGTGCTTCATTGTGGTTTTGATTTGCATTTATTTCCCTGAGGACTGTGTTTAGCTTTCTTTTTTCTTTTTAATGGAGAAAGATTTATTGCAGGACCAAGCAAGGACGATGGATGGCTTGTGGTTTAAAAAACTTGACCCTCGTATTTAGCATCTTCTCACGTGCTCTTGGCCTTTTACATACCTTCTTGGGAGAAATGTCTGTTTCAGTCCTTTGCCCATTTTTAAAATTGGTTTCTCTTTGTGTTGCTGAGTTATTTGCCTTTTTGTATAGTCTGGATACTAGATCTTTATCAGATATGTGATTTGCAAGTATCTTTTTCCTGTTCAGTTGATTGTCTTATTACTTTCTTGATTATGTCCTCGGATGCAGAGATTTCTAATTTTAGTGGAGTTTAGGTTTTTCTCTTGTGCTTCTGGTGTCCTAAGAATTCACCGTCATGGTCATGAAGATGTACCTCCTAGGTTTTCTTCTCAAGAGTTTATGGTTTTAGTTCTCTTGTTTAGCTCATCAATCCATTTTGAATTAACTTCTGCTCATGATGTTAAGTAAGGGTACATAGGTTTTCTTGAACTGCTTTACCCATTACTACTAAATTGGTGAAAACTTGAAAAAAACTGGTTATTTATACTTTTGAAAATTTCAAGCGTTCTCAGAAATAGAATAGTAGACTGAATCCTCAGATACACTTTACTGAGCTTCAGCCTTTGCCATTTTGTGACCAGTCTTGTTTCTCCCACCTTCACTGCTCCGCTCACACACACAGATGCAACTGCCAGGTAATTTTCAGACAATACTTCATCTGGAGACAGAAACACTCCCCCTTAAATGATTGACAAAATGATTATCATACTCACAAGGTAGAGTATTTTAAGTATAAGAATATTATACTTATTTTAAGCATATGTTCATTTTAGTAAGTTTGGGAAACATAAAAAGTGACAGCATTACTCTAGATGTAAACAGGCACAATCTTCTGGACTTTGTAACCTACTCTTTCCCGTAACTGTTCTTCTGAGAATGATTTTTGTGGCTGCATAGCATTCCATCATGTCCGTGTTCTGTAATTGATGTAGCTAGACCCTTTTATTGCATATTTATCATTCAGGTTTTCAGCATAATAACTGACAGATATTTTCAATCATAGGGTGAAGTTTTAGAAGTATCTGACTTAATCATTTTTAAAAGCTTTAAACATTTTAAAAAATTCGAAAAACTTTATTTTTGACTGCACTGGGTCTTCTTTGCTGCACATGGACTTTCTGTAGTCCGGCAAGCAGGGGCTGCTCTCTGTTTCTCATCTTGGTGGCTTCTCTTCTTGGGGGAGCACGGGCTCGGGGTTGGGGGGTGGGCGTAGGCTTCAGTAGGTGTGATTCGTGGGCTTACTTACCCCAGGCCATGTGGAATCTTCCTGGATCAAGGAATTGAACCCATGTTCCCTGCATTGGCAGGCTGATCCCTAACCACTGGACCACCAGGAACGTCTGAATGTTGTTTTTAAATCAGTTGTTAAAGTTTCTGTATAATCAAGGCATATTTCATACAGTGTTGGAGCTTGTCCCAGTTGCCATATCTTCCGTAAGATTTGTTTAGATTTTCTTGATTACTGGTGAACTCATTGACTCTAATCATTATAGTGGATCTATAACTGACTCATTTATAGGTTATATATAGTTTATATATTTATTTGTTTACTCTTTTGGAGGAGAGATGTACAGTCCTTTGTTGTTCATTATCTTTGGGTTATGGTAATTTTTTTTCAAGTTGATTGAAAGATCTTTCCAATGCATGTAACTTGGTTTTTCTTGTCGTAATATCTTTTACAAAAATTACAGCACAAGATAACACTGCAGTGAACAGTACAAGCTATAAGAAGAAGCAGGATGAAGATTGCGAGAGCCCTTTCAGAGTGGCGAAAACCCTGAAAGAAGGAAGTGTCTTAGATGTTCTGAAGAGCCCTGGTGAGATGCCCTTGAGATAGTCAGAAATCTTAATTATAAAATCATGATTTCATCTCAGTATCTACTGTTTGTTACACTTTGTTGTATGTACTTTAGGCTTTTAAAAAATGGTGTCTTGTCTTTTGAATGTAGTGATAGTTCAGGTGTAAATTTTTTAGGCGAAAGACCTTAGAAACTATTCCTTTAGAATTCAAGGACTGCACTAAAATGGAATCTTTAAGAGGCAAGTATAGAAGAAAAAAATGTGAATTGCATGTTAATAGAGATGGGCCAATAATTAGAAAAAGATAAACTTGATGATATACCTGGACATGTCTCTCTCTGAGAGCACTGAACTGCCTTGTCCTCAGATTACTCCCCAGTTGTGGTGTGTACATAACAAAGCCAAGTGGAAAGAAAACATCGGCTGATGGGTGTGTGGGGGCGAGGGAAGGGTAGCACTGGAAAGGAAGTAAGATATGAGTGCAGGTGGGTAATATCTGAAGGTGATGAATAGAAGTGAGTGCTCCAATAGGAATGGGTTTTCAGTTTGAAAATCAGAGGATAGCATAATTCCAACTGGGATGTATACAATAAGAATATAAAAGGATTTATAAGATAACGTAGCTCCGAAAGAGTTTATGTTTACCCAGTGCATGTGTTCATGTATAGGTGAATAGGAGTTTCAGTAATAAGCTTGGCTGCTACAAGATATAGAGAGATTGGGGGCGGGGGAGGTTTGGTGTAACTTCCATTTCATAGATTAGTATACTGCTTATTGGAGTCTCAGTATAGAAGATTTTATGCAGTTATGGGCAGAGCTCCAGAATCCTGTGCTGGGATGAACCAACTGGTAGTCCGCATCAAATGCATATATTATAGTCTATCATCATAGACGTTTCACTCTGCCTGGATCCATAATGCCCACTCCCTCTTTTAAACTGTTTCAGAAAGCAGAAATTTGGAGTAGTTATATGTTCTCTTGAGGGAAATTTTAAAAATCCAGAAAAGAAAAAACTGTAACACCTTGAAGTGGTTGCTGTTAAAATTTTGCCAACTTTTGTGACTCAGGTTAATCATTAACAACAATACATTGTCTGTTGGGAGTAACTGAAGCATGTGGAATTGCTTTGTCTTTCAGGGAAAAATAGCTCTAGGTTGGATTATTTCTTGGTGCCACTAAAAACCTCTAACAACCTTCTATATAATCTTTCCCTGTTTTTCTTTCCTTTGATGCTACAGTCTAGAGATTTTTTTGGTGAATGTCGAATAAATGTTAATTGGTCCAAAGTAAAAGGTGGTTTCTCCAAATAAAGTATAGCTTGAGTGAATCAATTAAATGATAGCACAAAACCTTTCCTCATTATTTCATGATTGTACGTATATACCTTCAGTTCAGTCGCTCAGTCATGTCTGACTCTTTGCGACCCCATNAACGAAGTTGGTCACTGAAAGGGAAGCATTCAGTGGCGTTTACTGCATGCACAGCGTTGTGCAGTCACCACCTTTAACTAGAACCAAACACGTTTATCACTCCTAAACCTAACCAGTTTGTCTCCATTTCCTGTTCCCCCTCACTGCTGGCAGCTAGTGATCCATGTTCTATTTCTGTGTATCCACCTGTTCTCGAATCACACAGTGTGACTGTCTGCATCTGGCTTCTCACGTTTCAAGGTTCATCTGTGTCGTAACGTGTGCTGTTAGCATCATTCCTTTGTGGCTGAAAGACACTGCTCTTTTGATACACTGTAACGTATCTGTTTATTTGTTGGTGGACCTCTGGGTCATTCCACCTTTTGACTGTTGTGAATAGTGTTGCTAATAAAGGTACATGTGCTTGTGTTTGTTTCAGTACTGGCTTCAGTCCCTCAGAGGATGTACATAGGAATGGAGTTGACAGGTCAGACGGTAGTCCTGCATTTAACTTTTAGAGGAATTAATGAAACTTACTCTCAGCAGCCAGCTTGTTTCTCATTCGTACCAGCAGGACTCTCCATGTTCTCACCATGCTTATTTTTTTCCGTTTTTTGATGTTAGCCATCCTAGTGGGTATGAAGCAGTGCTTCATTGTGGTTTTGATTTGCATTTATTTCCCTGAGGACTGTGTTTAGCTTTCTTTTTTCTTTTTAATGGAGAAAGATTTATTGCAGGACCAAGCAAGGACGATGGATGGCTTGTGGTTTAAAAAACTTGACCCTCGTATTTAGCATCTTCTCACGTGCTCTTGGCCTTTTACATACCTTCTTGGGAGAAATGTCTGTTTCAGTCCTTTGCCCATTTTTAAAATTGGTTTCTCTTTGTGTTGCTGAGTTATTTGCCTTTTTGTATAGTCTGGATACTAGATCTTTATCAGATACGTGATTTGCAAGTATCTTTTTCCTGTTCAGTTGATTGTCTTGTTACTTTCTTGATTATGTCCTCGGATGCAGAGATTTCTAATTTTAGTGGAGTTTAGGTTTTTCTCTTGTGCTTCTGGTGTCCTAAGAATTCACCGTCATGGTCATGAAGATGTACCTCCTAGGTTTTCTTCTCAAGAGTTTATGGTTTTAGTTCTCTTGTTTAGCTCATCAATCCATTTTGAATTAACTTCTGCTCATGATGTTAAGTAAGGGTACATAGGTTTTCTTGAACTGCTTTACCCATTACTACTAAATTGGTGAAAACTTGAAAAAAACTGGTTATTTATACTTTTGAAAATTTCAAGCGTTCTCAGAAATAGAATAGTAGACTGAATCCTCAGATACGCTTTACTGAGCTTCAGCCTTTGCCATTTTGTGACCAGTCTTGTTTCTCCCACCTTCACTGCTCCGCTCACACACACAGATGCAACTGCCAGGTAATTTTCAGACAATACTTCATCTGGAGACAGAAACACTCCCCCTTAAATGATTGACAAAATGATTATCATACTCACAAGGTAGAGTATTTTAAGTATAAGAATATTATACTTATTTTAAGCATATGTTCATTTTAGTAAGTTTGGGAAACATAAAAAGTGACAGCATTACTCTAGATGTAAACAGGCACAATCTTCTGGACTTTGTAACCTACTCTTTCCCGTAACTGTTCTTCTGAGAATGATTTTTGTGGCTGCATAGCATTCCATCATGTCCGTGTTCTGTAATTGATGTAGCTAGACCCTTTTATTGCATATTTATCATTCAGGTTTTCAGCATAATAACTGACAGATATTTTCAATCATAGGGTGAAGTTTTAGAAGTATCTGACTTAATCATTTTTAAAAGCTTTAAACATTTTAAAAAATTCGAAAAACTTTATTTTTGACTGCACTGGGTCTTCTTTGCTGCACATGGACTTTCTGTAGTCCGGCAAGCAGGGGCTGCTCTCTGTTTCTCATCTTGGTGGCTTCTCTTCTTGGGGGAGCACGGGCTCGGGGTTGGGGGGTGGGCGTAGGCTTCAGTAGGTGTGATTCGTGGGCTTACTTACCCCAGGCCATGTGGAATCTTCCTGGATCAAGGAATTGAACCCATGTTCCCTGCATTGGCAGGCTGATCCCTAACCACTGGACCACCAGGAACGTCTGAATGTTGTTTTTAAATCAGTTGTTAAAGTTTCTGTATAATCAAGGCATATTTCATACAGTGTTGGAGCTTGTCCCAGTTGCCATATCTTCCGTAAGATTTGTTTAGATTTTCTTGATTACTGGTGAACTCATTGACTCTAATCATTATAGTGGATCTATAACTGACTCATTTATAGGTTATATATAGTTTATATATTTATTTGTTTACTCTTTTGGAGGAGAGATGTACAGTCCTTTGTTGTTCATTATCTTTGGGTTATGGTAATTTTTTTTCAAGTTGATTGAAAGATCTTTCCAATGCATGTAACTTGGTTTTTCTTGTCGTAATATCTTTTACAAAAATTACAGCACAAGATAACACTGCAGTGAACAGTACAAGCTATAAGAAGAAGCAGGATGAAGATTGCGAGAGCCCTTTCAGAGTGGCGAAAACCCTGAAAGAAGGAAGTGTCTTAGATGTTCTGAAGAGCCCTGGTGAGATGCCCTTGAGATAGTCAGAAATCTTAATTATAAAATCATGATTTCATCTCAGTATCTACTGTTTGTTACACTTTGTTGTATGTACTTTAGGCTTTTAAAAAATGGTGTCTTGTCTTTTGAATGTAGTGATAGTTCAGGTGTAAATTTTTTAGGCGAAAGACCTTAGAAACTATTCCTTTAGAATTCAAGGACTGCACNACTGTTTGTTACACTTTGTTGTATGTACTTTAGGCTTTTAAAAAATGGTGTCTTGTCTTTTGAATGTAGTGATAGTTCAGGTGTAAATTTTTTAGGCGAAAGACCTTAGAAACTATTTCTTTAGAATTCAAGGACTGCACTAAAATGGAATCTCTAAGAGGCAAGTATAGAAGAAAAAAATGTGAATTGCATGTTAATAGAGATGGGCCAATAATTAGAAAAAGATAAACTTGATGATATACCTGGACATGTCTCTCTCTGAGAGCACTGAACTGCCTTGTCCTCAGATTACTCCCCAGTTGTGGTGTGTACATAACAAAGCCAAGTGGAAAGAAAACATCGGCTGATGGGTGTGTGGGGGCGAGGGAAGGGTAGCACTGGAAAGGAAGTAAGATATGAGTGCAGGTGGGTAATATCTGAAGGTGATGAATAGAAGTGAGTGCTCCAATAGGAATGGGTTTTCAGTTTGAAAATCAGAGGATAGCATAATTCCAACTGGGATGTATACAATAAGAATATAAAAGGATTTATAAGATAACGTAGCTCCGAAAGAGTTTATGTTTACCCAGTGCATGTGTTCATGTATAGGTGAATAGCAGTTTCAGTAATAAGCTTGGCTGCTACAAGATATAGAGAGATTGGGGGCGGGGGAGGTTTGGTGTAACTCCCATTTCATAGATTAGTATACTGCTTATTGGAGTCTCAGTATAGAAGATTTTATGCAGTTATGGGCAGAGCTCCAGAATCCTGTGCTGGGATGAACCAACTGGTAGTCCGCATCAAATGCATATATTATAGTCTATCATCATAGAAGTTTCACTCTGCCTGGATCCATAATGCCCACTCCCTCTTTTAAACTATTTCAGAAAGCAGAAATTTGGAGTAGTTATATGTTCTCTTGAGGGAAATTTTAAAAATCCAGAAAAGAAAAAACTGTAACACCTTGAAGTGGTTGCTGTTAAAATTTTGCCAACTTTTGTGACTCAGGTTAATCATTAACAACAATACATTGTCTGTTGGGAGTAACTGAAGCATGTGGAATTGCTTTGTCTTTCAGGGAAAAATAGCTCTAGGTTGGATTATTTCTTGGTGCCACTAAAAACCTCTAACAACCTTCTCTATATCATCTTTCCCTGTTTTTCTTTCCTTTGATGCTACAGTCTAGAGATTTTTTTGGTGAATGTCGAATAAATGTTAATTGGTCCAAAGTGAAAGGTGGTTTCTCCAAATAAAGTATAGCTTGAGTGAATCAATTAAATGATACCACAAAACCTTTCCTCATTATTTCATGATTGTACGTATATACCTTCAGTTCAGTCGCTCAGTCATGTCTGACTCTTTGCGACCCCATAGACTGTAGCCTGCCAAGCTCCTCTCCCCGGGATTCTCCAGGCAAGAATACTGGAGTGGTTAGCCATTCCCTTCCTGGATCTTCCTGACCCAGGGATCGAACCAGGGTCTCCTGCATTGGCAGGCGGATTCTTTACCATCAGAGCCACCTGGGAAACCCCAAGCCATAAATTAGGTATTGACTGAACTATAGTAAACTAAAATTCCTAGAGGAGGATGATACACTGTAACCAAACACCCTCTGTCGACTTTTAACTGGGTTGTCACTTTTTCACTATGTAATTAGTACTAGAAATACAGCTTAGGTGAAAACTCATAAGTAGTTCTTGGATTGTAATAATTCTGTAATTAAGGTAAAAAGTGTTTTCTCCCAGGAATAATATTACTAACAGCTATAAGTGTATCACATTACTGGGTTGGCTGAAAAGTTTGTTTCGGGTTTTTCTGTAAGATCTTACAGGAAAAACCCAAATGAACTTTTTGTCCAGCCCAATATTATTAATTAATGTTATTAATATTTATTAACAGTAAACAGGGAGACATTCTAATCAAAACATTAACTCATTTTTCCCCTCCCACCCCCTTCTTCCCCGCCCTGGTTGTAGGTTTTGCATCACCGAAGGCAGATTCTCTTGCTGCTCAACCTGCCACCACAAGCCCGGTAGTTCACACAAGACCAGCAATAAGCAGCTTTTCTTCTAGTGGAACTGGGTTTGGGGAAGGGTTAAAAGCTGGGTCGTCGTGGCAGTGTGATACTTGTCTGCTCCTGAACAAAGTCACAGACAACAAATGCGTAGCCTGCCAAGCAACAAAATTGCTACCAAAAGATTCTGCCAAACAGACTGCAACCGGGACACCAAGTAAAAGCGGCAAACTGACTCTTTCCACACCAGGGACGACAGGCTTCGGAGACAAGTTTAAACCAGCAGCAGGAACTTGGGATTGTGACACCTGTTTAGTGCAGAATAAGCCTGAAGCGATAAAATGTGTAGCTTGTGAAACACCGAAACCGGGAACTGGTGTTAAGCGAGTCCTCACGTTGCCAGTGGCTTCAGAAAGTGCTGGAACTGCGGCTGCTTCCTCCTCCAGCTGCACTGTGACCACTGGTGCCTTAGGATTTGCAGATAAATTCAAAAGGCCCGTGGGATCTTGGGAGTGTCCAGTGTGCTGTGTTTCTAATAATGCAGAAGACAATAAGTGTGTGTCCTGTATGTCTGAGAAACCAGGTACGTTTATGGCTGTTTGGAATAATTTTGTTCATTACTTTAATAGAACGTTTTAATTCTGTTCTCTGTAAACCAGTGAAGAACAACCTCAATATTTTAGGTGTTTCAGGACAAGCACTTCCTCCTATGTCATAATCTTGCAAACTGTCTTGAGATGAGAGTGACTTGCTTGGGACTGGCGTTGCGTGTTCTCTGAAGCTAGGGTGTGTGTTACCCATTCCAGCGTTTGCTTTGACCCCTTCTTTGTGTGCACTTTTATTAGAAACTTCTGGCTGTTCGTGATCATTTTCAGAGTTGGCTGATCCAGATGCAGAGGTCTTAGAACGGACCACTCTTTCTCAGACCTTTACACAGAATAAAATAACTACTNGCGAGGGAAGGGTAGCACTGGAAAGGAAGTAAGATATGAGTGCAGGTGGGTAATATCTGAAGGTGATGAATAGAAGTGAGTGCTCCAATAGGAATGGGTTTTCAGTTTGAAAATCAGAGGATAGCATAATTCCAACTGGGATGTATACAATAAGAATATAAAAGGATTTATAAGATAACGTAGCTCCGAAAGAGTTTATGTTTACCCAGTGCATGTGTTCATGTATAGGTGAATAGCAGTTTCAGTAATAAGCTTGGCTGCTACAAGATATAGAGAGATTGGGGGCGGGGGAGGTTTGGTGTAACTTCCATTTCATAGATTAGTATACTGCTTATTGGAGTCTCAGTATAGAAGATTTTATGCAGTTATGGGCAGAGCTCCAGAATCCTGTGCTGGGATGAACCAACTGGTAGTCCGCATCAAATGCATATATTATAGTCTATCATCATAGACGTTTCACTCTGCCTGGATCCATAATGCCCACTCCCTCTTTTAAACTGTTTCAGAAAGCAGAAATTTGGAGTAGTTATATGTTCTCTTGAGGGAAATTTTAAAAATCCAGAAAAGAAAAAACTGTAACACCTTGAAGTGGTTGCTGTTAAAATTTTGCCAACTTTTGTGACTCAGGTTAATCATTAACAACAATACATTGTCTGTTGGGAGTAACTGAAGCATGTGGAATTGCTTTGTCTTTCAGGGAAAAATAGCTCTAGGTTGGATTATTTCTTGGTGCCACTAAAAACCTCTAACAACCTTCTATATCATCTTTCCCTGTTTTTCTTTCCTTTGATGCTACAGTCTAGAGATTTTTTTGGTGAATGTCGAATAAATGTTAATTGGTCCAAAGTAAAAGGTGGTTTCTCCAAATAAAGTATAGCTTGAGTGAATCAATTAAATGATAGCACAAAACCTTTCCTCATTATTTCATGATTGTACGTATATACCTTCAGTTCAGTCGCTCAGTCATGTCTGACTCTTTGCGACCCCATAGACTGTAGCCTGCCAAGCTCCTCTCCCCGGGATTCTCCAGGCAAGAATACTGGAGTGGTTAGCCATTCCCTTCCTGGATCTTCCTGACCCAGGGATCGAACCAGGGTCTCCTGCATTGGCAGGCGGATTCTTTACCATCAGAGCCACCTGGGAAACCCCAAGCCATAAATTAGGTATTGACTGAACTATAGTAAACTAAAATTCCTAGAGGAGGATGATACACTGTAACCAAACACCCTCTGTCGACTTTTAACTGGGTTGTCACTTTTTCACTATGTAATTAGTACTAGAAATACAGCTTAGGTGAAAACTCATAAGTAGTTCTTGGATTGTAATAATTCTGTAATTAAGGTAAAAAATGTTTTCTCCCAGGAATAATATTACTAACAGCTATAAGTGTATCACATTACTGGGTTGGCTGAAAAGTTTGTTTCGGGTTTTTCTGTAAGATCTTACAGGAAAAACCCAAATGAACTTTTTGTCCAGCCCAATATTATTAATTAATGTTATTAATATTTATTAACAGTAAACAGGGAGACATTCTAATCAAAACATTAACTCATTTTTCCCCTCCCACCCCCTTCTTCCCCGCCCCGGTTGTAGGTTTTGCATCACCGAAGGCAGATTCTCTTGCTGCTCAACCTGCCACCACAAGCCCGGTAGTTCACACAAGACCAGCAATAAGCAGCTTTTCTTCTAGTGGAACTGGGTTTGGGGAAGGGTTAAAAGCTGGGTCGTCGTGGCAGTGTGATACTTGTCTACTCCTGAACAAAGTCACAGACAACAAATGCGTAGCCTGCCAAGCAACAAAATTGCTACCAAAAGATTCTGCTAAACAGACTGCAACCGGGACACCAAGTAAAAGCGGCAAACTGACTCTTTCCACACCAGGGACGACAGGCTTCGGAGACAAGTTTAAACCAGCAGCAGGAACTTGGGATTGTGACACCTGTTTAGTGCAGAATAAGCCTGAAGCGATAAAATGTGTAGCTTGTGAAACACCGAAACCGGGAACTGGTGTTAAGCGAGTCCTCACGTTGCCAGTGGCTTCAGAAAGTGCTGGAACTGCGGCTGCTTCCTCCTCCAGCTGCACTGTGACCACTGGTGCCTTAGGATTTGCAGATAAATTCAAAAGGCCCGTGGGATCTTGGGAGTGTCCAGTGTGCTGTGTTTCTAATAATGCAGAAGACAATAAGTGTGTGTCCTGTATGTCTGAGAAACCAGGTACGTTTATGGCTGTTTGGAATAATTTTGTTCATTACTTTAATAGAACGTTTTAATTCTGTTCTCTGTAAACCAGTGAAGAACAACCTCAATATTTTAGGTGTTTCAGGACAAGCACTTCCTCCTATGTCATAATCTTGCAAACTGTCTTGAGATGAGAGTGACTTGCTTGGGACTGGCGTTGCGTGTTCTCTGAAGCTAGGGTGTGTGTTACCCATTCCAGCGTTTGCTTTGACCCCTTCTTTGTGTGCACTTTTATTAGAAACTTCTGGCTGTTTGTGATCATTTTCAGAGTTGGCTGATCCAGATGCAGAGGTCTTAGAACGGACCACTCTTTCTCAGACCTTTACACAGAATAAAATAACTACTCTGTCTCTGTTTCTCAAAGAGGAAGTGAGGATGGCTAGTGGTCATTTCCACAGCTAGTTCCATTAAGGAGTAGACAGTATTGCGTTATCGGAAGAGTGTGGCAGAGTACTAATGATGATACCTGTGCCTGTATGTGCTGTCTGCCAGAGACCCTGCAATGATCATAAATTATTAAATCGTTAATGAAAAAGTACTGTTGGGCAGACAGAAAAATGGAGTTAGAGTTGAATTTTTCCTGTTTCTCTGTTCAATTTTGAAAGAGTTACTGAAGATTTACACTGATCTTTAATTCATTTGGGAATTAATTCATTTGAGTCTTTGATGTTTTTGTAATGCTATTATATAATTTGGTACAGATACATGGTAACATAGATACTAAATAAAACATGTTATGAGTGTCCTGGGAATTATACTTCCTATTCTTCTTGCATTATTGATGGATGCGCGGTTTTGTGTCTAAAATGAAAAGCTCTTCATAGCCTAGAACTCGGTCCTAACACAAGGGATGTGCTGTATTTCTTGATTCCTACTAGACATCTCTACAGGAATAAGATTTCAGAGTCTTTATTCTGAAATATCTTTCTCTTCCCATCTGTCATCCTCATTGTCCCCTTAACAAAAAAAGAAAGCTGTTGATGGATGTCTGAGAGCAAAATTAATTGAGTTGATGGGTCAAACTTGTCCTTTTGTTCAATCATCCGGTGGCTTTTTGGAGGAAGTTGATCAATAATATAGATAGAGATAGTGGTGATATGTACTAATGAAATCAAATGGAGGGGGATAGAATGATGTATTTAGTTGAAGATAGATTAAGTTCAAGTTGCTGAAGTTGTAGATATGTGTGAGAAGACTTTTTAAGATATAAAACTGATTATAGACACTCTGGACTGGAGACACAGATTTGGGAATCATTTGCTCATAATTTTCAAATAAATGATGAGAGTACAGGTGATGTAAGATGAGTGAGTGGAGCAAAGATAGGATAGCCTAAAACTGAACTCTGCTTAGCTTAAGAGAGTAGCAAGAATAGAACTTTGAAACAGTTAATTGAGAGGAAAGACAAGAACCAAACAAAAACCACGTGATACTGGTTGCTTCTTAGGAGGATGGGTTTCAAGGGAACCAAACCAGAAGTCTCAATAAGGCTATCCACTAGAAGAGCAGCAGAAGGGTCCGAGGAAGAGAATGAAACAGGTTGCAGAGATACGTCAGGGAAGAGTTATCATCTCACCAGGCCAGCCAGGTGCGTAGTGGAACTCCCATCAAAGATGTAGTACAGAACTGACACCCGGAAGTATGGGTCTTGGGTGCTAATGGGAAAGATTCTGTTGGTGATTAAAGTCATCAGAGTAGATGAGAGCTTGTGAGAGGGCAGTGGACCAAAGATGGCAGGATTTTATTGGCAAAGTGGAAGAGAACATACTGGTAAACCAGAGCAGGTAACTGGGAGAAGTGACAGCAGCTGGGGGACATTGAGAGAAGTGGGGCTTCCAGAGCGAATGGCTTTTCTTGCAACCCCGCATTTCTTCACGCAGCTGTGCCTTACTGAGCCATCCCTCCTATGCTGCTGCCTCTCCCCCACGAAATCGCTAAGTCTGCTTTAAAGTGTAAATAGGGCCTCTGCGAGTCCTCCTGTCTCGCAGTAGTGTCTTCTCTGTGCGCTTGTTTAGACCGTTAGTCACTCCATCTTGGCGATGGTGGCACTATGCATTTATGTTTGTTTTCCTCTCCCCCTTTTAGACCAGAAGCACCTTTAGAATCGACACTTTGCTCATCTTGATATNTGCAACCCCGCATTTCTTCACGCAGCTGTGCCTTACTGAGCCATCCCTCCTATGCTGCTGCCTCTCCCCCACGAAATCGCTGAGTCTGCTTAAAAGTGTAAATAGGGCCTCTGTGAGTCCTCCTGTCTCGCAGTAGTGTCTTCTCTGTGCGCTTGTTTAGACCGTTTGTCACTCCATCTTGGCGATGGTGGCACTATGCATTTATGTTATGTTTGTTTTCCTCTCCCCTTTTTAGACCAGAAGCACCTTTAGAATCGACACTTTACTCATCTTGATAGNGACCGTTAGTCACTCCATCTTGGCGATGGTGGCACTATGCATTTATGTTTGTTTTCCTCTCCCCTTTTTAGACCAGAAGCACCTTTAGAATCGACACTTTGCTCATCTTGATATTCCCAGAACCTGAGAACATTACAGTGCTTAATCAGTGTCTGTTAAATGGCTACGTTTTAACAGAAATGCCTTGAACGTAGTAGGTCATGTCTACTTGAGTTGCAAAGTGGATCATAGAACACTTCTGTGTAGAAATGGTCATGTCAAAGTCAGAGAACTGTGCTTTGGAATCTTGAAATTAATACGGCCATGCCTCTGTATTTTATGTGTTAGGCTGTTGCCTACGATTTATAACTTACGTTTTATAATCTGTGATGCTTAACAAAACTTGACAAACATTATTAAGGAAAATTTAGTCTTTTGTGCTCTGATCTGTGAGCATCATTTTTTAAAAAAAAACAACAAACCATGGCTATTCAANTGTTAGGCTGTTGCCTACGATTTATAACTTACGTTTTATGATCTATGATGCTTAACAAAACTTGACAAACATTATTAAGGAAAATTTAGTCTTTTGTGCTCTGATCTGTGAGCATCAGTTTTTTAAAAAAAAAAACAAACCATGGCTATTCAACCTTGGGGTTAAGCGGACACTCCTCAGTGAGTAAGGTGAGTGTGGGTTGCTCATTTATAAGACTAAAAGAAATCTGAGATGTCTGGACCGTTTTTAACAACGTGATGTTTATATTTCTAGCATTTTCCTTATCTTAATAGGAAACACTGATAAAAATTGTTCGTTTGGACTTACGTGGTGTCATGGAGATCGTGACATAATGTAAATTAGGATTTTGTATTTTTGCTTTGTTTTTTAGGAAGTTCAGTACCTGTTTCAAGCAGCGGCACAGCCCCCCCGGTCTCCCTGTCATCTGGAGGCTGCCTAGGATTGGATAAGTCCAAGAAACCTGAGGGAAGCTGGAACTGTAAAGTGTGCCTAGTGAAGAATAAAGCAGATTCTACCAAATGTATAGCATGTGAAGCTTGTTTTGTGTGTCTAAAGGAACACACAAAGCCCGAGTTTACAGGTGAGGTGTTGGTAAAGTGCCTCCTTATAAAGTAAAATGTTTGCACACAGCTTTGTTTTTAAAACCATTCTTTCTTGAAAATTCTTGTAAAATGAGGTGTTGTCCTGGACTTTCAGCTCATAATCTATCTCTGAATTACCATGTAGTTGAGTTATTTGGTGGTCAGGAATGAGGATACGCATTTGGTATTTTACTAGTTTTTCCTTTGAGAAGGAAAATGCTTGTTGCAGCCCACTGAAGTGATGACATGACTAAGGGTTACAGCTGGTTAGAAGGACACTGCACTTGGACTTTAGGAGGTCACTAAAACTCATTCTGTAACTGTCGCCTCACGGCCTCGTTCCCATTTTCCTCACTGGTAGTAATCACCATCCCTTAAACCTTCTTTCTGAGGCAGAAGTGCCTTTGAACTCCTTTGAGGCAGAGGTGATAATTAGTTAATTACTGTCTTTGACCCCTTTATTTTTTTGCTTTCTATCTGATGTCCCATAAGGCATTTTCAAGCCCATGTAGATAGTAGCCATTTGCTCTTGAGATGCTGATGTAATTTTTCAAGTTTCTTAGGGAAAGAAAGTTGGGTGGGTAACCATTAAAGGAAAGGAAATCTGAAGACAAGTGCTTTTTACAAGTGCTTGGCTGTCACTTGTTAATTTACATGTGAGTAAGTGGGGACAGTGCGTAAATATCTTGGTACTGTTCATATCTCTGTGGAGCCAATCAGTCAGGTGCTTAATTTCTAGTTTATTCTGCTACAGAAAAGCATTCTGAAACCAAGACTTTGATCTTGTCACTATAGTATTTGTATCTTTTAAAATACTGCTTCCACTCATACAATTGTGGTTCTTTCATGCTAAATACTTGCATTCTTAAGTAAATAACACATTTACTCACAAGATTTAAGAAGCAAGTTACGACAGGACTCACAGTGAAAGGTCTGTCTCTTATCTTCATTGGCTCATTTTCCATCCTCCTGCCCCACCAGGCAGTAGTCATCTGTGGTTAGTTTATTGCATCTCTTTCAACATTTCGTTATGCACATCACAAGCAAATGTACTTCTCTGTATTTTTACTTCTCTCTACCTTGTTAGGAAAGGTTATTGGCATCATCACCATTCTGCACCCTTGCCATTACCACAGATGAGCTTGGATGTGTCTTAGTTCTTCATTTACAGCTGCCTGGGTGGCGTATGGCATTTTACATACTGTGAGTTTATTATTCAGATAGACTCAGCTATAGACTTGCTGGGTCAAAGGTAACTTGGTTTGTAATTCAGGGTAAATGTTGACAAGTTATCTCCCACCAACTTTTTGTGGCTTTACACATCCACATGCCATATCAAGACTCCGTTACTCCTAGTCTCATCACCAGCACTGATTTATCAAACTTGGATGAAATGTGGCTGTGAGGCTCGAGATGTACTTCTTATGCTGGAGGGCCAGCTTGGTTCGTGTTCACTGTCATTGTTAAACGAATGCTCTTTGAAGTAGGCCTGGTCTGAGCTGTTCCTGTCTCCTCCTGCTTGTCAAGGTTGACATTTTGTTTTACTGAATGGTATTTAGTAATATTAATCCAGTGTCTCTGTGGTGTCTTTATGTTTTTGAAGGCTTTGGCACATCTTCCTCATCTTCGAACGCAGCAACCTCATCCTTCAAGTTTGGCATTCCATCTCCCTCTTCTGGGCCCTCTCAGACGTTAGCCAACACTGGGAACTTTAAATTTGGAGATCAAGGAGGCTTCAAAATTGGCATGTCATCAGATTCGGGGTCTACAAACCCCTTGAGTGAAGGCTTCAAATTTTCTAAACCCATAGGAGATTTTAAATTTGGAGTTTCATCTGATTCTAAACCTGAAGAAGTCAAAAAAGACAGTAAAAATGACAGTAACTTTAAGTTTGGACTTTCTTCTGGTTTAAGCAATCCAGCTCCTTTAGCTCCATTTCAGTTCGGGGTGTCTAGTCTCGGGCAGCAAGAAAAGAAAGAAGAACTACCTAAATCTTCATCGACAGGCTTTAGCTTTGGTTCAGGTGTCATTAACCCTCCCCCCTCTGCTGCTGCTGACACCGCGGTGACCTCTGAGAGCAAGAGTGGCTTCAGTTTTGGAACCACAGACACCAAGAGTGTCTCTGTGGCTCCTTTCACGTGTCAGACTTCAGAAGCGAAAAAGGAAGAAACACCTGCTGCCAAAGGAGGGTTTGCTTTTGGCAGCGTGGACCCTGCCCCTCTGCCGTCAGCCTCGTTGTTTGTTTTGGGAAGGACAGAAGAGAAACAGCAAGAGCCTGTCACTTCTACATCTCTCGTGTTTGGGAAGAAAGCTGACAATGAAGAGCCGAAGTGCCCACCGGTGTTTTCCTTTGGGAATTCAGAGCAAACCAAAGACGAGGGCTCTTCCAAGTCAACCTTCAGTTTTGGCGTGGTGAAACCATCTGAAAAGGAATCTGAGCAGCCAGCAAAGCCCGCTTTTGCTTTTGGCGCTCAAACCAGTACTGCAGCTGGTAAGCATTAAACCTTTTTTTTTTTTTTTTTTAACAAGGTGTCGACAAATGCAGAAAGTCAAGGGGTGGTTTACACTGGACATAGTTGAGTCCCAGTCACAGAGCTCTGGGAAGGAGTAGAGGACTTCCGTTTTACCTGCTCTGAACCACTCCCGCCAACCCCTCCACCCTCCTGATGAAGTTATCTGCATGTCTGAGTTTGAGAGGTGTAGCTCTGATGGAAAGCCCACAATATTTGCATATTTGTCTGTGACTTTTTCCCTTCTGTTTGTGCTTTTAAAATCAGAAATGACACACACTATTCAGGAAGATAAGCATTTTTTTTCCTTAAGCTCAGGAAATAACTATCTAATAAAATCTTTATGTACAGGCCTTCATATACAAATAGCAATAGCCAGTCTTCATCTGGCATTCGAGGAACATAGATAACAAATACAATAAATCCCTGAGAAATAGAGGTGGATATGAAAACTAAAATTGCAAAGAAAAAAATGAAATAGCATTTTTAAAAGTAAAAAAACCAAAAACATAATTGGTGAAATAAAATCTCTGTGTGGACTGAGTAGCAGGAAGAAAAAAAAAAACAGCTGATAATCGGATTAGTGAATTAGAATTTCCCAGAACACAATGTAAAAGAACAGATTGATCTAAGCCATATCCACAAGCTCATTGGAATAGGAGTGCGTAGAAGATGAGGACACTGTGAAGGAAATATTAAAGAAGCAACAGGAGAAAATTCCCCACATGTAAAGAAAGACAGTGGTTTTAAAAACGACGTGTTCACTGCAAAGGACCAGTGAAATTTTAGGACACCAGGGCCAAAATCCTGAATGCTTTCAGAGAAAAGAGTTTGCCACAAATAGATGATCAGATTAGCGTTAGACTTCTCATTTGTAACATGGAATGCCAAAAACAGTAGAGCAGTGACCTCAAAGTGAAAAAATGGTCTTGAGTTGAGAATTCTGTTAACCAGTCAAATACTTTCAGACTCTAAGAGCAACATACAGATGTTTTTCGGACAAGCAAAGAATCAAAAGTTGAATACCTATGANGCTCAGGCTTCCTCTAGTTGTGGTAAGCAGAGGCTCCTATGCAGGGCTCGGCTCCTCACTGCAGTGGCTTCTCGTGCTGTGGAGCACAGGCTCTGGGGTGCGAGCTTAGTTGCGCCACGGCACATGGCACCTTCCCGGACCGGGGATTGTGTCCCCTGCGTTGGCAGGTGGATGCTCAGCCCCTGGACCGTCCGTCTCCTGCTGATGAGTTTTTTGCTCTTAGCTGTCGGGACATGCAGCTCTGCATGCGTCTCAGTGCGTCCCAGGATTGCACACACCCCTGAGGGTTGGGCCGCTTCACATCCTTGCAGCTTTAAATGAAGATACTCATATTTGGATGCTACTTGATTTCATTTTTTGTGAATTCTTTCTGTAATTTTTTGGGACCCTTGTNAGTGCGTCCCAGGATTGCACACACCCCTGAGGGTTGGGTTGGTTCACATCCTTCCAGCTTTAAATGAAGATCCTCATATTTGGATGCTACTTGATTTCATTTTTTGTGAATTCTTTCTGTAATTTTTTGGGGTCCTTAAACTAATTGGTTGTTTTGCTTTGCTTATTGATTTGCTGAAATTCTTTATGTATTTTGAATGTTAATATTTTGTTAGCTAGTACATGTAGCAAAATTTCTCCTGTTGTGTGACAGATGATAATCATTTAAATCAGGATTTAATGGTTCCCAGCCCCTCAATACAAAATTGAAGACTTCAGCTCTCTTTCACACAGCTGAGAATCCCTTCAGTCCTAATAGAATGATGCTGTGTGGTTAGATCACTATGCTAAATATGCAAACATTGTATGATATACTGTGATTTCTTTCCTAGACGACATTTTGTTTTTCCTGGCATCAGTGGTTCCTTCTCATGGTTAATATTTTCTTCTCCCATTTGTATATAACTACTTTCAGTTTTTTCAAATACTTTGGCTGTTTCTCAGTATCTGAAATTTTACCACATAATTTTTTTAAGTTTTTTTTATTGGCTTTTATTTTTGCTTTTGTATTGATCTCGTTGATGAGCAGTATTATTTAAGTGTACGACATAGTGATCCACAGTTTTTAAAGGTTATACTCCATTTATAGTTACTGTAAAATATTGGCCACATTCCCCATGTTGTATAATATATTCTTGTAGCTTACATTATACAGAATAGTTTGTACCCCTTGACCTCTCCCCTGTCTTGCCTCTTCTCCCTTGCTGCTCACCGCTCACGACCAGAAGTTCTTCCTGTGCGTCTGTGCATGTGTTGCCTTTTTGTTATATTCAGTAGCTTGTTACATTGTTTGGATTCCTCAGATAAATGATTTCATACAGTATTTGTCTTTCTCTGACTTACTTCACTTTGCATACTCCTTTCAAGCCACTCCGTGGTGTTGTTAAGTGGCAAAATGTCATTCTTTCCGTGCACACCGCGGGACACTGCTGGCCACTCAACAAGCGCACGCTGCCAAGCCACTTCAGTCATGTCCGACTCTGCGCGACCCCAGAGACGGCTCCCTGTCCCTGGGATTCTCCAGGCAAGAACACTGGAGTGGGCTGCCATTTCCTTCTCCAACACATACACACTGCATCTTCTTTATTCATTCATTTGTTGATGGACACTTGAGTGGTTTCCTTAATCTTGCTATGAACATTGATTGGGATGCATGTATTGTTTGGAATTAATGTTTTGGGTTTTGTTTTGTTTTGTTTTTTCAGATGCATACCCGGGAGTGCAATTGCTGGGTCATATGCTAGCTCTGTTTTTAGATTTTTGAGAAACTGCCTTGCTGTTTTGCAATAATCAGTGGCTGCACCACTTGACGTGCCCACGGACAGTGTTTGCGGTCTCTCTTTTATCTGCATCCAGGCCGACTTTTGTTATTTGTGTTCTTTTTGATGATAATTGTTCTTACAGGTGAAAGGTACACACAACCCCTGAGGGTTGGGCCGGTTCACATCCTTCCAGCTTTAAATGAAGATCCTCATATTTGGATGCTACTTGATTTCATTTTTTGTGAATTCTTTCTGTAATTTTTGTGGGCCCTTATATTAATTGGTTGTTTTGCTTTGCTTATTGATTTGCTGAAATTGTTTATGTATTTTGAATGTTAATATTTTGTTAGCTAGTACATGTAGCAAAATTTCTCCTGTTGTGTGACACATGATAATCATTTAAATCAGGATTTAATGGTTCCCAGCCCCTCAATACAACCTCTCGTTGTGGTTTTAATTTGCATTCCTCTGATGTTCAGCATCTTTTCATGTTCCTGTTGACCATCTGGGTTCCTTCTTCAAAAAAAAAATGTTTCTACAAGTCTGCTCAGTTTTTATTGGGTTGTTTTATTGATGTTGAGTTAAGTGAGCTGTTCCTATGTTTTGGATATTAACCACTTATTTATCATACCATTAGCAAATATTTTTTCCCATTTTGATAGTCTCTTTTGCTGTGCCAAAGCTCTGAAATCTGATTAGGTTCCATTTGTTTGTTTTTGCTTTAGGAGACTGATCCAAAAAAATATCGCTACCATTTATATCCGAGTTTTCTGCCTTTGTTTTCTTCAAGGAGTTTTATGGTTTCTGGTCTTACATTTAGGTCTTTATGTTTTTGTACACGGTGTGAAAAAACATTCTGATTTCACCTTTTTACGTGTAGCTATCTAGTTTTCCCAGCACCACTTGTTGGAGCGACACTCTTTCTCCATTATATATTCTTGCCTCATTGGTCATGTGCTGATGGCCATTAGTGTGCGGATTTGTTTCTGGCTCTCTGTTGTGTTCCTTTGGTCTGTGTGTCTTGGTCTTTGTGCCCATACTGTACTGTTTTGATCATTGTAGCTTTCTAG
This sequence comes from Raphicerus campestris, assembly GCA_006410735.1. NCBI lineage: Eukaryota > Metazoa > Chordata > Mammalia > Artiodactyla > Bovidae > Raphicerus > Raphicerus campestris. Next base: position 70,022 of record SJYW01035898.1, on the reverse strand, counting down.
TATGGTCTGAAGCCAGGACGTGTGACTCCTCCAGCTCTGTTCGTTTCTCAGGGTGGTTTTGCTATGTTGGTCTGTTGTGTCTCCATACAAATTTTAAAATTACTAGGGACTTCCCTGGCAGTCCAGTGGTTAAGACTTCACTTTCCAGCAGGTGTGGGTTCGATCCCTGGTTGGGGAGCTTAAATCCCATGTGCCTTGCAGCCAAAAATCAAAGCATAAAAAAAAAGAAAGAAGCAGCAGCAATATTGTAACAAATTTGATAGAGACTTTAAAAATGGTCCATATTAAAAAAAATCTTAAAAACATTAGTTCTGTGATAATGTTGGGTATGGGTATTTTGATAGGGATTGCATTGAGTCTGTAGATTTCTGTGTGTAGTATGGCCCTTTTAACAATGTTAGTTTTTCCAGTCCACAAACTTAGTCTGTCTTTCCCTCTGTGTTGTCTGCAGTTCCTTTCATCAGTATCTTACATTTTTGTGAGTACAGATGTTTTACCTCCTTAGGTAGGTTTAATCTTAGGTATTTTACTCTTTTTGATGTGATGGTGAATGGGATTGTTGCCTTAATTTCTCTTTCTGATCGTTCATTGTTAGTGTATAGAAATGCAGCAGATTTCTGTATGTTAATTTCGCTTCTGCAACTTTACTTAATTCATTGATGAGCTCTAGTAGTTTTCTGGTGGTGTCTTTAGGATTTTCTCTGTATAGTATATCATCTGCAAACGGATAGTTTCACGTCTTCCTTTATAATTTGGATTCCTTTTATTTCCTTTTCTTCTCTGATTGACTTCCAAAACTATGTTGAATAAAAGTGGTGAGAGGGGGCATCCTTGTCCTGTTCCTGATCTTAGAGGAAGTACTTCTGTTAAATATGTTCACAGTGGGCTTGTCAAAATGGTCTTTATTTTGTCAAGGTATGTTCCATCTATGCCCACTTTCTGGAGAGTTTTTAACATAAATGGATGTTGAATTTTGTCAAAAACATTTTCTGTGGAGATGATCGTATTGCTTTATTCTTCAGTCTTTTGATGTGCATCACATTGGTCTGTGGAGATTGAACAGTTACTGCGTCTCTGGGTTTCATGGTATACGCTTCTTTTAATGTATTGTTGGGTTCAGTTTGCTGATAACTTCGTTGAGGATTTTTGCATTGATGTTCATCATTGATACTGGCTTATAATTCTCTTTTCCTGTGATATCTTTGTCTGATTTTGGTGTCACGGTGATGCTAGTCACCATTCTAATGACCATTCTGATGGAGATTCCCTTTAGCTTCCTCTTAAAGGAATCTGTTTCCTGAGTGTCATATCTTTTTCCTCCTTATGCCCTTGTTTTGGGAGAATACATCTTCCCATGATTTCTTAAGGATACAGGGAAGAAAAGTTTGAGACCTTATATTTCTGGAAAGATCTTTATTCTAACCCCATTTTGGGTAACCCCATTTTGGTTGAAGATATATTTAGAATGGAAATTACTTTTTTTAAAAAATGATTTTGAGGGCATTTTCCCATTGTGGATGTTCTAGCTCCCAGAGTTAGTTGCTCTTGCAATCTCTTTACTTTTGCTTTTGATCTGTTTTTCCTTCTGGAGCATCATTAAGAGTATTTTCTGCCCCCAGTGCTCTGTTTATGAGGATGTTCCTGGTCTGGATCCATTTTATCCTTGGATGATGTTAGGAAGGCAGTGTGTTCTATTTATTATAAGCTGCTTTCATGGGAATTTTCTTGAATTATTTCTTTGGAGATTTTGCACCTCATTCTTTTTTATCTTCCATTTTTTTCCCTTTGTCTCCCACTTTTTGTTGTATTTCCTGGGAAGATTTCCTCAATTTTACCTTGAAACACACCTGTTGAGATTTTACTTCTGCATGTATTGCTTATTTTCTTAGTGGAAATTGTTCCGTCGATGTTCTTTTTTATATCCTTCTGCTTTTGTTTTATATGTGTTATCTGTTG
>SJYW01035898.1:42122-55947 GCA_006410735.1 Raphicerus campestris | reverse complement strand
GGCCACCTCAAGCGAAGAGTTGACTCATTGGAAAAGACCCTGATGCTAGGATTGATTGGAGGCAGGAGGAGAAGGAGACGACAGAGGATGAGATGGCTGGATGACATCACCGACTCGATGTACATGAGTTTGCATGACCTCCAGGAGAGGTGATGGACAGGGAGGCCTGGCCTGCTACAGTTCATGGGGTCGCAAAGAGCTGGACACGACTGAGTGACTGAACTGAAAGGAGCTCTTGGAAGCAATTTTCTCATCTTGTTAGGAGTGTAATCTTTAGTTTGTTCAAGTGTTTTTTTTTTTTTTTAATGTTGTAAATAACCAGACACTGAAGATTATTTTATTAGACCTTAGTCCTCTTTATGCAGTGGATACATGATCACGTAATAGTCAGTATCTGCACTATGTTGCTTTTCTGATAGGACATCAGTTGGCTTCTTGGATATTTAAAGACCTGAACATTTTTGGCTGCAAGATAGGAATCTTGTTAATTGAAAGTTTTATTTATGGATTCTGTATGGTTTTACTAAACAATGGTAGCAAGCATTGTTTTTTCATCAGTAATTCAAAACTTGTCCTGATAAGATCTGTTCAGCAAGGTAAGAGTCTGCAAACAATCTTGATATGTGCATTTCAGTTTACAGACGTTTCTTGAGGATTGTCCCCTATTTAGCCATCCGTGGTGATTCAAGTGTGTCTCTGGGTCTCTAGGATCCTCCTTTGTGTTTGGCACTGGAGCTTCAGCACCATCTGCCAGTCCAGCGTTCGGTGCTAACCAGACCCCAACATTTGGACAAAGTCAAGGTGCCAGCCAGCCTAACCCCCCAGGTTTTGGATCTACATCGTCTTCAGGGGCATTATTTCCTGCTGGTTCTCAGCCTGCGCCACCCACTTTCGGGACAGTGTCAAGCAGTGGACAGCCTCCTGTGTTTGGACAGCAGCCCAGTCAGTGTGCATTTGGCTCTGGAACAGCTCCTGGTTCCAGTAAGTATGCGGTAATGGTGCAGTTTGTATCCCTACTTGAGTTTTGTATGTCTTCAGTACAGTTTTTTCTCTCTGAGTTTTGAAACCGTGCACGTCTCTTTTCTTCGATCTTGTACTTGGCAGAACAGAGACGTGTATGCTTAGATTTACCTATAAACAGCATTCCCAACTCTGTTCCCAACACAGTTAAGCACTCTATTTTGTGTTGTTTTTTAACAGGGTAGGTGCAGTTTTTAAATAAATTATTGGTTTATTGCGTATTTATGTATTTATGTTTGGCTGGGCTGCATCCTCTTGGCTGCGCTCAGGCTTCCTCTAGTTGTGGTAAGCAGAGGCTCCTATGCAGGGCTCGGCTCCTCACTGCAGTGGCTTCTCGTGCTGTGGAGCACAGGCTCTGGGGTGCGAGCTTAGTTGCGCCACGGCACATGGCACCTTCCCGGACCGGGGATTGTGTCCCCTGCGTTGGCAGGTGGATGCTCAGCCCCTGGACCGTCCGTCTCCTGCTGATGAGTTTTTTGCTCTTAGCTGTCGGGACATGCAGCTCTGCATGCGTCTCAGTGCGTCCCAGGATTGCACACACCCCTGAGGGTTGGGCCGCTTCACATCCTTGCAGCTTTAAATGAAGATACTCATATTTGGATGCTACTTGATTTCATTTTTTGTGAATTCTTTCTGTAATTTTTTGGGACCCTTGTACTAATTGGTTGTTTTGCTTTGCTTATTGATTTGCTGAAATTCTTTATGTATTTTGAATGTTAATATTTTGTTAGCTAGTACATGTAGCAAAATTTCTCCTGTTGTGTGACAGATGATAATCATTTAAATCAGGATTTAATGGTTCCCAGCCCCTCAATACAAAATTGAAGACTTCAGCTCTCTTTCACACAGCTGAGAATCCCTTCAGTCCTAATAGAATGATGCTGTGTGGTTAGATCACTATGCTAAATATGCAAACATTGTATGATATACTGTGATTTCTTTCCTAGACAGCATTTTGTTTTTCCTGGCATCAGTGATTTCTTCTCATGGTTAATATTTTCTTCTCCCATTTGTATATGACTACTGTCAGTTTTTTCAAATACTTCGGCTATTTCTCAGTATCTGAAATTTTACCACATAATTTTTTTAAGTTTTTTTTATTGGCTTTTATTTTTGCTTTTGTATTGATCTCGTTGATGAGCAGTATTATTTAAGTGTACGACATAGTGATCCACAGTTTTTAAAGGTTATACTCCATTTATAGTTACTGTAAAATATTGGCCACATTCCCCATGTTGTATAATATATTCTTGTAGCTTACATTATACAGAATAGTTTGTACCCCTTGACCTCTCCCCTGTCTTGCCTCTTCTCCCTTGCTGCTCACCGCTCACGACCAGAAGTTCTTCCTGTGCGTCTGTGCATGTGTTGCCTTTTTGTTATATTCAGTAGCTTGTTACATTGTTTGGATTCCTCAGATAAATGATTTCATACAGTATTTGTCTTTCTCTGACTTACTTCACTTTGCATACTCCTTTCAAGCCACTCCGTGGTGTTGTTAAGTGGCAAAATGTCATTCTTTCCGTGCACACCGCGGGACACTGCTGGCCACTCAACAAGCGCACGCTGCCAAGCCACTTCAGTCATGTCCGACTCTGCGCGACCCCAGAGACGGCTCCCTGTCCCTGGGATTCTCCAGGCAAGAACACTGGAGTGGGCTGCCATTTCCTTCTCCAACACATACACACTGCATCTTCTTTATTCATTCATTTGTTGATGGACACTTGAGTGGTTTCCTTAATCTTGCTATGAACATTGATTGGGATGCATGTATTGTTTGGAATTAATGTTTTGGGTTTTGTTTTGTTTTGTTTTTTCAGATGCATACCCGGGAGTGCAATTGCTGGGTCATATGCTAGCTCTGTTTTTAGATTTTTGAGAAACTGCCTTGCTGTTTTGCAATAATCAGTGGCTGCACCACTTGACGTGCCCACGGACAGTGTTTGCGGTCTCTCTTTTATCTGCATCCAGGCCGACTTTTGTTATTTGTGTTCTTTTTGATGATAATTGTTCTTACAGGTGAAAGGTACACACAACCCCTGAGGGTTGGGCCGGTTCACATCCTTCCAGCTTTAAATGAAGATCCTCATATTTGGATGCTACTTGATTTCATTTTTTGTGAATTCTTTCTGTAATTTTTGTGGGCCCTTATATTAATTGGTTGTTTTGCTTTGCTTATTGATTTGCTGAAATTGTTTATGTATTTTGAATGTTAATATTTTGTTAGCTAGTACATGTAGCAAAATTTCTCCTGTTGTGTGACACATGATAATCATTTAAATCAGGATTTAATGGTTCCCAGCCCCTCAATACAACCTCTCGTTGTGGTTTTAATTTGCATTCCTCTGATGTTCAGCATCTTTTCATGTTCCTGTTGACCATCTGGGTTCCTTCTTCAAAAAAAAAATGTTTCTACAAGTCTGCTCAGTTTTTATTGGGTTGTTTTATTGATGTTGAGTTAAGTGAGCTGTTCCTATGTTTTGGATATTAACCACTTATTTATCATACCATTAGCAAATATTTTTTCCCATTTTGATAGTCTCTTTTGCTGTGCCAAAGCTCTGAAATCTGATTAGGTTCCATTTGTTTGTTTTTGCTTTAGGAGACTGATCCAAAAAAATATCGCTACCATTTATATCCGAGTTTTCTGCCTTTGTTTTCTTCAAGGAGTTTTATGGTTTCTGGTCTTACATTTAGGTCTTTATGTTTTTGTACACGGTGTGAAAAAACATTCTGATTTCACCTTTTTACGTGTAGCTATCTAGTTTTCCCAGCACCACTTGTTGGAGCGACACTCTTTCTCCATTATATATTCTTGCCTCATTGGTCATGTGCTGATGGCCATTAGTGTGCGGATTTGTTTCTGGCTCTCTGTTGTGTTCCTTTGGTCTGTGTGTCTTGGTCTTTGTGCCCATACTGTACTGTTTTGATCATTGTAGCTTTCTAGTATGGTCTGAAGCCAGGACGTGTGACTCCTCCAGCTCTGTTCGTTTCTCAGGGTGGTTTTGCTATGTTGGTCTGTTGTGTCTCCATACAAATTTTAAAATTACTAGGGACTTCCCTGGCAGTCCAGTGGTTAAGACTTCACTTTCCAGCAGGTGTGGGTTCGATCCCTGGTTGGGGAGCTTAAATCCCATGTGCCTTGCAGCCAAAAATCAAAGCATAAAAAAAAAGAAAGCAGCAGCAGCAATATTGTAACAAATTTGATAGAGACTTTAAAAATGGTCCATATTAAAAAAAATCTTAAAAACATTAGTTCTGTGATAATGTTGGGTATGGGTATTTTGATAGGGATTGCATTGAGTCTGTAGATTTCTGTGTGTAGTATGGCCCTTTTAACAATGTTAGTTTTTCCAGTCCACAAACTTAGTCTGTCTTTCCCTCTGTGTTGTCTGCAGTTCCTTTCATCAGTATCTTACATTTTTGTGAGTACAGATGTTTTACCTCCTTAGGTAGGTTTAATCTTAGGTATTTTACTCTTTTTGATGTGATGGTGAATGGGATTGTTGCCTTAATTTCTCTTTCTGATCGTTCATTGTTAGTGTATAGAAATGCAGCAGATTTCTGTATGTTAATTTCACTTCTGCAACTTTACTTAATTCATTGATGAGCTCTAGTAGTTTTCTGGTGGTGTCTTTAGGATTTTCTCTGTATAGTATATCATCTGCAAACGGATAGTTTCACGTCTTCCTTTATAATTTGGATTCCTTTTATTTCCTTTTCTTCTCTGATTGACTTCCAAAACTATGTTGAATAAAAGTGGTGAGAGGGGGCATCCTTGTCCTGTTCCTGATCTTAGAGGAAGTACTTCTGTTAAATATGTTCACAGTGGGCTTGTCAAAATGGTCTTTATTTTGTCAAGGTATGTTCCATCTATGCCCACTTTCTGGAGAGTTTTTAACATAAATGGATGTTGAATTTTGTCAAAAACATTTTCTGTGGAGATGATCGTATTGCTTTATTCTTCAGTCTTTTGATGTGCATCACATTGGTCTGTGGAGATTGAACAGTTACTGCGTCTCTGGGTTTCATGGTATACGCTTCTTTTAATGTATTGTTGGGTTCAGTTTGCTGATAACTTCGTTGAGGATTTTTGCATTGATGTTCATCATTGATACTGGCTTATAATTCTCTTTTCCTGTGATATCTTTGTCTGATTTTGGTGTCACGGTGATGCTAGTCACCATTCTAATGACCATTCTGATGGAGATTCCCTTTAGCTTCCTCTTAAAGGAATCTGTTTCCTGAGTGTCATATCTTTTTCCTCCTTATGCCCTTGTTTTGGGAGAATACATCTTCCCATGATTTCTTAAGGACACAGGGAAGAAAAGTTTGAGACCTTATATTTCTGGAAAGATCTTTATTCTAACCCCATTTTGGGTAACCCCATTTTGGTTGAAGATATATTTAGAATGGAAATTCCTTTTTTTTAAAAATGATTTTGAGGGCATTTTCCCATTGTGGATGTTCTAGCTCCCAGAGTTAGTTGCTCTTGCAATCTCTTTACTTTTGCTTTTGATCTGTTTTTCCTTCTGGAGCATCATTAAGAGTATTTTCTGCCCCCAATGCTCTGTTTATGAGGATGTTCCTGGTCTGGATCCATTTTATCCTTGGATGATGTTAGGAAGGCAGTGTGTTCTATTTATTATAAGCTGCTTTCATGGGAATTTTCTTGAATTATTTCTTTGGAGATTTTGCACCTCATTCTTTTTTATCTTCCATTTTTTTCCCTTTGTCTCCCACTTTTTGTTGTATTTCCTGGGAAGATTTCCTCAATTTTACCTTGAAACACACCTGTTGAGATTTTACTTCTGCATGTATTGCTTATTTTCTTAGTGGAAATTGTTCCGTCGATGTTCTTTTTTATATCCTTCTGCTTTTGTTTTATATGTGTTATCTGTTGGTCTCGAGGATATTAACAGTGAGGTTTTGTTTTGCTTTTCCGTTTGATAGCTTTTGCTTTGTTTTCTTCAAATTGCTTTTCTTTATTATTGCTTCAGTCGTAGTGTTTCTTATGTAATACTTCCCTCAGATGTCTGGTGCTTCTTGCCTCTTACTCATAGTGTTTGGGTTTTGTTTTTTTTTTTAATTGTAGTAAGAATGTTTAACATGAGTTGTGTCTGCTCATCAGCAGAGGCACAGTGTTGTGTTGCAGAGCTCTGGAGTCTGAGCATCTTGCATAACTGACACTTTACACCTGCTCTGAACAGCACCTCCTCGTTTCTCCCCACCCCCACCTCTCCCTGCAGCCCCTGTTCTTTCAGCTTGTGTGAATTTGGTTATTTCAGATTCCTCACAGAAGTGAATTCATGCATTATTTCACTTACGTCCTCCAGATGTGTCCATGTTTTTTCAAATTGCAAGATTAATATTCCATTTTATGTGGACACGTCATTTCCTTTATCTGTGCGTCCGGGGATATTTGGGTTGTTTCTGCTTAGGTTATTGTCAATAACGCTGCAGTGAATGAGTCCAGATATCTTTTTGAGATCCTGGTTTCAAGTCTTTTGGGTAAATACCTAGGATGGGATTGCTAGATCATATGGTAGTTTTCTCTTTAACTTTTTGAGAAGCTTCCATACTGTTTTCCTTAGTGGCTGCGGCGATTTACATTTCTACCAACGGTTCACAAGGGTTCACTTTTCTCCACACCCTTGCCAGCCTTGCTGTTTCTTATCAGTAGTTGTCCTGAGAGATGATGTCTCCTAGTGGATTTGACTTGCATTCCCCCTGATGGTTGGTGAGGTCGAGCATCCTTATTATATATGCCCATATGTTGTCTGTGGAGAAATGTCGGTTCAGGTTGTTTGCCCATTGGGCAAAGGGTTTAATTTTAATATAATTGTAGGTTTCTCTAACTGGCTTGTCCTCTTGCCAAGAGCTGAGTGTTAGTATCTTTAGGTTTCTCCTTTTGGGCTGTCACGTTCCTCAGAGAAGGTTCTCCAAGTCTCCTGTCTGAAGGGCATAAGTGCCTGTGATTGCCAGTGTTCTGGGAGCTGCTGAGTCAGGGCAGAAGGCTGCAGTTCTCAGTGTTTGTTGTACTCAGCCTACTCCTAGTCCTTCTCTTTTCAATAGGTATCCTTGCCTCTATGTGTGATGGGCCCCGGTCCAGAGGTCTTTCCAGAAACTAGAAGTCTGTACTTCTGCTAGGTAGAGGAGGAGAGTTCTCATCCTGTTTGTTGGGGAGGGATTGATCTGGGTATCTGCTTCTTAAACAGTTAATGGAAAAAAAAAAAAAAAAGGCAGGATGGTAGCGTACCTGTTTAAGAAGCAGACTTTGTTCTCACTTCCAGAAGTACCTGGAACCTAAACCTTGTGGAGATGGTTAGTGTAAATGGAATGCCTTCTGTGCTTTCTCTTGCTACCAGTTTAGTATTTGGCTCCCGTCGTGCTTCCAGCTTCTAAATTTTGTTCTGTTGTCTCTTTCTCTCCCTACCTTTGTAAAATTCCCCTTACTGTGATTTTAACGTAAGCTTTGAAAAAGGTAGCGCTCAGTATGTTGATTGCACAGTCTCAGCCAGAAGTCCACTCGGCCCCTTTTCCCCTTGGTCGCGGGTGAGTTGGGTCACTTGTTGGAGGGTGTCAGATATATATTTTGTCTATAGAGAAATTACTTAATTTTTTTTAAATGACCATAGGAGAACTTACCACTTTACATGTTTTTCTATGTAAAAAGTCAGAGTCATTACTAGAAAACTGTCATTTTTACCTTAATGAGGTTTTTCTGCTTCAACGATTTCAGGTTCCATTTTCCAGTTTGGCAGCAGCACTGCTACAAATTTCAACTTCACCAACAACAATCCGTCAGGAGTGTTCACATTTGGTGCAAGTCCCAGCACACCGGCGGCCTCAGCCCAGCCCTCTGGCTCAGGGGGCTTTCAGTTTAGCCAGGCTTCAGCAGCGTTTACTGTGGGGTAAGAGAACTTTCTGTTGAGATCTGTGCATGTGTGTGTGTTTAGAATCACCAAGGTGCAATATGCTGCTGCTAAGTCGCTTCAGTCGTGTCTGACTCTGTGCGACCCCACAGACGGCAGCCCACCAGGCTCCCCCGTCCCTGGGATTCTCCAGGCAAGAACACTGGAGTGGGTTGCCATTTCCTTCTCCAATGCATGAAGCTGAAAAGTGAACGTGAAGTCACCCAGTCATGTCCAACTCTTAGCAACCCCAGGGACTGCAGCCTACCAGGCTCCTCTGTCCATGGGATTTTCCAGGCAAGAGTACTGGAGTGGGGTGCCATCTCCTCCTCCAGGTGCAGTATAGTTGAGATAAAATCAAGTATGTTCTCCACCAATTTACCTTATTACTATCAAACGAAAGAGCATGGGGCTGTGTGTGTGTGTGTGTGTGTGTGTGTGTGTGTGTGTGTGTGTAGGTGTAGGCATGCGGTGTAACAGAATGTGCTTCCTTTAACACTGTCTCCCCACCCCCCATTACCAGTCACACAGTGTTATGATTGTGAGATTCTATGTGAGCATCATGTCACGTTACAGAGTTTTTATTTTTCGCAGGTCAAATGGGAAAAACATGTTCTCTTCTTCTGGAACTTCGGTTTCTGGTCGAAAGATAAAGACTGCTGTTAGACGCAAGAAATAAAGGTCATGATGTGTTACACACACTGTTAACAGCTGGTGCACTGCTTTCAGATACTGGATTGTACTATAATACTGGGTTATCTGAAGTCAGATCTGCCTAAGGACTTCTTTAATTTGGGAATTTTCCTCCTTTTTTCTTTATAGAAGCCCAACTTCACCTCTCCCACCCCCCTTTTTAAAAAAATAATAGCTAGACTGGTGACTGATTCTTCAGCAAAATTATTTTATGATCCAGCAAATTATTCACTGATTTGGCATAGGCTGGCAGAACCCAGGAATCGAGTCTGCTCGGAGAATGGCTTTGTATAGAACCTCTTCGTCTGCACCACCGTGCTCGTTGATATGCGTTTATGGAACGCATTGCAATTGTAATTATATCTGAGGAATTCTGTATAGACTAGAGAATGTTGAAATGAATGATTTCTATGCTGAGTTTGTGCTGGTGTATGTGTGAAGTGAGTGAGTTGGGTGTATCGTGCACTAAAATTTTCTGATAGAGGAAGCCTGATTAAAGAATGGTCCATGATAAGGACTTGTTAGATCTAGTTCGTTCTCCATTTAATAATTATATGCTATTTCTATATTGTCATTCTTCTATCACCTGTCTTGCCTTTTTCATTATTTTATTATGAAACTTGTGTAAATACAATCTTGTTTCTGTACTTTTTTGGCATAACATAAATCTGTGAATTTGAAATTTTAATTTTGTGTTAGAAATTTTTTTTGTTTGTTTAGTCTTGTCTCAGATTTTATTATGTAAATCCCATTATTCAAAGTTGCCTAAATCCATTTGGAAATCTTAAAAAAAAAAAAAAAAATTGGGGATTCTTAAAGTGAGTTTATTGGCTTTTCTGATCCAGTTTTTGTTTGGACCAAAAACCAGTATTGTACAAAGTATTAAGCATATATTTTTATATTTACTGAAATGGACTGTGGTGACTTTGGATAATAAGGAAAAGTTTAATATTAAAGCCATGTTTATTACAGTATAATTAACATGTTAAACCATGGGATAAATGCCATCAATAAAAAATTATGAAATACTTTTTGCTCTAGTGTTAAATTATAGTGAAGGTAAAAGTGTTAGTGGAAGGGAATCTTTTTATAGAAATTAACAGTGGTCTGTTAGAAGAGAAATTCCAAAGAATACATTTAAGTGATTTGGACAGCTCCTAAGCGAAAGGGAAATGTCTGAAGGTACGCTCGCTGCATTTTTGTCTGGTGCTAGGAATCATGCCTACTTTGCATATAAATTGACATACCTTTTTAAAGTAGAAAATAAATGGAAACAACCATTTCTGTTTGTACTTGTATCTTCCTTCATCGGTGACTAGACAATGTTTATTGATTGAACTTTTGGAGATACATACCCAGAGTAGCCCACAAAAACTCCAGTGGTCCTTTTGTGCGATTTCTTTTGGATTGTTTTATGGATTTTTTTTTTTTTAAGAAGTAGATTTCTTCGTTATGGCCCATAAAAGAGCTCTTGGGGGAGAGCATTTGATAACTTTATTCTTCAATTTGAACATATAATTTTATGGTGACTTATTTTACTGAACTTGTGGTTAGACTCTAAAATCAGAACTTTATAATGTTTGAGCTTTTCTGTGTTTCCAGGGAAATGATTTCTGTTACTGAAATGTCTTAGGCCATCATCACATGCTAGCTTTGGAGTAGGAATTTTGTATTTATAATTCTCAGCTTATTAAATAATAAATGTTTGACGTGAACCTGTTTGGAGGGCAGAAGATGATGGTGAATACTGATGGAGTAAATGGGAAACGTGTGGGGTGTTGATGCTTAACTAACGTGCATGTTCGCTTAGTCTTAGTCATTGTTTTAGACCCGAATGGATGGGGATATTAAGCTTTCTATTCTGGGAAAGATTTTTCATTAAAAATGTACTAGAAATATTTCATTAATCTTTTTTTTAAAGCTAGTAACCAAAAACCAAACAGATTGAGTTATAAAAATGAAGTCTCCTATCCCCCCCAGAACTGAGATCTCTAGGGCTAGAGTTATTTGGAACTTGGGACTTGTTTTTTCATCTCGGTTGCTTTAACTCTCAGGCTGCACATGGCAGCTATAGAATACACTCCTGGTAGCAGTTCCAACCACAAATCTTTCCCTACTGAAGCCCAGCCAATGTCTCTCGTCATCAGATTGGTGCGGGCTGCAGACCGCTCCTTGGGGCTGTGATAGCAGCCTTGGGTTCCATACTCCATACACAGCTGAAAGCCAAGTGCTATTTGTGGAACATGGGGAGACGTTATGGAAAGAAAACAAATAGCCCACTTTTCATCCCGGATCAATGAGGAACTGTTAACGGAAAATAATCTGACGGTAAGAAAGCCGTATGCAGAAAGATTGAATAATCAGGTATGTTTATATAATTCAGTTGATTGCAAGAGTCAAGTTGTTCTCACTGAATGNGGAGTGGACAGGATTAGTTTAACATCAAAAGCTTAGTCATCTACAGCTAACTTGAGTGACTTGCTAAAAGAATATATACCTCAAAGTGGATGATTTTTTTGGGGAATAGACTTCTATTTCTGAAAGAAGGCAGAGAATGCTAGAGCAGCTGTATTTGGAAGCAAGAGATTCTAGAGCAAACTTCAAAGAAATAGGCAAAACACAAAAGCATTGGTGACCAGGTATTTATTGAGACAATACAAAGTGGTGGCATATAAATTATTAAAAATAGAATGCTGAATTTTTATTTAGTAGACAGGCCATCAGATTACTGTTTGTGGGTCATACCATACTATAAATGAAACTGCAAGGAAATACGCATACAATTTGAGATGAATTTTACCCAGGCAAGTACATATTGATAAATTTTGGCCTTTGGCATAGAGGGGTGAGAAGTGGCAAGTACTTGAAATGCTTGTCAGATTTTAGGAATACTGCCATTATTTAGGAATATTCTTTAAAAGGAAGAATAGCCTATTTTCATACAGATAATAAGTATAGAAGGAAAATATTTAATAACCCATGCTCCCATCAAAAAGCCCTTTATCCCCAAGTAGCAACAGTTTCTCAACTCTTGTCTTTGTTTTGCTGGAACTATTTATGCCTCCATGCACCCAAGCAAGTTACTTAAGGGAAAAAATCCTTAAGAGTTGAAACAATTTTTATTGTCATTTGAAACAAACACTGAAGACTTTTACAAATTTAAACAAAATTCTCAAATATAATGCTTTTTTCAATCCTAAATATTTGGCGAGAAATGAGGTGACTATTTAGGTAGCAAGCAGCAGCTTCTGAACCAGTGCCACGTGAGTATCACAGAAAGTATTGGCTCGCTCTCTATAGTCACAGATTTAAAAGCACAGCTTGCTTGACACCACTCTCACCTGCCTCAGCCCAGCATACACTTATTTTTCTCAGGGTCTGGGGCCACTCAAGCTTCTTTAGTAATGGGTAGGTTTTCTAGATGCCTAAATTATCTGCCTGTTTTGTCGTTTTATGTATGGTATGTTCGTTGAAATCGTATTCTCTGCATGACTTCTAATTTTTGTTCCTCTATTATCTTGTAAAGGTGATGAATAATATTTTTACTATGAAGATAGCTTTCTTTTTGCCTTTTTAGGCTGTAGAGCTGCAGTACGAGGCTCTACACAGAAAAGTTAGCATTTCTATAAATGAAATATAATAAAGTATACTGAAAGAGGGCTCCACCCTAAAATACCTTCCCCATTTTATCATTTATTTCCCCTCAAATTTGGGAATCCAAAATCTCCCTAAGTGCTACATTCATAATCAGACTTGGATTTTCATGTAAAGGCAGACATAGTAGTAGTAATGTTTATTTTATAGGGCTACATAGTTTAACTTGAATCCTGAGATAGCTCTAAATGCATCTATATAGATATTAATCAGAATCAATTGTGTATAGCAAATGTGCAGTATTTTAATGTATAAATCAAACTGGACCATGAATTTACTTTTGTTTTACTGTATAAGTNTTTATAGGGCTACATAGTTTAACTTGAATCCTGAGATAGCTCTAAATGCATCTATATAGATATTAATCAGAATCAATTGTGTATAGCAAATGTGCAGTATTTTAATGTATAAATCAAACTGGACCATGAATTTACTTTTGTTTTACTGTATAAGTAAAAATAGCCCAGGTAGTTAACCATCCATCATCTGAGAGGAAAGTATACCTTAAAGCTGAATTCCACAGCTATATGTAAGAGTACATTTCAACTCGAATTCCCAATCCAGGGCAAAGAGGTGTGTACATGTCAGTAATGTATACACTACTAACCAGGTAAGTATGGAACCATTTATGTAACCAAGTATGTAACATTTACTAATAATCTACTCTAAAAAAGTTGGTGGGTGGTTTTGGTTTTTTTACTGTGAAGGGCCATAACACTTTGTCTTCCCAGAAACAACGTGAATGATCTGTTTAGTATTTTAACACATTTAACTAACAGGCTTTCTGTGATGTTTCTTAAAACAATTTTATATTAAATCCATGGTTTATGAAATTTTACAATCAGAAGTATTAAGGACATTGTTAAGGTTTCTATAAACTGAAAATACACTTTAAATGTCAAAAAGACCCACTTTAAAAACTGATACAGTAACATAGCGGTGTATTTATTATGACCAAAAGAAAGCCTCCGTTGATCCTGGAAGCACCTGAGATACGAACTGTTCAGTACAGCTTAGTGTTCTGGCGGGGGGGAAATAGAGAAAATGCAGAAAATGCCTAAGAAAGAAAACTTTTAGTTCAGATGTATCTCAGCACAGCTAACTGGGCCATCTAACAAAAGGACACACACACACAATTCAGCGACAGAATAAAATAGCAACACACACAGTATTACACATTTCCCTCAAAACATCATCCCTGACAGACTCCACATGAGCTGGCAGCCCTCAGAACCAAAGAACTTAGGTCTGGACATGCTACTCTTCCTTGTTAGAGAATAGTCCCTAATGGGAAAATTGCTAAGTATTTGATAGGCTACTATAGTCACGAAATGCTAGGATTACTCAACTCCTTGATGTTTCAAAAGTTATGGAGTATAATAAAACTAAAAGTAGCATGTGAATATCCTGTATATAAAGACAAGTTACACTCAGAACACTGAAGAGCGCTAATACTTCATGCTGCGCACATACTGGGAATACTGTTTCACAGTAAATATGCCACAGTTTGATGGAACTCACCCCCCCCCCCCCCATATTTATAG
>SJYW01035898.1:20195-39564 GCA_006410735.1 Raphicerus campestris | reverse complement strand
ATTAAAAGCAATCACTAACTTACCTTTTTCTTTAAAAAAGAGATAGCAATATGACTTAATACTTTTTCATCATGCAATACTTATCCTGAAATACAAGTGTAGGCATTAAGAATAGCTGTTAAGTCATCACTCCTGCGGTAAACTGCAGTACAGGTGTTAACATTTCAGATCAGGGAACTGCTCTGCTCGGCCTTCCTCTTGTAGTTAACTCACCACCTCCTGGGACGGGAGCTAAGTGGATTATAAAGTGTGTGTCCCCACTCCCCACAAAAAGCAAAGACGAAATTTCCTTAAGACGTGTTAACAAAAGAATGTGTTTACAAAACACAACTGGACATTTTCCACCATTTTGGGATAAACCAAAATAAAGTTTCATTTTGGAGATTTCAAAGCTGAAAGTGCATCCAGCAAATTCTAACACCTTAGATCTTAAGTATATACTGTCTGTTGATGATGACACCACTTGCTTTCTGTTCAATATACAAATTTTAACACTTGGACTCAACAGGTTTTTCTTCTGGAGAAGTTCTTTGGCATTCAGGTAACATCAATACTTTCAGCATAGTCACCTGCATCACACTGGATCGACTGCTTTAATTTCTAAATCAATTAATGTAACCCAGGGACACTGATGGCCTTGACACATAATTTAGTCTTGTCATTATTCCAGAGAATATGGAATTCACGGCTTTTGGGGGCATCATCTGACCCCATTTCTTTTTACTACAATGGTTCCTGCTACAATGTCATAGGCTGTTCGATTATGCTGAAAAAACAGCAGTGTGATGAAGGCAGGGAAAAAAGAAGCAATAGAAAAATTCTTGATTAAAGCTCGTATAGTGGACCTAAAGAAAGCAAAAAAAAAAAAATAGATTAGTATACTATCAAGTTCAAACGTATTTAAAACATTCAAAGTATAATTGAGAGTTTTAACCTTTTATATCTAAATTACTTTCAAGTATGGCAACCCACTCCAACGGGGTAGGGCCTGGTAGGGTGCAGTCCATGGGATTGCTAGGAGTTGGACACTGAGCTACTTCCCTTTCACTTTTTGCTTTCATGCATTAGAGAAGGAAATGGCAACCCACTCCAGTGTTCTTGCCTGGAGAATCCCAGGGACGAGGGAGCCTGGTGGGCTGCCGTCTATGGGGTCACACAGAGTCGGACACAAATGAAGCGACTTAGCAGCAGCATTATATTATGATCAAGCCACCTGGGCCAGTTCTAAAGACTTCATAACATAAAATTAGACTTTAGAACTTTCACATGAAAAGCAATAATGTCTGAGAATGTGAGCTCAAAGTTTACAGTATTTTCTAGTATTCTGCCAAAAGAACAGAGTACCTTCCCTTTACTCCCTTTTCTGTGGTCACTCGCTACTTCTACTGTCTTTATTCTCTGTATGTTTTCACTGTCTTCTAAACGGAGCAGCTTTAGTGCAGCCCTGTTCTCTACTGTGAAGAGCACCAGCATTTTAAATTACTGTCCTGGTTTACCAGCTCTCTCTCTGCCGGGTCCTGCGGTTTATTTTCGGCTGTGCTGTGGGATCTTAGTTCTATCTACCTGCACCCACCCCTGCAGTGGAAATGAGAAGTCTCAACCACTGGACCACCACAGAAGTCCCTGTTGTCCTGTGATGAAGGAAAACTTTGAAAAGCTTTCAACAGGAGCTTAGAATGGGGGATTATTCTATCATTAGATTTTTACCTTTTAGAGCACTGAACAGTTACACAATAGCATAGCAGCTGAATGTGGGCTCTGAATCCAGACTGACTTGGTTTTAGATTCATTTTCTACCAAATATTAGTTGTGTCCAAACAGTGCCTGGTTTACAAAGTGTTCAACAAATATTAGCCAATATTGATTCTCAGTAAAAGTAGTAGCCCAAGATTAGAATCACAAAAATAAGGAAATTTTGAAGATGTCAGCAAACCCCAGGCTTCTTCTAAAGTCTCTTGTTTATATTTCTTTATATAACCATCTGACTCTGAATCATTCTGGCAGCAATTCCAGTCAGAACCTTGTTTTGCTCAGACAATTAACATCTACTCACCTCCACAACTTCCATTATCACTATCTGTACACCACCCTTATGGCAGAAAGTGAAGAGGAACTAAAAAGCCTCTTGAAAGTAAAAGAGGAAAGTGAAAAAGTTGGCTTAAAGCTCAACATTCAGAAAACTAAGATCATGGCATCTGGTCCCATCACTTCATGGCCAATAGATGGGGAAACAGTGTCAGACTTTATTTTTGGGGGCTCCATGAGATCAAAAGACGCTTACTCCTTGGAAGGGAAGTTATGATCAACCTCAGTTTAGTTCAGTTGCTCAGTGGTGTCCAACTCTGCGACCCCATGAATTGCAGCACGCCAGGCCTCCCTGTCCACCAACTCCCAGAGTTCACTCAAGCTCACGTACATTGAGTCAGTGATGCCATCCAGCCATCTCATCCTCTGTCATCCCCTTCTTCTCCTGCCCCCAATCCCTCCCAGCATCAGAGTCTTTTCCAGTGAGTCAACTCTTCCCATGAGGTGGCCAAAGTACTGGAGTTTCAGCTTTAGCATCACTCCTTCCAAAGAACACTCAGGACTGATCTGTAGAATGGACTGGTTGGATCTCCTTGCAGTCCAAGGGACTCTCAAGAGTCTTCTCCAACACCACAGTTCAAAAGCATCAATTCTTCGGCGCTCAGCTTTCTTCACAGTCCAACTCTCACATCCATACATGACTACTGGAAAAACCATAGCCTTGACTACCAGACCACCTGACTGGCTTATTGAGAAAGGTATATGCAGGTCAGGAAGCAAGAGTTATGACTGGACATGGAACAACAGACTGGTTCCAAATAGGAAAAGGAGTACGTCAAGGCTGTATATTGTCACCCTGCTTATTTAACTTATATGCAGAGTACATCATGAGAAACACTGGGCTGGAAGAAGCACAAGCTGGAATCAGGATTGCCGGGAGAAATATCAATAACCTCAAATGACCAACCTAGATAGCATATTAAAAAGCAGAGATATTACTTTGCCAACAAAGGTCCATCTAGTCAAGGCTATGGTTTTTCTAGTGGTCATGTATGGATGTGAGAGTTGGACTGTGAAGCAAGCTGAGCACCGAAGAATTGATGCTTTTTAATTGTGGTGCTGGAGAAGACTCTTGAGAGTCCCTTGGACTGCAAGGAGATCCAACCAGTCCATTCTGAAGGAGATCAACCCTGGGATTTCTTTGGAAGGAGTGATGCTAAAGCTGAAACTCCAGTACTTTGGCCACCTCATGGGAAGAGTTGACTCACTGGAAAAGACTCTGATGCTGGGAGGGATTGGGGGCAGGAGGAGAGGGGACGACAGAGGATGAGATGGCTGGATGGCATCACCAACTCGATGGACGTGAGTCTGAGTGAACTCCGGGAGTTGGTGATGGACAGGGAGGCCTGGCGTGGGCGATTCATGGGGTCGCAAAGAGTCGGACACGACTGACTGAACTGAACTGACACCTTACCCCAGAGCCAGATGCCAGCAGCTAGCTATGACTACTGTGAGTATTACAACCTCTTTCACTGAAGAGCAGGAGCATGTCAAAACTCCTATTGCCTATTTAAGACGGGGTACTGACAAGTGTTACCAAAAGGAAGCTTTAAGACCGAATAGTTAACTAAACTCCATAACTGCAGACCTAGAGAACATAAACAGAGGTAGGCCTGGAGCAGTGACACAGAGAGCAGCACACCCCAATCCTCTCATTATTGTGGCCTCCAGTTCATAAAATGCTTACCCGTGAAGATGTGTATGCTGAAAAGGAGTCAATAAATGTTACTGAAAAACATTCAAACTTTGTTTTAAACTTATTAAATGTAAGCCTATTATATGCCAAGAAGAACCAACATCCTAAAAACACTTTTTCGTAAGTAACATCATTTGATAATGTTTAAGAACAGTAATTCATAAGTACACAGTAGATTAAGAAAAGAACTTACGTTGTAATGCTAACATTTGAGGACGGAATCACTAAAACCCGACTTGGTGCAATAAGCACTGATGTATCACATGTCACAACTCGAAGTCCTAGCAGGAACTTCCCTGGGGTAGCTCCACCTGCTCCCCAAATGCAAATTATCTAAGGAAAGAAGGATAACTGTAAAATAATTTACTGGCTCAACTATACCAATATTATATTATTTTCCTGCCATACGATTCATGTTTTAACATTTTCAAGTTGGAAGAATTCTATAGAAATACTTAAAGTTTAACCTTTTAATGCATTTCTGTAGGCCTCTAACATCCTCAAATACCACAAGATGTCTATTGCAGTTATTTCTCTATGAGCCATATTTTTTAGCAAGTTGGTTCTATGGAAAAATACACTACATGTTCCACAACCAACTTAAAATATTTTTGGACAAACAACTGAAATGTATTACCAAGAAATTGTAAAATTTCAACTTGAAAAGGTAATATGTTAAAATTTAGAAAAAAAAGACATCTGACAAATACAAGATTAAAAATCTCCATTACAGTATTTCTGTCTTGGGCTGATAATCTATATTGTTAAATATTTGTTGAAGTCAGTAGCTTACCTCATAGAAACAAACTAATAATCTGTATATAAGTGCCACAACCATCATTTTCTGCAAGTCTTCCATTGATGTGTCTTCATCTATTTCTTCTATTATATAATGCATAGCAAACTTAGAGATATCCCTACAAAAAACAGTTTTGAGTTATAGAGAATGTGTTACCAGAGCAGTTGCACTGGTATTTTTTCATAAGTGTAAGCCATAAACTAATTGAAATCACAAACGAATCTTTTCTAATTATCTAGTTTCACAAAACATTATCTTATTCAACAAATAAGTAGCACTACCATGAGTAAGCGCTGTACTAGCTCTGGGGATAAAATGGCAAGTGAATGAAGTGGGGAAACGGTGTAACAGAGAAGTACTGGGTACCTGGAAACACATACCAGGAACACATCTTAGTGGAGGCTTCGAAAAAATGACATTTAAGTTGAGATCTGAAGGATGAAAAGAAGTTGGCCCCACCTAAGGGAAACATTTGAGAGAGCGGGACTAATGAGAGAAGGACTTGGAGAGTATGATGGAAGCTGTAGGCATTTCCGTGTGGCTCAAATATTTTGTGAGAAGTAAGTGAGTAGGAAATAAAGCATTCATGCTCAGTCATGTGCGACTCTGACCCTTCAGCCTGCAGCATGCCAGGCTCCTCTGTCCATGGGAGTTTTCAGGCAAGAATACTGGAGTGGGCTGCCATCTCCTCCTCCAGGGGATCTTCCCGACCCAGGGACTGAACCGGCATGTCCTGCATTACAGGCAGACTCTCTACTGCTGAGCCATCACGGAAGGGAGTTTAAGAAACAAGGGTATCTGTTAAAACATATGAAGACATTTAGACTTACAATGACAATGAGAAACTACTGAAGGATTTTAAGGCAGCAGAGTGGCAGAATCAGAATTTATGAGATTAGACGTAAGACAGGACATGGTAAACTGAGATATCGGTTAGAAGATTTGTGTTACAGTCCAAGCAAGTGATGATGTGACTGGGACCAGGGAGAAGCAATGATGATGAAAACTGAAATTCTGACAGAAACGAGTTAGTACTTGATTGGATGGCAGGGCTAAGGGAGGGAGAGAGAGAATCATGGTTACCATTCAGGTTCCTGACAAAGGCTCTGAAATTGAACCACCAGGGTCTGAACTTAACTCGTTTTATAAATTTACCTTTGTAAATTCTGGGCTTAACCTTCTGTAAGTCTGAATTTCAATCTCTATAAAATGGAGGTATTAATCTCAACTTAATAGTGGTAGCAAGATTATGAATCCATATAGGGACCCCCCTTGTGTCCAGTGGAGTCCATGCTTTCCCTGGAGTCCACCCTTTCACTGCAGGTGGTGTGGGTTACCCCACATGCTGTGTGGTGTAGCCAAAAAAATAAATTCATACAAAGCCCACCACGTAGAAAGTGCTTATCAAGTGATAACTGCTATTATGACTATTATTCTGAAAGGAAGACTATTCAAATAAATGGCTCACTTTGTAATTCATGTAGAACTTGCCTGATGTATATAGGCAGCCCCATTTGGAAATGGCATCTAGCTGATTATTAACAGTTTATGCCTTTGTCTTTAGGTACTCCACTCTGAAAACAATTATAAGAGAAAAATTTGTACCTAGCCTAAGAAAATAGTGAATAAAATCAAACCAGGGTTGGAGATAGCTTTTACCTACTTTTATAGGTGAAATTCTCCCATATCTTGCAGAATTTATTGTTTTTCTCTTTTGTGGTTATTTCTTAAAACCAACAAGAAAGTAAATCTGACAAAGTTCCTATAAAGAAATTGTTGATCCTGGCAAACAAGTTATCCATACAATCACTGGCAAGCATGGAAAAAAACTTAAAACAAGACCTCTAGACAGTAGACATCAAAACCTTTCTGCAAGTGGCCTTAACTTACTTTATTCCGCTCAGGTGCATAATGCTTAAGACAATGGTCGCTTTTATAAAGAAAAGAATAAAGAAATCCACCATCTCTGCCATAAATCTGTGGGCCAAGGATGGAATAACATACTCTCTGCCTGTAAATTAAAAAAAAAAAAAGTTAAGAAAACTAATCGTTACCTTGGAACCCAACCTAGGCAATGAATGGGGAATATAAAGTCAAGGTACAAATTACTGATAAAAAAATTTTTATAACCTTGAAAGAACTACTGGTATTGAGTTCAATAGGGCATATTATTAAAACACAGCAATGTTACTTCATAGCAATTTAAAGCTGTTTTTACCCCCTTAATGTTTAAAAATTATTTCACAGGTAAATTTCATGATTTAAAGTACTCAGTACATTCCACCAGGGATTCAAATGAGAACCCGAGTAATTACAAGCCTATGACAGAAAATTAAACCCTGTGCGGCTCATTTTACCCCTATTCATTTGTCTCGCTTTCTATGTATTTAATAAATTCAGTGATTAGTAAGCTGCCATCCTAAATTCTGGATCAAATTCAGGCAATTAGGTCTTGTCCCATATTACCTGAATAAAGTAAAAATAAACTAAAAGGTGTCAATAATTCAAAACATTCTAATATCCATACAGAAGAGACAACACACAATATACAGGATTAGCCGAGGTTCATAATTCCATTTGAATTCATGAAAATCTCTAATATCCGTCAGCTCCATTGTCGCTAATTCATAAAAGTTATATAAACTAAATCTGTGTCTGGATTATTACCAGCATTACCAGCNCGGAAGTAAAGAGACAACACACAATATACAGGATTAGCCGAGGTTCATAATTCCATTTGAATTCATGAAAATCTCTAATATCCGTCAGCTCCATTGTCGCTAATTCATAAAAGTTATATAAACTAAATCTGTGTCTGGATTATTACCAGCATTACCAGCCAACACCTCCCCATCCCCCAAACCGGCTTTGCCATCTGAGAATTAAGCCTGGGTCTCACTCCAGAAAGTGGAGAGCAAGGTAACAGCAAGTAGTTTGAGGAGCAAACATTTCTCTACATTTGGAAGCGACTAGTCCGGGGAGTAAGGGAATGGATCCGGAGCGCCAGGTCTAAAGGAAGAGGAAAGTGGGGCCTCGCTGGACACCCTGGGAACCGAGAGACGCGGCGAATCAACGGCGAATGGCAGCAGCAGCAAGCGCAGGGCAGAGCCTGCGGGCTCCCGCCCCCCACCTCCCAACCCAGCACGTGCCCCGAAGAGCCTCTCACCTGCCTGCCGCCCGGGCTCGCTCGGGGCTCGCGAAGCGGCGGCCGGTCCCACCCTCGTGGCCGCGGCTGCGCGGACCGGCGGCTGCAGGTGAGGGGCGCGGGCTGCCGGGCCGGCGACCGGAGCCGGGGTGGTGATGCCGGCGGACGCCCCCGGCTCGGGCCCGGCTGCCGCGGCGCTTAGGAAGTAGAAGGGGTTGTAATAGCCCAGCTGGAGGGGCGGCGGCGCGGCTGCCGGGGGAGCGGCGGCGGCTCCGGCGGGCGGCTGGGGGCTGCAGTAGGCGGGGAAGGCGGCCAGGCCGCTGTGCCAGGTGAGGTAGCCGCAGTAGGACTGCCACAGCCACTCGTGCACCTGCCGGGAGTACTCGCGGGCGCTCAGCCGCGCCGGCTTCTCCGGCGGGGCCGCGGCCTCGGACGCCTCACAGCTTGCCGGCTCCTGCAGCCCCGCGCTGGAGCCAGAGTCGGAGCCGGAGGCCGCCTCCCCGCGATTCTCGAGCTCGCGCGGCGGCTCCGATTCCTCAGCCGCGGCCGCGGGGCCCAAGGCTGGGGGCCGGCCCGGGGCCTGGGGTTCGGCCTGCGGGCCGTCCCGGGACAGTGGGGCGGCGGCGGCAGGAAGGCCTCTTATGGAAGGAACGGACTCCTGGTTCCCTCCGCCGTCGTCCTGCCCGGGAGGGCGGCCTCTGGCTTCCTCTGGCCCCTCCGCCATCGTCGCCTCAGCGGCACCCTCGGCGGGCCTGTCACTGCGCCGTCTCCCTTCCCCAGTGGCCCCTCCCCAACGGCCCGGTGGCCACCGCAGCAGCCGCAGGCGTCAACAATCCGCCACCGGAAGCGGAAACCCCGCCCCCGTGGACGTCGCCGGGACGGAGCGGAGCAAGAGGCGGGGCGTGGAACGCGCTCGGAGCTGCCAAGCTGGTGATGGCTGTTGAGTCGCTTCTCAGCTGGGCGTCCTGGGATTATCGCTAGTTCCGCTCAACTATCACCCCTCCGCGCCCCCCACTCCCCCGCCACCAAACACACACCTCTTGCGGATTTTAACGAAGTTGAAGGCCCAGAGCTTCTCCAGATAGTGTCACGGGTTGTAGACTCTGGCTGCTCCTGGAGGAACAGCTGATGGAGGAGGAGGATTTCAGAGAAAGGTCCGGGGGTCAGCGCTGCCTCTTCTCTTTGCAGCTGCCACAGTTTTTGGTCTCTAAGCACAGGTCCTGTTAAGTATTTCCGCCCGCATTCATTCCAGTTAACTGGTCCCTTCACCCATTTGTACTCAAGGTGATACAAGGCATATCCTCAGAGGTTAAGAAATTAATAACCAAACTAGGACCTATCAGGAGAAGGCAACGGCACCCCACTCCAGTACTCTTNCAGTTAAAACATAACCTAACTAGAAAGAAATGGCATTTACAATGGAAGCCATATTGTCAAAAGTAAAAATATCCTGAAGATAGCAGAACATTTATAGTACAGAGGGGAAACTGTGGACAACCTAAAATGTTATAACCAAGTAAGTCATCAGTCAAGAATGAGGATGCGATGCCAATCCAGACAACACCCTGAACAACCTTAGTACCTTCCTGTCATACTCAGCTAAGGACTGAAAGGAAGTATTCATGAGTCTGCAAAATATAAACAGATTCTGGGAAGAAAGCAGTACATGAATCTCGAATCTCCATGAATCACCAATTCAAAACAGACTGTATAGTGAAACCAAAAATGCATGGATGGGGCAATGTTTACAAAACTAGATAATAGATAACACTACAGACCCCCAAATACAAGAGTATGAGATCAAATCACAAATGCAAAATTGCATAGTGTCAATGCCAGAAAAATCAGATCAAAACTGTGAAGATACTAAGAAAATTATATAAAACGTGAAAGAGAAATTAGAACTTAAAAACCTTCAGAAAGTAACAATTGGGAAAAGAATTACAAATAAGGGGAAAAAGTGGTTTCAGATAAATACTGATCTAGAAGGAACACAAACTAGACTTTGAAGATGAGATTTTAAATAAAACAGGTAGGAATGATTTTAGAGAAAAGATAAATATTGAGGACAAGTAAAGAAAATCCAACATATGGATTAAAAGTTCTTGATAACACATTATAATTCAAGAGAATCTTTCCTGAAATAGAACATATGTACATATATTCTATTTATATATATATTCACATATGTATTCATATGTGTATTTGAAGTCTCATGCTGCAAGAGTATACTATGTACCTGAAAATACTGAGAATAAACAAGATCTATTCTAGGTAGTAAAATTACTATATTTTACATTTCTTAAAATGGTCATGTAGGTAAAAAAATATTTCTGAAAGAAAATTGGACTACCATAATACTTCAGAATTACTACTTCATGTGAGGAGAAAATGGCGAAATATCTAAAATACTCAAAGAAAGAAAATGAGAACCAAGAGCTCTGTGTCCANGATCAAATCACAAATGCAAAATTGCATAGTGTCAATGCCAGAAAAATCAGATCAAAACTGTGAAGATACTAAGAAAATTATATAAAACGTGAAAGAGAAATTAGAACTTAAAAACCTTCAGAAAGTAACAATTGGGAAAAGAATTACAAATAAGGGGAAAAAGTGGTTTCAGATAAATACTGATCTAGAAGGAACACAAACTAGACTTTGAAGATGAGATTTTAAATAAAACAGGTAGGAATGATTTTAGAGAAAAGATAAATATTGAGGACAAGTAAAGAAAATCCAACATATGGATTAAAAGTTCTTGATAACACATTATAATTCAAGAGAATCTTTCCTGAAATAGAACATATGTACATATATTCTATTTATATATATATTTACATATATATTCATATGTGTATTTGAAGTCTCATGCTGCAAGAGTATACTATGTACCTGAAAATACTGAGAATAAACAAGATCTATTCTAGGTAGTAAAATTACTATATTTTACATTTCTTAAAATGGTCATGTAGGTAAAAAAATATTTCTGAAAGAAAATTGGACTACCATAATACTTCAGAATTACTACTTCATGTGAGGAGAAAATGGCGAAATATCTAAAATACTCAAAGAAAGAAAATGAGAACCAAGAGCTCTGTGTCCAACAAAACTGACTTTCAAATATCAAAATGTATTTGTTATCAAAATGAAAGAACTCAGACTATCATTTGTTTGAATTTTTTCCTGAGGAGTGAAGCTCAGTAACCAAAATTACTCACAGTGACTTGAAATACTACATTTAGAACCAAGACTAAAAGAAGGTTTGTCTCAGTCAGGGTCTAGTCAAGAGATAGGAACTACACAGTAATTTGAACCGAGGACTATGTTCAATACTATGAAGAATTACTAACAGAACTGGAATAAAAGGCGGCTGACTGCGAACAGGCAAAGAGAACACTTAACATACGGGAGGAAGAGTAGCGACAGAGAGAAGCCACCACTCTTAAACTAAGAAACGCCCTGGCCCCCAGCCCCACACCCCAGCGACCTCCTACTGGAAGAGGACATGACTGTGGCCCCCTGCTGTGGCCCCCATCAGTCAGTCAGTCAGTTGGTCAGTTCAGTTGCCTTGTTGTGTCCGACTCTTTGTGACTCCATGGACTGCAGCACGCCAGGCCTCCCTGTCCATCAGCAACTCCTGGAGTTCACTCAAACTCATGTCCATCGAGTCAGTGATGCCATCCTGTTGTCCCCTTCTCCTCCCGCCTTCAATCTTTCCCAGCAACAGGGTCTTTTCAAATGAGTCAGTTCTTCTCATCAGGTGGCCAAATTATTGGAGCCTCAGCTTCAACATCAGTCCTTCCGATGAACACTAAGGACTGATCTCCTTTAGGCTGGACTGGTTGGATCTCCTTGTAGTCCAAGGGACTCTCAAGGGTCTTCTCCAACACTACAATTCAAAAGCATCAATTCTTTGGTGGCTCTTTGTGACCCCATGGATGGTAGCCTACCAGGCTCCACAATCCATGGGATTTTCGAGGCAAGAATACTGGAGTGGGCTGCCATTGCCTTCTCCAGGGGATCTTCCCAACCCAGGGATCAAACCCAGGTCTCCTGCATTGCAGACAGACGCTTTACCATCTGAGCCACTAGGGAAGCCCAGTGGCCCCCATGGAACCCGTTAAATCCTCCCCGGAGTTCTTGGAGAAGCTATCCAGAGAGAAGTGACTTTATCAGAGTTTACTGCAAAGTGCCCAGAGCAGCCACTTACAGGAAGGTGATATGCCAGCAGCATACCACTCCATGAAGCCATCTAAAACACGGTGTTTTGGGGGAAACTGCCCTGGGAAGCTGCTGCTTGTTGTGGGCACAGCTGGAAGGAACCACAGGCTCTGCAGGGAAGCCCAAAGAGATAAGCACACAAGAATCAGAAAGAGAAGCCTCTTCCTTCTCCAGTGCCTCTGCGCCTCCACTCCCAAGACCACCCTCCATTAACAAAGCCTAACGTTAAACCAGCTGATATTGGAGAAGTATTTGCAGAGTTCAGCTCCATTATTGCACAGCAAACAAAGATTTGGAGCTGAGAGCCACAAAGAGTATAATCTGAGATGGATTTATAATCTGAGATGGATTTATAATCTGAAATATTGGTACAAAATTACTGTAAAACTGGGGAGGAGTTTGGGAAGAGCATTAGCAAAAATTTAACTTTTCAGTGTATTGATGATGGCAATATTAGAGGAAATGGCAACCCACTCCAGTATTCTTGCCTGGGAAATCCCATGGACAGAGGAGTCTGGCAGGCTACAGTCCGTGGGGTTGCAGAGTCAGGACTAAGCGTGCGTGCATACATACATGCACGCACACACACACACACACATGTATGTATATACACACACATATGTATGTAATATGGGGTGAAATGAGTAATTATCATGAGTACCAAATATCTAGTTTCCTGCATTATTTTCACTAGCAGTGTTCACTTTTACCAGCTGGACTGCAGTTTTGAAATACTAACTCCCACTTAAAGAAGCAAAGATTATTTGCAGAATTGGGTGATTCTAGATCTGGGGCAGGAAATGTATAGAATCAACATAATATATCTTGTAATACCAGAGAGCAGAGGAACTATTAAAGACTTCTAGGGTCACGTCCAGAGGACCCAGGAAGGCTAACTTGAAGAAGTCCTCCATTGGTCAAAGATGGGACAATTTGAGTTTCAATAAGGGTAATAATTAGAATGGATTGAAACCGTATAAATAAGTTTACATACATACATTCATAATAATGTGTAGTCTTACCAAAGAGATTAAACCTGAATCTGATCAAGCCTCTGGATTCAACTGCCAATTTACAGGAAACAGAGGACAAAGACAGACTGAAATATGCCATTAGTATGGAAGTTGCTCAGTCATGTCCTACTGTTTGCAACCCCATGGACTGTAGTCCATGGAATTCTCCAGGTCAGAATACTGGGGTGGGTAGCCTTTCCGTTCTCCAGGAGGTCTTCCCAACCCAGGGATCAAACCCAGGTCTCTTGCATTGCAGGCGGATTCTTTACCAGCGGAGCCACAAGGGAAGTACCATTAGTTCACATTCTGTAAAATCCAGACCGTGGGGAACCCAAGTCAGACAGCTGAGTTCAATAGATAAATTATATGAAAAAGAGTGAGGAGAACCATTAGATTTAAAGGAAATAAAAGACATTAGATTAAAAGGCATCGAATTATCCTGAATGATACATTAGAACGGTGGTTAGACTAATCGATAGTTTCAGGGCATTAGAATACACATGCTTTTCAAGTGCACATGGAATATCCTCATGTTGTTGCTCAGTTGCCAAGTCGTGTCCAACTCTTCACAACCCCATGGACTGCAGCACACCAGGCCTCCCTGTCCCTCACCATCTCCCAGAGTTTGCCCAAGTTCATGTGCATTGCATCTGTGGGACATCCTTATACCACGTACTAAGACACAAAGCAAGCTTCAACAAATTTGAGAATATATAAATTATTTCAGTCATCTTTTCTGACCACAAAAGTGTTAAACAGCATGAAACTAGAAATCAACCACAGAAAAAGAAATGAGAAGAAAAAGATTACATTGAGACTAAACAACATATTACTAAGAACCCAATGGGTCAACGATGAAATCAAAGAGGAAATTTTAANATTCAACTGCCAATTTACAGGAAACAGAGGACAAAGACAGACTGAAATATGCCATTAGTATGGAAGTTGCTCAGTCATGTCCTACTCTTTGCAACCCCATGGACTGTAGTCCATGGAATTCTCCAGGTCAGAATACTGGGGTGGGTAGCCTTTCCGTTCTCCAGGAGGTCTTCCCAACCCAGGGATCAAACCCAGGTCTCTTGCATTGCAGGCGGATTCTTTACCAGCGGAGCCACAAGGGAAGTACCATTAGTTCACATTCTGTAAAATCCAGACCGTGGGGAACCCAAGTCAGACAGCTGAGTTCAATAGATAAATTATATGAAAAAGAGTGAGGAGAACCATTAGATTTAAAGGAAATAAAAGACATTAGATTAAAAGGCATCGAATTATCCTGAATGATACATTAGAACGGTGGTTAGACTAATCGATAGTTTCAGGGCATTAGAATACACATGCTTTTCAAGTGCACATGGAATATCCTCATGTTGTTGCTCAGTTGCCAAGTCGTGTCCAACTCTTCACAACCCCATGGACTGCAGCACACCAGGCCTCCCTGTCCCTCACCATCTCCCAGAGTTTGCCCAAGTTCATGTGCATTGCATCTGTGGGACATCCTTATACCACGTACTAAGACACAAAGCAAGCTTCAACAAATTTGAGAATATATAAATTATTTCAGTCATCTTTTCTGACCACAAAAGTGTTAAACAGCATGAAACTAGAAATCAACCACAGAAAAAGAAATGAGAAGAAAAAGATTACATTGAGACTAAACAACATATTACTAAGAACCCAATGGGTCAACGATGAAATCAAAGAGGAAATTTTAAAATACCTTGAGCCAAATGACGATGAAAGCACAACTATGCAAAATCTATGCTGCTGCTGCTGCTGCCAAGTCGCTTCAGTCGTGTCCGACTCTGTGCGACCCCATAGACGGCAGCCCACCAGGCTCCTCTGTCCCTGGGATTCTCCAGGCAAGAACACTGGAGTGGGTTGCCGTTTCCTTCTCCAATGCATGCATGCGTGCTAAGGCTTCAGTCATGTCTGACTGTGCAACCCCATGGACAGCAGCCCACTAGGCTCCTCTGTCCATGGGAGTCTCTAGGCAAGAATACTGGAGTGGGTTCCCATTTCCTTCTCCAGTTGTTTATGGCTAGCCAGCCCCCAAGTAGGGAATTTGTGGGACGTTACTAGCTGCTGCCAAAACCATTTGTTTTGAGGATCCTCCCTGTTTCTCCCCTGCTTGGCACTGGTTGCCAACTTATGCTTTTCTTTGGTGGAATGGAAACTTGCATTTGGGATGAGCTGACGCACTCCAAAACCAGGTAAATCCACTGGTGTGCACACGGGCAACCTTCCCATTTGTGAGTACTAATGCTGTTTGGGCATTCTTGCCAATTGGTTCTGACAGCCGTTGAGGACTGTTTGTGAGCACTGACTGCTATTTGGACATTTTTGCCAATTGCTTCTGATGTCTGCCTGCCTTTGAGGACCATTTTGAAGCATGAAGTGCTATTTGGGCATTCTTGCCAATTGATTCCGACATCTGACTACTGTTGAGGACTGTTTATGTTGGGGAAGTGTTTGTTTGGGATTTCATACCAGTCACCTTCAAAGAGTGTTTGTAATAACTGTATGAGTGTGCATTCTATTTGTATGATTGGTACTCTTGTTGACTTATATAAAATGGCCCATTCAGGTTCAATTCATTAAGAAAAGTTTTACCCATGAAATTATGACTAAAAAGAAATGATTTTTTTTGGACAATGTATGTTTGGCAACAGTATTCTTTAGAGTCTGGAGAAGATACATTAAGATGAAATTCTTGAAATTAAAACAAACAAAAAAACCCCGTATTCTTTAGAGTCTAGAGAATATAGGTTAAGATGAAATTCTTGAAATTTAAAATAAAAAATGCTTCATTGTGCATATGCCATTAGGGAAAGCCAGCTTGATAAAACACTTTTTTTCAGACCCTGAGGAAACAAAAATATGCCTAGCAGACATCTAGGCATATCTGAAGTTAACACTTATCATGTCCTTGAAATACAAACACAGTCCACTTTGCCTGGATCTTCAGCCTTGGGTTAATAGTAAAAATTCAAATCAAAAAGAAAAGGAGGGAAGCCTTTTAAAATAGAGTGTATAAATTTGGCTATTCTGACTGATAAGTTTAATTGCAATGCCTAATTCATGAAATGTAAAAAAAATGAAACAATGAGATCTCTGTTTATCTGGATGTTTGTATGTCTCAATATGTGTTTTTGTCTTTGGATAATATTGCTGAGGTTTATTTGTAAAAGAGGTCTATTTAATTGGCCTTAAACAGAAATAAGCACTTATAAATCAAACAAATCTAAATTTACCTGCTTTTGTCTTCTTGTAAGACCAAGAGGGAAACTAAAGATGTTTTGGTTTATTAAACATGCATGTTGTAACACTGAAGAAAAATTATGCTATGAAAAAAAGGTTTTTTTTTTCAGGTTATAGAATATATTCTTAAGTTTGCCAAATAGAAAATGCTGCTATNTTTGTCTTCTTGTAAGACCAAGAGGGAAACTAAAGATGTTTTGGTTTATTAAACATGCATGTTGTAACACTGAAGAAAAATTATGCTATGAAAAAAAGGTTTTTTTTTTCAGGTTATAGAATATATTCTTAAGTTTGCCAAAAAGAAAATGCTGCTAGAACATTTTAATCACTTGTTTCTTGGTTTTGTTAATGTATTCAAGGATTAAAAATTGTGATATATCAAAATGATAAGGGAACCATTTTAGTACGTAAAGAAAGTCAGATATGTGTTGTGTGTGAAGAAAAGGTATAAAAAATGGAGATGTTCTTGGTTAGAAAAAATTGATAATAATTTTGTCCTACAGTTGTTTGTTTCTGGATGAAGAAATACAGGACAAATTTCTTTGGATCCAGAAGATGATAAAAGGTTTATTAGAAAGGAACTCTGAGAAAAGAATTTTGTATGTTGTCAGGATTAAGATTAGACTGAATTTAATTAGGTAAATGGATTTTGTTATTAACAGTAAATTGATGCAAGACTGAACTTGGTTTTGTCTCCCTGTTAAGAAAGCAAAGTTCTCCTAGAATATTGATCTGATTTTGGTTAACACAGACTGCTGCTGCCTTTAATTGACTGCTCAAAGCACAGGTGCAGTGTTTGGGCGACAGCTGGGTGTAGATGATAAACTGTGTGGCCTACAAAGCATTTCCCTCTTAACCTCTGAGCCTGTTCATGGTATCTGATTAGTCTCCCCCTAACATGGACAACTAGGCAAACATACAAATAGAGAGAAGGCCTAGCAATGAGGGATGTGGATGGGCCAGAACAAGCAGAAGAACCACCCTGGCAAGAGTGGAAAAATATATTGATTATCAATGCTTCCTACGAAAGGAGTCACAGTTAAAAGGGGAAAATGATGGAAGAAATGTTCACATACTAAGGTGTGGGGAAGTCATTCTGACCTTTACTTTGAACTTTAGGCTAGCCAAAGCGGCCTGTTTGTGGCCTATGAAATATATATGTACATCTGCTTTAACCATTAAGAGAAAAATATATTCAGAGAAAAATACGAAGATGAATTTTTATTATTTTCCTCATTGTAATGTGTCTTAGTGATTTTCCAAAGTTTGTCCAGGTACTATGAAAGTTTATTCCCGGTCTCGTTCTGTACCTGTCCCTCCTCCAAAGAAAAGTGGGGATTGAAATGGAGCAAGACCATACCATCCTTGCCCCCCAACCCCCAGCCCCGACCATGTCTTCTGCCTGCCTTTTGCCTGTGGAAAACTTCAGTCAAAGAAGCTTAATCAGAGCAGAGAGAAATGTGGAAACAAAGGATAACAGTCAAAGGAGACTAAATAACAATAATGTAGTCACTAAGCATAGTCAAGGACCTTTAGTTCTTTCTCAAGGGCAGTAGATAATATTCTGAGCCATATCCTGTGAGCTGTCTTATAGACACTAAAACACCAGGTGGAGAGGTTAACTGCAGGATGACCAGACTGTACCCAGGACGTGAGCTGCTGCAATTCCAAGAACTGGCCACAAAGAAACGGGAACAAATGAACCCTGGAACCGAAGATTAACTGTACCTAAAACCACCAAGATGACGCTGGTCTTAAACCACCAAGATGATGCTGGTCAGACCACTGACGATCAGTTTGAAGATGACTGTTAGGGATGACTGTGCTCTTTCTGCATGTGGCCGCCCCCTACTTCTGTTTATAAAATTTCTTGCCCCATTGCTTGTTGAGGAGGGAGGAGTTGGCTTTAGGACAGATGTCCCCTACCCTCCCCCAACCTCAGTTGCTGGCATCTGAAAGAAAGCAAATTTTCCTTTCCACCAACCTGGCCTGTTTACTGGTTTTTGAGCGACAAGCAGCTGGACCCACCACACTCTTTCTGTAACACCACCATACACAAAAATAAACTCAAAACAGCTTAAAGACTTAAATATAAGACACAACACCATGAAACTTCTAGAAGAGAACGTAGGTAAATTATTCTCCGATATAGACCTAAGAAAACATTGATATGATCTAACTCCCAAGGCAACAGAAATAGAGACAAAATTTTAAAATGGGACCTAATCAAACACGAGCAAAGGAAACCATAATCAAATGAAAAGAAAACCTACAGACTAGGAGAACATATTTGCAAATGAAATGACTGACAAAGGCTTAATTTCCAAAATGTTAAAACAGCTCATACAACTCAATATTAAAAAGCAAATAACCCAATCAAAAAGTGGGCAGAAGACATAGACGTTTTTCCAGAGAAGATGCACAGATGCCCAAAAGACACATGAAAAGATGCTCAACGTAACTATTGGAGAAATGCAAATCAAAACCACAAGGAGGTACCACCTCACACCAGTCGGAATAGCCATCTTTAAAAAGCCTACAAATAAGAAATTCTAGAGAGGGGGTAGAGAAAAGGAAACCCTCTTACACTATTGGGGGGAAAGTAAATTGATGCAGTCAGTCATTATGGAGAACAGTATGAACCTTTCTCAAAAAGCTAAAAATAGAGTTACCTTCAGTTCAGTTCAGTTCAGTTGCTCAGTCGTGTCCGAATCTTTGCCACCCCATGAACTGCAGCACGCCAGGCCTCCCTGTCCATCACCAACTCTCGGAGTTCACTCAGACTCAATCACTCAGACTCACGTCCATTGAGTCCGTGATGCCATCCAGCCATCTCATCCTCTGTCGTCCCCTTCTCCTCCTGCCCCCAATCCCTCCCAGCAGCAGAGTCTTTTCCAATGAGTCAACTCTTTGCATCAGGTGGCCAAAGTATTGGAGTTTCAGCCTCAGCATCAGTCCTTCCAGTGAACACCCAGGACTAGTCTCCTTTAGGATGGACTGGTTGGATCTCCTTGCAGTCCAAGGGACTCTCAAGAGTCTTCTCCAACACCACAGTTCAAAAGCATCAATTCTTAGGTGCTCAGCCCTCTTCACAGTCCAACTCTCACATCCATACATGACCACAGGAAAAACCATAGCCTTGACTAGATGGA
>SJYW01035898.1:0-12609 GCA_006410735.1 Raphicerus campestris | reverse complement strand
CTTTGGCATATTCAATAAAGCAGAAACAGATGTATTTCTGGAACTCTCTTGCTTTTTCCATGATCCAGCAGATGTTGGCAATTTGATCTCTGCTTCCTTTGCCTTTTCTAAAACCAGCTTGAACATCAGGAAATTCACGGTTCACATATTGCTGAAGCCTGGAGCATGTGAGATGAGTGCAATTATGTGGTAGTTGGAACATTCTTTGGCATTGCCTTTCTTTGGAATTGGAATGAAAACTGACCTTTTCCAGTCCTGTGGCCACTGCTGAGTTTTCCAAATTTGCTAGCATATGGAGTACAGCACTTTCACAGCATCATCTTTCAGGATTTGAATTAGCTCAACTGGAATTCCATCACCTCCACTAGCTTTGTGGGTCAGTGAGGGGTTTGTGATTGGAATAAGGAACACAGGCTTATGGTGTGGCTGACAAAACTCTGATTTGGGAAGCAAATACAAATATGTTCACCTGGTAAAAACCCATCAAGCTGTTAATGAAAGTGATAAAAGATGGAGAATTTTTCACTCACATACCTAAAATCTAAAGGACATACTTTAGTAAGAGGGAAATGGGACTCAAAAGCAAGGGATTATAGGCAAAAAAGAAATGACTTTGAGAAAATCAGATCCTAAGGATCTAATTCCTGAGTTAAATAAATTGGGGAGTCTGGAAAAGCATGGTGAATTGACCACATTCACTCCTTTTCTTTCCAAAGCACCCGCTGAAATGAAACAGAGGAATAAAGTTACAGAATTAACAAGGTGGCTGCAGTTTTGCAAGACAGGTCACTGACTTGAGGACAGGCTCAGAACTTGGAGGTACATATGGGTTCTCTGGGAACTGGACGTGGAGTACAGTGTTCACACGAAACGATAAGTGAGTCTGTATGCTGAATGTGTGTATTTGGGTGTTCATTCGCCCAGTTGTATCCGACACTTTGAGACCACATGGACTATATGGACTTTAGCCTGCCAGGCTCCTCTGTCCATGGAATTCTCCAGGCAAGAATACTGGAGTAGGTTGCCACTTCCTACTGCAGGGAATCATCCCGACTCAGGGATCAAAGCCCTGTCTCTTGCATCTCCTGCACTGGCAGGCAGATCCCTTACCACAGCACCGTCTGGAAAGCTGAATATGTGACTCCTCACACCCCAATTTTTTCCTGTTCCTTTTTTTGAAATCCCATCAGCCAAACCCATGCCTCCCAAACTGAATATTGGGGTGTTCTTTGGAGAAACCAAATGGTTGCAGAGAAAGCCTTCTATATGTTGCCATTTGGAGTTCCAAGAGCAAAAGTTTGGTATACCAGCTTATTACCCCACCCTGAAACCTAATAGTATATAAAAATAAGAGTAGAAAAGCTTATGGAAAGAAGTCTCCTACACAAAAGTGAAATCTATAGATCTCAATCTATGAGTTGTGGAGCATAATAATTGATGAGTATTTGACAATTTAAAAGATAATTGGATAGATATACAGAAAACCTGGGGGGCTCCCCAGGTGGCACTAGGGGTAAAGAACGCACTTGCCAATGAAGGAGACATGGGAACCCGGGTCTCCTGCATCACAGGAGGGTTTATTACTGTCTGTACCACCAGGGAAGACAGCTCTACTTCTGAAAAAGATCCTGGGGAGGCTGCAAAGGAAGAGCAGACTGCTGCTGAGAAAGGCTGTGACCTATGGAGAATTTCGGGGTGAATGGACTGCTCCAGCTCCTGGGCTGATGGCTACTCAGCCTAAGGGCACAGACCGGTCTCGAGGCGCACAGGTGCCCCCTGAAGACACAGACTAGCAGTTCCCTGCAGAGGACCGGAGCGCTCATCCGGCCACTGGAGTCTCATTTGCAGCTTCCACCACTAAGGACCCTGAATGAAGAGCAGCCACCTCCGAGTGGGGCTTAAGCTGTTCTCCTAGAGACTCTTCAACAGAGAGAGGAAATAAGGATGAGAGAAAAGAAACCGTGAACAAAATACCAAGGGTGGGGGGGGAAAGACCCAGGATAGGAAACATTAATCACAGTTACTACTCAGCCCATCAGCAAATAATATTTACAGAGTCATAATAATATCAATATAGTTATTTCAACCAGAACTTGTGATGTATTTACTATGAGAGAACGGGAAATAGAGGAAGTGGGGGAAAGGATGTCAGCTCAGGGCTGATCTCATTAAGTCAGCCAGTCGTTGACATTGCAAACTGGGACTTCCATTTTGTCATTCTGAGTCATGGGATGAGTGTTCGAACCGAGCTCAGCAAGTTGGACAGGCTCACCTGGGACTTGGAAACTTGAACCCAGTGATCCAGGGATGGCACAAAAGTAATGCCAGCAGAGATCCCTGATAAGACTTTTGATTAACTCTTGCTACCTGCATGTCTTCCTTTAAATTTAGAGACTGAAGTTCTTCTAGTAAATTCCTCTTACATGTTAAGTTAGCAAGGGCTGGTTTATGATCCTTTAACTAAAGAAACTTAATTGGATTCAGCCATTAAAAAGTCATCCATGCCTTTACCTGAGTAGTTCCTTGGGGTGAAGGGCGAAAGGCTTATTGAAGGTGAGGAAGGAGACATGGTACTTGCATTCTAATCTTCCAGGAGTTTATTTTGGAAGAGGAGGCATTAAGAAAGTAGCTAATAATTGTAAGCCATGTTTGAATTCATGAAGGAAATGGCAACTCACTCCAGGCTTCTTGCCTGGAGAAGTCCATGGACAGAGGAGCTTGGCAGGCTATAGTCCATGGGGTCATAAAGAGTCGGACATGACCGAGTGATTAACATTTTCACTTTTTCTATGTTAGGGTATCTGAGGAGTTCCTAAAAGTTGGGCAGCCATGGAGCTGTTGTTTTAGAATTGATTTCTTTAAACTTTAGTGATATTTAGTTTATCAACATATTTCAACTATTCTTCTTAGTAATATTGACAAACCCACTGCCTGATGACAAATTGCTTTTGTCTGATCTGATATGCTGGTGGAAAATAATTTGAAAAAAAGTATATAACCATTACCAGAAGTTTCATCTGAAAAGATGTTCCATGCACCCAATAAAAGGTTAAATATTAAGATAATTTACTTTCTAACTTTTAGAAATTTACATAAAACAAGGTATCTTTTCCTTCTCTAGCCAAACTTACAAGTCACTATATGATGCTTTTCTGCCCTCCAGTGGTTGTCAAATAGCATTAAGAAATTTATCATCTGCTTTATAACATTATTTAAAAATATATTCTCCTCATAACAGAATTTTAGGAATTCAAAGTGATTTATAAATGTGTCAGCATCCATAGAGGCACACGACATTNGTGACAATATACAGCCTTGACATACTCCTTTTCCTATTGGGGACCAGTCTATTGTTCCATGTCCAGTTCTAACTGTTGCTTCCTGACCTGCATACAGATTTCTCAAGAGGCAGGTCAGGTGTTCTGGTGTTCCCATCTCTTGAAGAATTTTCCACAGTTTATTGTGATCCACATAGTCAAAGGCTTTGGCATATTCAATAAAGCAGAAACAGATGTATTTCTGGAACTCTCTTGCTTTTTCCATGATCCAGCAGATGTTGGCAATTTGATCTCTGCTTCCTTTGCCTTTTCTAAAACCAGCTTGAACATCAGGAAGTTCACGGTTCACATCTTGCTGAAGCCTGGAGCATGTGAGATGAGTGCAATTATGTGGTAGGTGTAACATTCTTTGGCATTGCCTTTCTTTGGGATTGGAATGAAAACTGACCTTTTCCAGTCCTGTGGCCACTGCTGAGTTTTCCAAATTTGCTAGCATATGGCGTACAGCACTTTCACAGCATCATCTTTCAGGATTTGAATTAGCTCAACTGGAATTCCATCACCTCCACTAGCTTTGTGGGTCAGTGAGGGGTTTGTGATTGGAATAAGGAACACAGGCTTATGGTGTGGCTGACAAAACTCTGATTTGGGAAGCAAATACAAATATGTTCACCTGGTAAAAACCCATCAAGCTGTTAGTGAAAGTGATAAAAGATGGAGAATTTTTCACTCACATACCTAAAATCTAAAGGACATACTTTAGTTAAGAGGGAAATGGAACTCAAAAGCAAGGGATTAAAGGCAAAAAAGAAATGACTTTGAGAAAATCAGATCCTAAGGATCTAATTCCTGAGTTAAATAAATTTGGGAGTCTGGAAAAGCATGGTGAATTGACCACATTCACTCCTTTTCTTTCCAAAGCACCCGCTGAAATGAAACAGAGGAATAAAGTTACAGAATTAACAAGGTGGCTGCAGTTTTGCAAGACAGAAGGTCACTGACTTGAGGACAGGCTCAGAACTTGGAGGTACATATGGGTTCTCTGGGAACTGGAAGTGGAGTACAGTGTTCACACGAAACGATAAGTGAGTCTGTATGCCGAATGTGCGTATTTGGGTGTTCATTCGCCCAGTTGTATCCGACACTTTGAGACCACATGGACTTTAGCCCGCCAGGCTCCTCTGTCCATGGAATTCTCCAGGCAAGAATACTGGAGTAGGTTGCCACTTCCTACTGCAGGGAATCATCCCGACTCAGGGATCAAAGCCCTGTCTCTTGCATCTCCTGCACTGGCAGGCAGATCCCTTACCACAGCACCGTCTGGAAAGCTGAATATGTGACTCCTCACACCCCAATTTTTTCCTGTTCCTTTTTTTGAAATCTCATCAGCCAAACCCATGCCTCCCAAACTGAATATTGGGGTGTTCTTTGGAGAAACCAAATGGTTGCAGAGAAAGCCTTCTATATGTTGCCATTTGGAGTTCCAAGAGCAAAAGTTTGGTATACCAGCTTATTACCCCACCCTGAAACCTAATAGTATATAAAAATAAGAGTAGAAAAGCTTATGGAAAGAAGTCTCCTACACAAAAGTGAAATCTATAGATCTCAATCTATGAGTTGTGTAGCATAATAATTGATGAGTATTTGACAATTTAAAAGATAATTGGATAGATATACAGAAAACCTGGGGGGCTCCCCAGGTGGCACTAGGGGTAAAGAACGCACTTGCCAATGAAGGAGACATGGGAACCCGGGTCTCCTGCATCACAGGAGGGTTTATTACTGTCTGTACCACCAGGGAAGACAGCTCTACTTCTGAAAAAGATCCTGGGGAGGCTGCAAAGGAAGAGCCGACTGCTGCTGAGAAAGGCTGTGACCTATGGAGAATTTCGGGGTGAATGGACTGCTCCAGCTCCTGGGCTGATGGCTACTCAGCCTAAGGGCACAGACCGGTCTCGAGGCGCACAGGTGCCCCCTGAAGACACAGACTAGCAGTTCCCTGCAGAGGACCGGAGCGCTCATCCGGCCACTGGAGTCTCATTTGCAGCTTCCACCACTAAGGACCCTGAATGAAGAGCAGCCACCTCCGAGTGGGGCTTAAGCTGTTCTCCTAGAGACTCTTCAACAGAGAGAGGAAATAAGGATGAGAGAAAAGAAACCGTGAACAAAATACCAAGGGTGGGGGGGGAAAGACCCAGGATAGGAAACATTAATCACAGTTACTACTCAGCCCATCAGCAAATAATATTTACAGAGTCATAATAATATCAATATAGTTATTTCAACCAGAACTTGTGATGTATTTACTATGAGAGAACGGGAAATAGAGGAAGTGGGGGAAAGGATGTCAGCTCAGGGCTGATCTCATTAAGTCAGCCAGTCGTTGACATTGCAAACTGGGACTTCCATTTTGTCATTCTGAGTCATGGGATGAGTGTTCGAACCGAGCTCAGCAAGTTGGACAGGCTCACCTGGGACTTGGAAACTTGAACCCAGTGATCCAGGGATGGCACAAAAGTAATGCCAGCAGAGATCCCTGATAAGACTTTTGATTAACTCTTGCTACCTGCATGTCTTCCTTTAAATTTAGAGACTGAAGTTCTTCTAGTAAATTCCTCTTACATGTTAAGTTAGCAAGGGCTGGTTTATGATCCTTTAACTAAAGAAACTTAATTGGATTCAGCCATTAAAAAGTCATCCATGCCTTTACCTGAGTAGTTCCTTGGGGTGAAGGGCGAAAGGCTTATTGAAGGTGAGGAAGGAGACATGGTACTTGCATTCTAATCTTCCAGGAGTTTATTTTGGAAGAGGAGGCATTAAGAAAGTAGCTAATAATTGTAAGCCATGTTTGAATTCATGAAGGAAATGGCAACTCACTCCAGGCTTCTTGCCTGGAGAAGTCCATGGACAGAGGAGCTTGGCAGGCTATAGTCCATGGGGTCATAAAGAGTCGGACATGACCGAGTGATTAACATTTTCACTTTTTCTATGTTAGGGTATCTGAGGAGTTCCTAAAAGTTGGGCAGCCATGGAGCTGTTGTTTTAGAATTGATTTCTTTAAACTTTAGTGATATTTAGTTTATCAACATATTTCAACTATTCTTCTTAGTAATATTGACAAACCCACTGCCTGATGACAAATTGCTTTTGTCTGATCTGATATGCTGGTGGAAAATAATTTGAAAAAAAGTATATAACCATTACCAGAAGTTTCATCTGAAAAGATGTTCCATGCACCCAATAAAAGGTTAAATATTAAGATAATTTACTTTCTAACTTTTAGAAATTTACATAAAACAAGGTATCTTTTCCTTCTCTAGCCAAACTTACAAGTCACTATATGATGTGCTTTTCTGCCCTCCAGTGGTTGTCAAATAGCATTAAGAAATTTATCATCTGCTTTATAACATTATTTAAAAATATATTCTCCTCATAACAGAATTTTAGGAATTCAAAGTGATTTATAAATGTGTCAGCATCCATAGAGGCACACGACATTCTTGAAAATGGGCAGACTCATAAAGCAACATTAATCTCAGACAACCAGTAGGTGGAGGAATTTCCAAAGCTAAGAACCACCACACTCTCCAAACCCGATTTCAGAACCTGAGATCTTAAAAATCATCCCTCCAATTTTGTCCATTTTATATGGACAGAAACCAAGAACTGTTGACTAGCTCTGAGTCATGTATACATATACATTGTTGTTGTTGAGTTGCTAAGTCGTGTGCAACTCTTTTGCAGCCCCATGAACTGCAACTCTTGCAGCCCCATGGACTGTAGCCTGCCAGGCAGGCTCTTCTGTCCATGGGATTCTACAGGCCAGAAAACTGGATTGGGTTCCCATTTCCTTCTCCAGGTTATCTTCCTGACCCAAGGATTGAACCCACGTCACCTGCTTGACAGGCATATTCTTTACCATTGTGCCACCTGGGAAGCCCATACATATACATAGTGCCCAGGAAATTCCAGTAAAAGGAAAGACTATTTTAGGTTAGGATTAGATTTTACTTGTGAAATATGAGAATTGGGGGTGAGGTGAAAGCTTTTTAGGTATGAATGGTTCGATCCTTGGGTTGGGAAGATTCCCCTTGAGAAGCCTTGAGAATTCCATGGATAGAGGTTACAGTCTATGGGGTTGCAAAGAGTCGGACATGACTGAGTGACTTTCACTTTCAACTTTCAAGCTTGAGATAAAAAGCTGAAAATAAGTAGGGTGACTATGATGTAAGGGAGGAAAGAAGCCAGAAAGAGAGAGCCCCGGTGAGATGTTGGAAAGTGTTAGGATATAGAGAAGGGTCAAGAAAGGGGGCTGAGTTTGGCTTTTGTACAGTCAGCAATGGAACACTGGTATGAAACACAAAGAAAAATATTTATAAACTATTGAGTGTTGATACATCATGACGTACGTGAAAACCGTTGATTTGCTTCTGTCTGCACGACTGAGTGACTTCACTTTCACTTTTCACTTTCATGCATGGGAGAAGGAAATGGCAACCCACTCCAGCGTTCTTGCCTGGAGAATCCCAGGGACAGCAGAGCCTGGTGGGCTGCCGTCTATGAGGTCTCACAGAGTCAGACATGACTAAAGCGAATTAGCAGCAGCACCAGCAGCAGCTGCTCCGTTATTTATTAACACTGGAAGCAACCAACCCAAGGAGAAAAACCATGGAAGCTTTTGACCACCAGATCAATTTAGCCTTCATCTCACTAATTCAGATTCTTCCCTTGAAATTTCCCCCTTGACCTTGCGTACCTCTTGCTAAACTCCTTCCTGAGTTCCCGCCAAAGCACCATTATTACTTTTTTTACATGGTTTTTCTTATCTTCATGATAAAGTGGGATTCCCCATGAAGGCCTATTTGGAGTCATAACATGTACAACATTACCTGAGACGTCATATCAGCTTCATCTAATGCCAACTCTGTTCTTGGCCCCCATCATTCTTTTCAAAGAATGAAAAATTCCATAATTCTGCTGGTTTCTTCTCCACTTTCTCCCTTATCAGAGAGTTTTATCTGTACACGCTTCTAAATTTAATATCCTGGCTCATTTGACTCTCAGTTGCTAACCATGGTAACATACGTGCTTTTTATATAGTAGGCTGCCCCACCTCCACTCTGTCAGCTTTGTGCATAAACAGGCCATATTGTATTTTTACCTATCAGACTGGGAACATCACTAAGATTGATGGTACTCAGTGTTGATGAGATATGGAAAAACAGATTCACTCATAGTTTGTGGAAGTATAAGATTACACAACTTTTTAAAAGGACAATTTGGCAGTATTCATTAACATAAAAAAAAAAAAACTAGACTTGTGACTCATTAATCCCCCTTTTAGAAATCTACCTTATAGAAATATATGCACTAGGGTACAAAGATGTAAGTCAAGCATATTTCCTGTAGGATTATTTATAATATTAAAACAATTAAAAAAATGAGCTAGTCATCAAAAGTAAAAGATTAGAAAGCAGAATGATAGTATAACTTGTCAACAAATCCAATAACAGGTTTTTAGAAAGGAAAAACAATACATAAAATTCTGGCAATGCTAATTAAGAAAAAAGAAGAAATTACGAATAAAACATTATTAAAAGGTATATGTTTTGAATATGTCTTTAAAATTATTGGATGTTTAGTAATCACTAACGATGAGAAATTTAATAATCAAGAGCTCATATTTAGCCTGATAAATTCAAACAATAATAAGAATAGAAAGAGTGAAGATTTTTTTCCTCTAACCCCATACTCCAAAGATAGCCTTTCTATATTTTTCTGTTATAATGATGATGAAAATAATATTGACTAAAACATCTATAATTTCTACTATGTGGCATGCATGTATTTAACTTCTATGCAGAGTACATCATGAGAAATGCTGGGCTGGAGGAAGCACAAGCTGGAATCAAGATTGCCGGGAGAAATATCGATAACCGCAGATATGCAGATGACACCACCCGTATGGCAGAAAGTGAAGAACTAAAAAGCCTCTTGATGCAAGTGAAAAAGGAGAGTGAAAAGCTGGCTTAAAGCTCAACATTCAGAAAACTAAGATGGGGAAACAGTAGAAACAGTGTCAGAC
This sequence comes from Raphicerus campestris, assembly GCA_006410735.1. Classification (NCBI taxonomy): domain Eukaryota; kingdom Metazoa; phylum Chordata; class Mammalia; order Artiodactyla; family Bovidae; genus Raphicerus; species Raphicerus campestris. Next base: position 3,246 of record SJYW01035898.1, on the reverse strand, counting down.
TTTTTTTGGGGCTCCAAAATCACTGCAGATGGTGACTGTAGCCATGAAATTAAAAGATGCTTACTCCTTGGAAGGAAAGTTATGACCAACCCAGTCAGCATATTAAAAAGCAGGGACATTACTTGGCCAACAAAGGTCCATCTAGTCAAAGCTATGGTTTTTGAGAGTTGGACTATAAAGAAAGCTGAGCGCAGAAGAATTGATGCTTTTCAACTGTGGTGTTGAAGACTCTTGAGAGTCCCTTGGACTGCAAGGAGATCCAACCAGTCCATCCTAAAGGAGATCAGTCCTGGGTGTTCATTGGAAGGATTGATGTTGAAGCTGAAACTCCAATTCTTTGGCCACCTGGTGCAAAGAGCTGACTCATTGGAAAAAGTCCTGATGCTGGGAAAGTTTGAGGGCAGGAGGAGAAGGGAACGACAGAGGATGAGATGGTTGGATGGCATCACTGACTCAATGGACATGAGTTTGGGTAAACTCCGAGAGTTGGTGATGAACAGGGAGGCCTGGCATGCTGCAGTTCATGGGGTCGCAAAGACTCGGACATGACTGAGCGACTGAACTGAACTGATATATATATATTAATTCATTTGCTCCCCAAAACACCCCAAAGGGAAGGTAAATACTATTATCATCATGTCGCTACATTAAACAAACCAAAGTGTAGAGAAATTAAGTGATTTTTTTCCCTCAAAATCATACAGCCAGTAAATGATAAAACTAGGATCCATACTCTCAACTCTAGCCAGTTGGCAGAAACTATGATCCATACTCTCAACCACTAACCCATACTAAACTGACTCATTGGAAAAGACCTTGATGATTGAGGGCAGGAGGAGGAGGAGGGGCGACAGAGGATAAGATGGCTGCATGGCATCACTGACTCAACAGACATGAGTTTGAGCAAACTGTGGGAGATAGTGAAGGACAGGGAAGCCCGGTGGGCTGCAGTCTATGTGGTTGCAAAGAGTTGGACACAACTTAAGAGACTGAACAGTAACAACAATACTGTCTCTCATCCAATATATATTTACATACTTTTATGTACAAATATAGGCTTTCCCGGGTGGCACTGTGGTAAAGAATCCACCTGCCAACGCAGGAGACACAAGAGACTTGAGTTCAAACCCTGGGGTGGGAAGATTCCCCCGGAGAAGGAAATGACAACTCACTCCAGTATTCTTACCTGGGAAATCCCAAGGACAGAGGAGGCTGGTGGGCTTCAGTGCATGGCATCACAAAGAGTCAGATATGACTGAGCACACTTCTGCAAACACAGTTCTTTTAATTGATATATATTTTAATAGAAACATTCTTACAATGTTTTTCTGTTACATGCTCATTTTATTTAAGATATTCTGTACACCTTTCAAATTCTTAAAAGGTATTTCTAATGACTGAATCAGTAAAAACATGGGCTTCCATCACTGGCATATTAATTTTGGTAGGTTAATGTTCTCTGATAAATCCAACTATGTAACAGCTTAAGCACAAATTAAGTTTATCTCCCATGTAATTGCTTAAAGCAGGTCAGTGAGTGGCTGTCTTCCATATTGTGATTCAAGGACCCAGGCTCCTTCTAACGGTTATTCTTGCATAACAGGAGCATATTGTTATCTGCATGATTAAGGCTGGTTGCCACATTCAGGATATGACTGGTAGAAGGGAAACGGAAGATGAGAAAATATACGCTCTTCAAAGATGAAGTCCTGAAGTGGGATTTGCGTTACTTAATACTCACATTCCCTCAAGGAGCATCTATTCTCACGGCCATCAGACTGCAGTGGAGACTGGGAAATGTAGCCTAGTAAGGAAAGAAGGATAGATTTTGGTGGACAACTAGGTAACTCTGACGCAGTTTTGTTGTATATTGTTTAATTATATTTTAAAAACATTTTGACACACTGATCTCATATTAAAAGAATCACGTCTTTAAAGGTGTCACAGGTATTTGTCAAGTGGGCACATCTCGGGTTAGTGGCAGATTCAGAATGAAAATTGTATTTTCTGGTTCCATGCCAAAGCTCTTTCTAATTAGTGCAACATTTACTTTTTGTGAAGAGTTAATGAAGCTTGAACATTTTTTCCTCCTGAAGATAAGTTTTATTGGCAATATGTCTGTCTAGTAGATGTCGAAGAGAGACTTATTTCTGTAAACTATACAGTATGGAATTAATTTGAGAAAATAGTTGTTTAGCCAGTTGGTAGAAACAGCCTGCAGAATGTAGACCATATTGCTAGTGTAATTATTTTAGATGCTAACAAAGGAACATTTTGATAACTCTCTAGAGAACCAGATTTTAATTGTTAATCTTAGGACATCACCCCCTGAATTCCAGTGAATGGGCTTATATTAACATTCTTCTTAAAGGCTTCAGATAATTACATGTGACCCATGAATGAGCATATAGTAAAGTAGTGACCCCTTATTTAGTCAGATAATATGCATGGGTAATTTGGATACCTGAGGTTTTCCAATACTATTTCTTCCCCAATAGGCATATACAATTGCTTTCTTTTTGCTTACGTTAGTCAGATAAATATAAAACTGTTTTGTTTTGCCATTACAGTTAGAGCTAAAAAAGGGAGATTCATAATGGTGGAGGAAACTCTTAAGTTATTTTATCCAACTTTTCTCTATCTCAGGATATGGGGGAAAAAAAAATATATATATAAAACAACCCCTTTAAATATGTTTCCATAAACTTGTGTCATTTACCTGAAGATACATATTATACATGGCTCTTGTAAAATATTTCTCTGGACCTCTATATATCTTTTATAATGCTACAGGACAACGTCTTCAAATATCCATAAAGTATTATGGATTTTATCATGCTTGATTGCAGAAGGCAATCACTGCCCCGGAACTGTCTGCATTTAACTCACTCTGATCTTTTCTCTATAGCTTTAAAGTTGGAGAGGAATGTCGGCGGTATGCAGGGCAGGCTGCTGGGGAATGTGTGCCATTAGCTCACCCCTGCTAGGGATGTGTGCCATTCATTATGTGTGGGCATGACTATGTCTCATAGAGAGCATGAGCAGGAAAGTACAGTCTTCCCAAACGAATCTCACTCTTACCAAATAAATCTATAGAACTGTTATGTTCATGGGAAGATTTCCTATCGTACGTAAGTTTAGTGACTTAGGAGCTGAAATAAGGCTGCAGAAGTTATTAAAATAACAAAAAAGTTTAAATGTGTATCTTCTGATTAGGTTCCAAGATGAAATTCTGACACCATGGGA
>SJYW01035896.1:9747-19810 GCA_006410735.1 Raphicerus campestris | reverse complement strand
AAACTCCAGTACTTTGGCCACCTCATGTGAAGAGCTGACTCACTGGAAAAGACCCTGATGCTGGGAGGGACTGGGGGCAAGAGGAAATGGGGACGACAGAGGATGAGAGGGCTGATGGCATCACCGACTTGATGGACATGAGTTTGAGTGAACTCCGGGAGATGGTGATGGACAAGGAGGCCTGGTGTGCTGCGATTCATGGGGTCGCAAAGAGTTGGGCACGACTGAGTGAACTGAACTGAACTGAAGCTAATGTAAGGGTTCTGAGTACATTTAAGGATGGCTAGGCTAAGCTATGATGTTCACTAGGTTAGGTTATTAAATGCATTTTTGAAATGCATTTCAACTCATTGTGAGTTGAAAACATATTTGCACTTCCTTGGTGGCTCACTGGTAAAGAATCAACCTGCCAATGTGGGAGATGTGAGTTCGATTCCCATGTAAGATCTCCTGGAGGAGGAAATGGCAACTTACTCCAGTATTTATTTTTGCCTGGGAAATCCAGTGGACAGAGGAACCTGGTGGACTACAGTCCATTGGGTCACAAAGAGTCAGACACGACTTAGCTACTAATCAATGACANGTCCGTCTAGTCAAAGCTATGGTTTTTCCAGTAGTCATGTACAGATATGAGAGTTGGACCATAAAGAAAGCTGAGTGCCAAAGAACTGATGCTTTTGAACTGTGGTGTAGGAGAAGATTCTTGAGAGTCCTGTGGGCTGCAAGGAGATCAAACTAGTCAATCCTAAAGGAAATCAACCCTGAATGTTCACTGAAAGGACTGATGCTGAAGCTGAAGCTCCAATACTTTGGTCACGGGTGCAAAGAGCTGACTCTGGAAAAAAAAAAAAAACAACAACAACCCTGATGCTGGGAAAGATTGAGGGCTAAAGAAGAAGAGGACGACAGAGGATGAGATGTTTGGATGATGTCACAGACTCAGTCGGCATGAGTTTGAGCTAACTCTGGGAACTTTGTGAAAGACAGGGAAGCCTGGTGTGCTGCAGTGCATGGGGGTGGCAAAAAGTTGGACACGACAGCAACTGAACAAGAACAAGAAAATCAGAACATTCCTAAGATGAGAAACAGGAGCAGGTGAATGGAGATGCCTCTGGTGAACAAGGGTCAAGCCAGCTCCTCAGGTGGGAACAGAGGCCTCAGTGTGGAAGGAAAGCCCCAAACCAGATTGGGATTTTCCAGTTTCTAGTCCTGCTCTTCAATTTGCTTTATAACCTGGAGCAAGTCACCAAGTCCGTGGAGTCTTATTGTTCTTGTATGTATAGAGAGGGAGTTATCAACACCAGTAGGTTTCAACCTTGGTTACACATTAGAGTCATGTGGGAGCTTTTAAACATCCCCAGACTGATTAAATTTGATTCTCTTGGGGGTAGGATCTAGACCGTGGTATTATTTAAAGCTCCCAGGTGATTAAAATGGAAAGTTAAAACTGTGAACCAGAAATCTCTGAGCTTGAGAGTATCTCAACAGAAACCTCCAGCAAACAGGAACAGAACAAAACAACAGTACCACTCCAACTTTATTATTAAAAAATAATGACTAGGGATCATGATTACTGCAATAGAGGATTGAGATTGGGCTCAGCACCAAGTAGGTGAAGAAGGAGGCAAGGTGTCGTGGTCATCAAGCAGAGTGAAGGGGGTCAGGAAGTATGGAATCATCAGACCAGGAATTTAAAACAGCTATGATTAATATTCTAAGGACTCTAGTGGATAGAGAAGACAACATACAAGGACAAATGAGCAGTGTAAGGAGCGATACAGGAGTCTCAGAATGAACCTGCAAGAAGTGCTAGAGATCAAAACTTGTGTCAGGAACGAAGAATGCCTTTGATGGGCTTTAAGCCCATCTGTAAAGTAGACTGGACACAGATAAGGAAAGAATCTAAAATGATGATACAAATGATGCTTGCTCTTCAAATTATGTCTTTATTAAATTTAATTTTTCTATTATATTGGGGTATAGTTGATTTACAATGTTGTGTTATTTTCTGGTATACAGCAAAGTGATTCGGATATACAGAAACATAGATCCATTCTTTTCCACACTCTTTTCCCATGTAAGTTATTACAGAGTATTGAGTAGAGTTCCTTGTGCTATACAGTAGGTCCTTATTGGTTATCTATTTTATATACAGTGTGTGTATATGTTAATCTCAAGCTATAGCCATCCCTCAAACAACCATACAGGAACCTCCCCTCCAACATCTATTAAACCAGTTAGTAAGAATCCCAAACTCCTAATCTATCCCCCTGACCAATCTTTCCCCTTTGGTAACCATAAGTTTGTGTTTAACATCTGTGAGTCCGTTTCTGTTTTATAAATAAGCTCATTTGCATCATTTTTTTTAAGATTCCACATAAAAGTGATATAATATGNGGAAAGCCCCAAACCAGATTGGGATTTTCCAGTTTCTAGTCCTGCTCTTCAATTTGCTTTATAACCTGGAGCAAGTCACCAAGTCCGTGGAGTCTTATTGTTCTTGTATGTATAGAGAGGGAGTTATCAACACCAGTAGGTTTCAACCTTGGTTACACATTAGAGTCATGTGGGAGCTTTTAAACATCCCCAGACTGATTAAATTTGATTCTCTTGGGGGTAGGATCTAGACCGTGGTATTATTTAAAGCTCCCAGGTGATTAAAATGGAAAGTTAAAACTGTGAACCAGAAATCTCTGAGCTTGAGAGTGTCTCAATAGAAACCTCCAGCAAACAGGAACAGAACAAAACAACAGTACCACTCCAACTTTATTATTAAAAAATAATGACTAGGGATCATGATTACTGCAATAGAGGATTGAGATTGGGCTCAGCACCAAGTAGGTGAAGAAGGAGGCAAGGTGTCGTGGTCATCAAGCAGAGTGAAGGGGGTCAGGAAGTATGGAATCATCAGACCAGGAATTTAAAACAGCTATGATTAATATTCTAAGGACTCTAGTGGATAGAGAAGACAACATACAAGGACAAATGAGCAGTGTAAGGAGCGATACAGGAGTCTCAGAAGGAACCTGCAAGAAGTGCTAGAGATCAAAACTTGTGTCAGGAACGAAGAATGCCTTTGATGGGCTTTAAGCCCATCTGTAAAGTAGACTGGACACAGATAAGGAAAGAATCTAAAATGATGATACAAATGATGCTTGCTCTTCAAATTATGTCTTTATTAAATTTAATTTTTCTATTATATTGGGGTATAGTTGATTTACAATGTTGTGTTATTTTCTGGTATACAGCAAAGTGATTCGGATATACAGAAACATAGATCCATTCTTTTCCACACTCTTTTCCCATGTAAGTTATTACAGAGTATTGAGTAGAGTTCCTTGTGCTATACAGTAGGTCCTTATTGGTTATCTATTTTATATACAGTGTGTGTATATGTTAATCTCAAGCTATAGCCATCCCTCAAACAACCATACAGGAACCTCCCCTCCAACATCTATTAAACCAGTTAGTAAGAATCCCAAACTCCTAATCTATCCCCCTGACCAATCTTTCCCCTTTGGTAACCATAAGTTTGTGTTTAACATCTGTGAGTCCGTTTCTGTTTTATAAATAAGCTCATTTGCATCATTTTTTTTAAGATTCCACATAAAAGTGATATAATATGATATTTGTCTTTCTCTGTCTGACTTTCCTTAGTACAAAAATCTCTAGGTTCATCCATGTTGTCGCAAGAGGCATTATTTTATTCATTTTTATGCCTGAGTAATATTTCATTGTAGATATTTACCACATCATCTCTATTCATTCCTCTGCTAATGGGCCTTTAGGTTGCTTCCATGTCTTGGCTATTGTAAATAATGATGCAGTGAACACTGAGGTGTATGTATTTTTTGAATTAAGTTTAATTAGGTCCCATTTGTTCATTACTCTAGGAGGAGGTGGATCCAAAATAGAAAGTGGATCCACTCTTTCTATTTCTGTCAAGGAGTGTTCTGCCTATATTTTCCTCCAAAAGTTTTATAGATATCTGGTCTTACATTTAATATGCCGGTGTGCTCTGGCATATTTCAAAATGGTTTCTTTTCTCCTGTGACGGGGTCTGCTTGAAGCTTTCTGTTCGGCTGGTTAGTTTTTGGCTGCGCCGTGTGGCATGGTCCCGACCAAGGATTGAAGCTGTGCTGCTGCAGCGGAAGCGTGGAGCCTTAACTACTGGACCACCGCCAAGTTTTTAACTCTCAGAGTTGTCCACCCAGAACCTCTGGCAATTCATGAATTGCAGTTCAGGTTTTCTTACCCTGTATTGACTCCCCACTCCAGTACTCTTGTCTGGAAATCCCATGGATGGAGAAGCCTGGTGGGCTACAGTCCATGGATTTGCAAAGAGTCGGACACGACTGAGCGACTTCACTCACCTTCATTGACTCCTGAGCTGGTTTCCCTTCACGAGCCTCTCCTTGGGAAGCCGATGTCCTTTGTCTGTCTGTCTTATTTCTCCAGTTGGGGGCAGCAACGTGCCCTGTGTCCTACCCTGTCTTATGGATCCCAAAACAGCTATTGATTTTCTTTACCTGTTGTTAGGATGAAGCAATGACTTGCTGCCCATCATCACTAAAGAGAGAGAAAGAAAGGAAAGAGTGAGTGAAATGCTGTAGAGTTTATAAAGCAAACTGTGAGACTTGTCAACCCAACTGCAATACAACTGCAAAATACAATCCCTAACGTCTCAGCAAAGATGGGCACGATTCATGGAAGATGGGCACAATGAAGGACAAAACGGTATGGATCTAACAGAAACAGAAGGTATTAAGAAGAGGTAGCAAGAATACTGCAGAAGGCAATGGCAGCCCACTCCAGTATTCTTGCCTGGAGAATCCCAGGGACAGAGGAGCCTGGTGGGCTGCCATCTATGGGGTCGCACAGAGTTGGACACGACTGAGTGACTTAGCAGCACCAAGAATACACAGAAGAACTGTGCAAAAAAGATCTTTATGACCCAGATAACCATGATGGTGTGATCATTCACCTAGAGTCAGACATCCTGGAATGCGAAGTCAAGTAGGCCTTAGGAAGCATCACAAAGCTAGTGGAGGTGATGGAATTCCAGCTGAGCTATTTCAAATTCTAATAGATGGTGCTTTGAAAGTGCCACACTCAATATCCCAGCAAATTTGGAAAACTCAGCAGTGGAAAAGGTCAGTTTTCATTCCAGTCCCAAAGAAAGTGAAAGGTGTAAGTTGCTCAGTCATGTCCAACTCTGCAACACTATGAGCTGTAACCTGCCAGGCTCCTCTGTCCATGGAATTCTCCAGGCAAGAATACTGGAGTGGGTTGCCATTTCCTTCTCCAGGGGATCTTTCCAACCGAGGGATCAAACCCAGGTCTCAAAGGCAATGCCAAAGAATGTTTAATCTACCCCACAATTGTATTCATCTCACATGCTGGCAAAGTAATGCTCAAAATTCTACAAGTGAGACTTCAACAGTCCATGAACCGAGAACTTCTGGATGTTCAAGCTGGATTTAGAAAAGGCAGGGGAACCAGAGATCAAATTGCCAACATCCGTTGGATCACAGAAAAAGCAAGAGAATTCCAGAAATACATCTGCTTCATTGACTACACCAAAGACTTTGACTGTGTGGATCACAACAAATTGTGGAAAAATTTTTTAAGAGCTGGGAATACCAGACCACCTGACCTGCCTCCTGAGAAATCTGTATGCAGATCAAGAAGCAACAGTTAGAACTGGACATGGAACAACAGACTGGTTCCAAATTGGGAAAGGAGGATGTCAAGGCTGTATATTGTCACCCTGCTTATTTAACTTCAATGCAGAGTACATCATACAAAATGCCAGGGTGGATGAAGCACAAACTGGAATCAAGATTTCTGGGAGAAATATCAGTAACCTCAGATATGCAGATGACACCACCCCTATGGCAGAAAGTGAAGAAGAACTAAAGAGCCTCTTGATGAAAATGAAAGAAAAGTGTGAAAAAGTTGGCTTAAAACTTAGCATTCAGAAAACTAATGGCATCTGGTCCCATAACTTCATGGCAAATAGATGAGGAAGCAATGGAAACAGTAAGAGCCCTTATTTTTTTAGACTCCAAAATAACCGCAGATGATAACTGCAGCCATGAAATTAAAAGATGCTTGCTCCCTGGAAGAAAAGCTATGACCAATCTAGACAGCATATTAAAAAGCAGAAGACAGTACTTTGCCAATAAGGGTCCATTTACTCAAAGCTATGGTTTTCCCAGTAGTCATGTATGGATGTGAGAGTTGGACCATAAAGAAAGCTGAGCACCGAAGAACTGATGCTTTTGAACTGTGGTGTTGGAGAAGACTCTTGAGAGTCTCTTGGACTGCATGGAAATCCAACTGGTCCATCCTAAAGGAAATCAGTCCTGAATATTCATTGGAAGGACTGATGCTGAAGCTGAAACTCCAGTCCTTTGGCCACCTGATGCAAAGAACTAACTTATTTGAAAAGACCCTGGTGCTGGGAAAGATTGAAGGCAGGAGGAAAGGACAGAGGATAAGATGGTTGGATGGCATCACTGACTCAATGGACATGAGTTTGAGTAAGCTCTGTGAGTTGGTGATGGACAGGGAGGCCTGGCATGCTGCAGTCTATGGGGTCACAAGAGTTGGACACCACTGAGTTACTGAACTGAACTGAACATCTCAGCAATCTCTCCAGTCCTGGCAGTAAAGCACAAATCTACAAAGTCCACCAAGGATCATAGCTGTTTATATGAGGGGCTTTTGAACAGTTGGATCTGGTTCTCTTCAACATCCATCATCCTGATCCACCCTTGTGATTTTGTTAAAGTTAAGTGGAAACTGTGCATATCTGATGCATGTAAAGATCACTTGTGGGTGTCCAGGTGGCTCAGTTGTAAAAAAATCTGCCTGCCAAACAGGAGATGCAGGTTTGATCCTTGGATTGGGAAGATTCCCTGGAGGAGGAAATGGCAACCCACTACAGTATTCTTGCTTGGAGAATCCCATGGACAGAGGAGCCTGATGGGCTGCTGCCCCTGGAGTCACAATTGTGTACGACTGAGTGACTGAACACACACACAAAGACGACTTGCACTGATGTCTTTAAGAGTATCGTGCTACCATGAATTTATATTTTTGTCCACAATATTTTGGAATGTGAATGACAAGTGAGTATTTTACTTCTGAATACCGTTACATAATGTCAAGATCATCATAAAATGACTCTGCAAACAGTGAGTGTTCTCCGTGCATTCATAGTGGATGTCTCTTGTTGGATGTCTCTGTAGCCTTCTATTCATTTTCTTTTCTTTGCAATGAACTCTCTCTTTTGTTTCCTTTTCTCCAGTCAGTCAGGGGAGACATTCAGGTATGAAATTCTCTGGATTTTTTTCATTCTGATATTTCTAGCATCCACCTTCATTTGGATACTTGCTGCCGTTGTCCTCTCTGAACTTTTCACTTACATTTTGCCAGTAATCCTTAATGGTTTCCTGGCATGTGTCCATTCTGCACATCATTTTGATTCAGTCACTTCTCTCTTCAAATACTCTTAATGTGTGTCATGACTCCCCACAGTCAGCTGACATTTGCTGTCAAGTCTCTCTTCTCGGGTCCTCTGGGTTCACCCTCAACCTTGCTGAATGTTAGAATCAGCACCTCCCGCCTCTTACCAGGACTCACGTGATTGTCTGATCGTTTCCATTAGATTATAAATACTCTGAGGAAGGGACTGCATCTTAGTTGACTTGTTATTCCCTAGCATGTATATTAGTTGCTTGAGAAATATTTCTTACATGAATAAATACTTAATAAAAAGGGATAAAAATGCATTATAGATGGTTATTTGAAAAGAGTTCACTTTTTAATTCAGTTACTGAGGCTCAGTTGAACTCTATTACCTGGAGTTTTGCCAATCAGACTTCTTTTTAGTAATATTTATAATGATAATTGGTGTTCATAGTGATTACCCCAGGGCTGTACAAAGTCTTGAAATGACTTCTCAGTTATTTAAAAGAAGATCATATTAAGATGTTTGTTTCTAGTTAACAGATTCATTATATGTATCATCATGGATTATCCATTTAAAAATAATTAAAATGAAATTAAAATTCACAATAATATCACACTGAACATTAATCTTCCTTTGATGATTAGTTCATTCAACAAATAATTAGCACACACTAAATATGTACACGTTAATAGAGTTATGAAGCAGGATGTTCCACTTTAGTCAGTTTCTGTGTGTTGGAAATGCCTTGTGCTTCCATTGTGCTAGATAATGGCTTGCTGTAATTGACGCAAAGTGCGATATCTAATCACTTTTTTCGGTAGCCATGAAACAAAACTTGGCTCTTTAAAACTGTGTATTTAGGGGCTTCCCAGGTGGTGCTAGTGGTAAAGAATCTGCCTGACAATGCAGGAGATGCAAGAGATGCTGGTTTGATCCCTGGGTGGGGAAGGAAATGGCAACCCATCCTAGTATTCTTGCCTGGAGAATCCCATGGACTGAGGAGCCTGGCGGGCTACAGTCTATGGGGTCACAGAGTCGGACACGACCAAGTGACTAAACAACAACATCTATTGGCCTGTTACCAGTTACCATCTAATGGTGGTTACCCTTTCAGTACATAATGGTAAAGCTGAAAACACCTAATTGTGAATTTCTTCTTAAACTCAGAATTCCTTTTTACCAAATCCTGCTGTTGGCTTATGCTTGGAATATGTGACCAAACATTAGGTGTTTGAAAAGGCTCATCCAGTTAAAAAAAAAAAAAGCCAACTTCAGAAAATGCCTGTTCTTTGTCTCTATGTATATTACTTTTGAGTGCTGTCCCTTTGGAACTCTGCTGACAGCTGCCATATCACCCAATGGAGCAATCGCAGACATCAAACAAAAGCCATGTGTGTTTCTCGGTTGTAGACACGGACACTCAAAGCCTGTTTTCAAGTAAACACAGGGCTGATCACATGCAAACTCATGGTCACTCACACACACACACTCACACACCCTCCACACCCTCAGCTGATTCTGCAGTAGCTTCTCCCAGCTGTACTTTCTGAATGACCTTCCTAAACTAGACTCTGTCTCTGCTCTCCTGCGGACTCTTTCAGAAAGCAGTAGTGAACATCCTCCATATTTTACCAAAAATTTGTTAGTCAAAGCTAGCTCTTTTGTCCTTTTAGGAACATCCCTGCTGTAAGCTAAGAGACTGAGCCGTGCTTATCTAGAATTGAATAGTAATAATAAACATTTGTCAAGCTTTATCTTTAAAAGTAAGCCGTTATCCCTGTTTTATAAATGAAAGAACAGGGGCTTGCAGAGGTTAATCACCTGCCCAAGGCTCTCAGCAGGAAGGTGGAGATTTGAACAGGCAGGATTATTCAAGAGCTTGCACGCTGAATTATGGTATGGACTGAATTTATTTCCATCATGTGGTAAACAGCTGGAAGAATCCAGAACTTCCCTAGGCCTGAGCTAATTAGTCTCAGGGAAAATGAGGGGCTCAGAAAGAGACAGCCACTAATTTAAGTCATTAGTGACTATTTAAAGTTAGGGTTCACATTGGTTTTCTAGAAGAGGTGCCAACTGATTTACAAGAAGAGAGATGATTGCTGGCTTAGAGAGCTGCTGAAAGCCTCTAGTAGACAGACTGTAAATGGCAGATTTATGAGACAAATTACTGACTAGATTGGCAATAAAAAGTGCATTAAACACTCCAATCCAAACCACCAGTGGGTGGAAAAGCAGAAATCTCCATTGCTATGTGTCCAGATTCCTGGGCAGGGCCTGTGTTGAGAAGGGCCCAGAGCTTGGCTTAATGTTCTTCTGTGACTGTCTTGAAATCCCTAATATAATTTTATCTTTGAACTTGTGTTTTGGGAGGAGGCTGATGGGCCAGCGCTCCACATAGGCCATGGAGATGCGCCAGGCGGCAGTGCAGAGGTGGGTGGTTGGGGTGCCGTGAGCAGTCCGGGCTGCTCACGTTTGGCTCAGGACGCCCTGGTGACTCGGGCAGTTCAGGGCCCTGAGGGGGTGGCCAGGACAGGGCAGGGGCCACTTAGTGGCAGTAACAGAGACAACAGCAGAAGTGGC
>SJYW01035895.1:570702-599926 GCA_006410735.1 Raphicerus campestris | reverse complement strand
GATGTCCATCAGCAGATGAATGGATAAGAAAGCTGTGGTACATATACTCAACCCTTAAAAAGAATAAATTTGAATCAGTTCTAATGAGATGGATGAAACTGGAGCCGATTATACAGAGTGAAGTAAGCCAGAAAGAAAAACACCAATACAGTATACTGACACATATATATGGAATTTAGAAAGATAGTAATAATGACCCTGTATGTGAGACAACAAAAGAGACACAGAGGTATAGAATGGACTTTTGGCCTCTGAGGGAGAGGGAGAGGGTGGGATGATTTGTGAGAATGGCATTGAAACATGTATACTATCATATAAGAAATGAAGTGCCAGTCTATGTTCAATACAAGATACAGGATGCTTGGGGCTGGTGTACGGGATGATCCGGGGAGATGATGTGGGGTGGGAGGTGGGAGGGGGCTTCGGCATTGGGAGATCGTGTACACCTGTGGCTGATTCATGTCAATGTATGGCAAAACCAATACAGTATTGTAATGTAGAATAAAGTATTTTAAAAAAAAGCTATACAGAGGTCTAAGACCTCATGTTATATCATATAATAATTTTCTATTATACTAAAAATTGGTTATGATATCTTTCAAATAAATAATAGATATTCAATGAGTTTCCTCACTGAGGCTAGCACCATGAGAAATTTACATGACTTCTGAAGTTATATTCTAATAACATTTTATATGCTAGAATCTTACTAGTAAATTAAATAGTATCTTACTATTAAATTCAACATGGAACAATGGATGTGCTTAGTCACTTTAATTGTGTCTGACTCTTAGCGACCCTATGGACCATAGCCTACCAGGTTCCTCTATCCACTGGATGGTTCCTCTGTCCACTGGATTCTCCAGGCAAGAATACTGGAGTGGGTTGCCATGCCCCCTTCCAGGGTATATTCCTGACCCAGGCATCAAACCTATCTCTACTGCAGCTCCTGCATTGTTACTACTGAGCCATTGGGGAAGCAGTCTAATTAGTTTAATGATTATTAGTAAGATTCCTACTGGCAATAATCAACTTTGCAATACTAGTAAGAAATAAGATTTCTAAAAACAAATTCATATTACCAAACACAGTTGGAAATGTGATTTTTGATTTTTGTCAGTTGTGTGATTCAAAGAATGGTGCTGATTTGTTACACTAGAGATTTAGCAATTCAAGATCATACATACTTGATGGACATGAAGCCTAAAGCCATGTCACTTGCATGTTGATTTCTTTGTCTGAAACTTTTTGATTTGTGGTCTTTTTAAGGATAGCCATTCTGACATGTGTGATGTAATACCTCATTATAATTTTGATTTACATTTCTCTGATGATTACAGATGTTGAGCATCTTTTCATGTCTGTTGGTCACCATCTGTATGTATTCTTTGGAAAAATGTTTAAGATTTTCTGTCCATTTTTGGTTTTTGTTTTTTTCAGCAGCAACAACAAAAAATCTTTATTAGTCAACAAGCTAAGTCACACTGCAGTAAAATATTAACCCTGAAATCTTCAAGCCATAACACTATAAAGTTCTGTTTTTGCTCATTTCTAGGCTCTCCCCATAAGTCTTCTTTGTCAATATACAATTTGAAAGTTCTTCAAAGCAGAGGAAAAGAATACTGGAGGGTCACATACTAGGTCTTAAATGCCTTTGTCTGGGAGTAACACACTTATTATCAATATCCACAACACAGAATTTTTCACATGAATAAATCTAAAAGGACTGGAGAATCAAGGGAGATAGAATAAATGCATATTTGACAACTGTAAAAGTCTCATCAACTATCTGTTCCTAATATTCTAAAATGTCTCTAATACTAAGTAAAAATTAAATAATTCATTCATTTAAAATTTTTTAAAAATTTGTTTTAATTGGAGGCTAATTACTTTACAATATTGTGATGGTTCTTGCCATGCACTCAAATGAATCATCCATGGGTGTCCATATGTTCCCCATCCTGAACCCCCCTCCCACCTCCATCCTCATCCCATTGCTCAGGGTCATCCCAGTGCACCAGCCCTGAGCACCCTGTCTCATGCATTGAACCTGGACTGGTTATCTATTTCACATATTATAATATACATGTTTCAACACTATTCTCTCATGTCATCCCACCCTTGCCTTCTCCCACAGAGTCCAAAAGTCTGTTCTATACATCTGTGTCTCTTTTGCTGTCTCGCATATAGGGTCATTGTTGCCATCTTTCTAAACCCCAAATATATGTGTTAATATACTATATTGCTGTTTTTCTTTCTGACTTACTTTACTATGTATAACAGGCTCCAGTTTCATCCACCTCATTAGAACTGATTCAAATGCATTCTTTTTAATAGGTGAGTAATATTCCATTGTGTATATGTACCACAGCTTTCTTATCCATTTGTCTGTTGATGGATATCTAGGTTGCCTCCATGTCCTGGCTATTGTAAATAGTGCTGCGATGAACACTGGGGTATATATGTCTCTTTCATTTCTGGTTTCCTTGGTGTGTATGCCTAGCAGTAAGATTGCTGGGTCATATGGTAGTTCTGTTTCCAGTTTTTAAAGGAATCTCCACACTATTCTCCCTAGTGGCTGTACTAGTTTGCATTCCCATCAACAGTGTAAGAGGGTTCCCTTTTCTCTAGCATTTATTGTTTGTGGACTTTTTGATAGCAGCCATTCTGACTGGCATGAGATGATACTTCATGTGGTTTTGATTTGCATTTCTCTAATAATGAGTGATGTTGAACATTTTTTCATGTGTTTGTTAGCCATCTGAATGTCTTATTGGAGAAATATCTGTTTAGTTCTTTGGCCCATTTTTTTGATTGGGTAGTTTATTTTTCTGAAATTGAGCTGCAAGAACTGTTGTATATTTTTGAAATTAATTCTTTGTCAGTTGCTTCATTTTCTATTATTTTCTCCCATTCCGAAGGCTGTCTTTTCACCTTGCTTATAGTTTCCTTAGTTGAGCAAAAGCTTTTAAGTTTAATTAGGTCCCATTTGTTTATTTTTGCTTTCATTTCTATTACTCTGGGAGGTGAGTCATAGAGGATCTTGCTGTGATTTATGTCAGAGAGTGTTTTGTCTATGTTTTCCTCTAGGAGTTTTATAGTTTCTGGTCTTACATTTAGATCGTTAATCCATCTTGAGTTTATTTTTGTGTACGGTGTTAGAGAGTGTTTTAGTTTCATTCTTTTACAAGTGGTTGACCAGCTTTCCCAGCACCACTTGTTTAAGAGATTTTCTTTTCTCCATTGTATATTCTTGCCTCCTTTGTCAAAGATAAGGTGTCCATAGGCACGTAGATTTATCTCTGGGCTTTCTATTTTGTTCCATTGATCTATATTTCTGTCTTTGTGCCAGTACCATACTGTCTTGGTGACTGTGGCTTTGTAGTATAGCCTGAAGTCAAGCAGGTTGATTCCTCTAGTTCCATTCTTCTTTGTCAATATTGTTTTGGCTCTTTGAGTTTTTTTTTTGTATTTCCATACAAATTGTGAAATAATTTGATCTAGTTCTCTGAAAAATACCATTGGTAGCTTGATAGGGATTGCATTGAATCTATAGATTGCTTTGGGTAGTATACTCATTTTCACTATATTGATTCTTCTGGTTCATGAATATAGTATGTTTCTCCATCTATTTGTGTCACTTTTGATTTCTTTCATTAGTGTTTTATAGTTTTCTATATATAGGTCTTTTGTTTCTTTAGGTAGATTTATTTCTAAGTATTTTATTCTTTCTGTTGCAGTGGTGAATGGAATTGTTTCCTTAATTTCTCTGTTTTCTCACTGCTAGTGTATATCAATGCAAGGGATTTATGTGTGTTAATTTTATATCCTTCCACTTTACTATATTCAATGATTACATCTTGTAATTTTCTGGTGAAGTCTTTAGTGTTTTCCATGTAGAGGGTCATGTAATCTGCAGACAGTGAGAGTTTTACTTCTTCTTTTCCAATTTGGATTCCTTTTATTTCTTTTTCTGCATTGATTGCTGTAGCTGAAACTTCCCAAACTATGTTGAATAGTAGTGGTGAGAGTGGGCATCCTTGTTTTGTTCCTGGATTTAGGGGAATTGCTTTCAATTTTTCACCATTGAGGATAATGTTTGCTCTGGGTTTATCATATAAGACTTTTACTATGCTGAGGTATGTTCCTGCTATGTCTGCTTTCTGAAGGTTTTTTTTTTTTTTAATCATAAATGGATGTTGAATTCTCTCAAAGGCTTTCTCTGCATCTACTGAGGTGATCATATGGTTTTCATCTTTCAATTTGTTAATGTGATGTATCACGTTGATTGATTTGTGAATATATGACTAACCTAGATAGCATATTCAAAAGCAGAGACATTGCTTTGCCAACTAAGGTCCGTCTGGTCAAGGCTATGGTTTTTCCTATGGTCATGTATGGATCTGAGAGTTGGACTGTGAAGAAGGCTGAGCGCCGAATAATTGATGCTTTTGCACTGTGGTGTTGGAGAAGACTCTTGAGAGTCCCTTGGACTTCAAGGAGTTCCAACTAGTCCATTCTAAAGGAGATCAGCCCTGGGATTTCTTTGGAAGAAATGACGCTAAAGCTGAAACTCCAGTACTTTGGCCACCTCATGTGAAGAGTTGACTCATTGGAAAAGATTCTGATGCTGGGAGGGATTGGGGGAAGGAGGTGAAGGGGACGGCGAGGATGAGATGGCTGGATGGCATCACGGACTCAATGGACGTGAGTATGAGTGAACTTCGGAAGATGGTGATGGACAGGGAGGTCTGGTGTGCTGCGATTCATGGGGTCGAAAAGAGTCGGACACGATTGAGTGACTGAACTGAACTGAACTGAACTGAAGAATCCTTGCATCCCTGGGATAAAGCCCACTTGGCCATGATGTATGATTTTTTAAATATGTTGTTTGATTCTGTTTGCTAGAATTTTGTTAAGGGTTTTTGCATCTATGTTCATCAGTGATATTGGCCTGTAGTTTTCTTTTTTTGTGGCATCTTTTTCTGGCTTTGCTAATAGGGTGATAGTGGCCTCATAGAATGAGTTTGGAAGTTTACCTTCCTCTTCAATTTTCTGGAAGAGTTTGAGTAGAATAGCTGTTAGCACTTCTCTAAAATTTTGGTAGAATTCAGGTGTAAAGCCATCTGGTCCTGGGCTTTTGTTGGTTGGAAGTTTTCTGATTACAGTTTCGATTTCTGTGCTTGTGATGGGTCTGTTAGGATTTTATATTTCTTCCTGGTTCAGTTTTGAAAAGTTATACTTTTCTAAGAATTTGTCTGTTTCTTCCACGTTGTCCATTTTATTGGCATATAGTTGCTGATAGTAGTCTTTTATGATCCTTTGTATTTCTGTGTTGCCTGTTGTGATTTCTCTGTTTTCATTTCTAATTTTGTTGATTTGATTCTTCTCCCTTTCTTTCTTGATGAGTCTGGCTAATGGTTTGTCTATTTTATTTATCTTCTCAAAGAACCAGCTTTTCGCTTTGTTGATTTTGCCTATGATCTCCTTTGTTTCTTTTGCATTTATTTCTGCCCTAATTTTTATGATTTCTTTTCTTCTACTAACCCTAGAGTGCGTCATTTCTTCTTTTTCTAGTTGCTTTAGGTGTAGAGTTACGTTATTTGATTTCTCTCCTGTTTCTTGAGGTAGGCTTGTATTTCTATGAACCTTTCCCTTAGCACTGCTTTTATTGAATCCCATAAGTTTTGGGTTGTTGTGTTTTCATTTTCATTCATTTCTATGCATATTTTGATTTATTCTGTGATTTGTTGGTTATTCAGAAGTGTGTTGTTTAGCCTCCATATGTTTGTATTTTTAATAGTTTTTTTCTTGTAGTTGACATCTAATCTTAACCACATTGTGATCAGAAAAGATGCTTTAGGTGATTTCAATTTTTTTGAATTTACCAAGGCCAGATTTATGGCCCAGGATGTGGTCTATCCTGGAGAAGGTTCCATGTGCACTCAAGAAATAGGTGAAATTCATTATTTTAAGGTGAAATGTCCTATAGATATCAATTAGGTCTAACTGTTCCATTGTATTTCCTCGCTAACTTTCTGTTTAGTTGATCTATCCATAGGTGTGAGTGGGGGTACTAAAGTCTCCCACTACTATTGTGTTATTTTTAATTCCCCCTTTCATACTTGTTAGCATTTGACTTACATATTGCAGCACTCCTATGTTGGGTGCATATATATTTATAACTGTTATATCTTCTTCTTGAATTGATCTTTTGATCATTATGTAGTGTCCTTCTTTGTCTCTTTTCATGGCCTTTATTTCAAAGTCTATTTTATCTGATATGAATTTTGCTACTCCTGCTTTCTATTGATCTCCATTTGCATGAAATATCTTTTTCTAGCCCTTAACTTTCAGTCTGTATGTGTATATAGGTTTGAGATGGGTCTCTTGTAGACAGCAAATATAGGGGTCTTGCTGTTGTATCCATTCAGCCAGTCTGTGTCTTCTGGTTGGGGCATTCAACCCATTTACATTTAAGGTAATTATTTATAAGTATGATCCCACTGCCATTTACTTTGTTGTTTTGGATTTGAGTTTATACACCTTTTCTGTTTTCTGTCTAGAAAAGATCCTTTAGCATTTGTTGAAGATCTGGTTTGGTAGTGCTAAATTCTCTCAGCTTTTGCTTGTCTGTAAAGCTTTTGATTTTTTCTTCATATTTGAATAAGATCCTTGCTGGGTACAGTAATCTGGGTTGTGGATTTTTCTCTTTCATCACTTTAAGTATGTCCTGCTTTCCCTTCTGGCTTGAAGAGTTTCTATTGAAAGATCAGCTGTTATCCTTATGGGGATCCCCTTGTGAGTTATTTGTTGTTTATCCCTTGTTGCGTTTAATATTTGTTCTTTGTGTTTGATCTTCATTAACTTGATTAATATGTGTCTTGGGGTGTTTTGCCTTGGGCTTATCCTCTTTGGGACTCTCTAGGTTTCTTGGACTTGGGTGGCTATTTCCTTCCCCATTTTAGGGAAGTTTTAAACTGTTATTTCCTCAAGTATTTTCTCATGGCCTTTCTTTTTTTCTTCTTCTGGTACTCCTGTGATTCGAATGTTGGGGTGTTTAACATTGTCCTGGAAGTCTCTGAGGTTGTCCTTATTTCTTTTGATTCTTTTTTCCTCTCTGCTTCATTTATTTCCACTATTCTAACTTCCACCTCATTTATCCTATCTTCTGTCTCAGTTATTCTACTGTTGGTTCCCCCCAGAGTGCTTTTGGTCTCAGTTATTGCAATATTCATTATTGATTGACTCTTTTTTATTTCTTCTATGTCCTTGTTAAACTTTTCTTGCATCTTCTCAATCCTTGTCTCCAGACTATTTATCTATAACTCCATTTTGTTTTCAAGATTTTGGATCATTTTTACTACCATTATTCTGAATTCTTTTTCAGGTAGACTCCCTATCTCCTCCTCTGTTGTTTGGTTTGGTGGGCTTTTATCATGTTTCTTTACCTGTTGAATATTTCTCTGCCTTTTCATCTTGTTTAGGTTGCTGTGTTGGGTTGGCCTTTCTGTATGCTGGAAGTTTGTGGTTCCTCTTTATTGTGGAGGTTCCCCCCTGTGGGTGGGGTTGGATGAGTGGCTTGTCAAGGTTTCCTGGTTAGGGACGCTTGCATTGGTGTTCTAGTGGGTGGAGCTGGATCTCTTCTCTCTGGAGTGCAATGAAGTGTCCAGTAGTGAGTTTTGAGGTGTCTGTGGGTTTGGTGCGACTTTTGGCCACCTGTATTTTTGTGCTTAGGGTTATGTTCCTGTGTTGTTGAAGAATTTGCATGGTATATTTTGCTCTGGAACTTGTTGGCTCTTGGGGGATGCTTGATTTCAGTGTAGGTATGGAAGCATTTGATGAGCTCCTATTGATTAATGTTCCCTGGAGTCAGGAGTTTTCTGGTGTTCTCAAGTTTTGAATTTCAGCCTCCTGCCTCTGGCTTTCAGTCTTATTCTTATAGTAGCCTCAAGACTTCTCCATCCATACAGCAGCGAAGATAAAACATCTAGGTTAATGGTGAAAAGATTCTCCACGGTGGAGGACACCCAAAAAGGTTCACAGACTTACATGGGGAAGAGAAGAGGGAGGAGGAAGACAGAGATGACCAGGAGGAGAAGAGGGGGAATCAAAAGGGGTGAGAGTGATCTAGCCAGTAATCAATTCCCTGTTTGCTCTCCACAGTCTGGAACACTCAGAGAGGGTCACGGAGTTCCACAGAGAAGAGAAGAGGGAGGAAGGAGATAGAGGTGACCAGGAGGAGAGGAGGGGGAGTCAAAGGAGAGAGACCAGTCTAGCCTGTGATCAATTTCCTAAGTGTTCTCCACAGTCCAGAACACCCTCAAAGATTCACAGAGTTAAGTAGAGAAGAGAAGGGAAAGGGAGAAGATAGAGGTGATCTCGGGGAGAAAAAAGAGAGTCAAAAGGGGAAAGAGCAGTCAAGCCAGTAATCACCCTCCTAAGTAAAATTTGGAACTGAAGATTGGATTCTTAAAGGTGCAGAATTGATAACAAATACCAAAAAGCAGAGATTAAAAATCTCGAGTAGAGGTTAGACTCACAAAAATACAATATTAAAAAAAATCACAAAAGTTATAAAAATATATATGAAATTTGCCTTAAAGATAGGGTTTTGGGGGGCAAGATAATAGTGGGTTTTAAAAGTGAAAATCAAAGGAGTAATAAAGAGCTTAAAAATAAAAAAAATTAATTAAAAATGATAATAAACATTTCTAGGAATTTCTCTGGAGCTGCTGAGGGCAGTGTGGAGTCAGTTCAGTTTCAGATAGTTCTTTGTTCCAGCTTATACTTCTTCTGAAGGCCTATAAGTCCCTTCCAATGTAGCCAATGCTAACTACAGGGTTTTATTCTGTTGCACCTGTCACTTCCAAAGCAGTTCCCTCATTTGTTTATTTTGGCTTCCTCTGTTTGCAAGTCTCTTCTGTATCTAACTTCTGCCTTGATCAAGGGAGCACAGGTGGTCCTTTATTTAAGCTCACTTGTTCAATTGTGCTGTGGGGAGGGAGGAACACTGCAAACAAATATCACTAGTGTGTGTGGGGAGTGCTCACAGTGTCTGGGCCACACTGAGTTTGCCCCTCCCTCACAGTGAGTGTTCTTTCCCAGACTACACTGCTTAGGCTCCAGGTTGCTCTTCACGGGAACTGTCTAAGGTGGGCCCTGGGTTGCGTGTACTTTCCAGGTCTAAGCCACTCGGGTTCAGGTTCTTGGGTACTCCACAAAGGCACAGACTCAGTTGGGCCTGCATTTTGTGCCCTTCCCATGTCCAAGCAGCTCAGGCGACCAGGTGCTTGGCAAGTGCACACTCCCCAGGTGGGGGCGGTGCATCTTTTCACCTCCCTTGTCCCAGTCTCTCAGTTTCCTGGGTTTGCAGCGGGAGTGCCATCTCAGGTGTGCTTTGTGTCTCCTCTGGAAAACTGATCTCTGGCTGTGATCCTCCTAGCAGATGTCAACTTTCCAGGATCCCAGGAAGACTTGGTTAGCAACTGGGAATCTGCTCGCAGTTTGGTAGAGGATGCCATCTCTGGGGCCTGGTTTGCACCTTTCCTTCCAGCTCTGACTGTCACCTGCCTGCCTCCCTGTGAGCGGTGGGGGATGGACCGGTCTGCTGCTGGCTAGCTCTCCTCTGGTATTTGCTTAGTCCTTTGTTCTCTGAGCGGGACTGGCAGTGCCTTAGGTTAGAACTTTTTTGTGGGAAAGTTCTATCTCTTTCCTATTTTTTTCTCTCTCTCTGGCTATCACACGGTTTGGGTTGCTAGCTCATGTTAGCTCCCTCAGATTGCTCTCAGGGCATTCAGGCCTGATCCTTACTCTAAGCAATGCAGCCTGTGCCTCCCTGTTCAGCCCCCGCTTGCTGGTGGTGGACACGAGCATCTGGGTTACCTCTCTGCTGGGAGTTGCAGTTAGGTGTGTAATCTGTGGGTTTTATTTATTTACTTTTTTTCTCCCAGTTATGGTGCCCTCTGAGATTCCAAAACTCTCCACAGACCCGCCAGTGAGAGGGTTTCCTGGTGGTTGGAAATGTCTCCTCTTTTATGACTCCCTCCCCGGGACAGGTCTCCATCCCTAACTCTTTTGTCTCTCTTTTTATCTTTTATATTTTGTCCTACCTCCTTTTGAAGACAATGGGCTGCCTTTCTGGATGCCTGGTGTCCTCCGCCAGCTTTCAGAAGTTATTTTGTGGTATTTACTCAGTGTTTAAATGATCCTTCAATAAATTTGTGAGGGAGAAAGTGGTCTCACCGTCCTATTCCTCTGTCATCTTAGGACCACCTCTTTCTGTCCGTTTTTGATTGGATTATTTTATTGAAGTTGAGTTATATATTTTGGATGTTAACTTCTCAACTGTCACATCAGTTGCAAATGTTTTCTCCCATTTAGTAGGTTGTCTTTTTGTTTTGATGCTTTTCTTAGCTGTTAATAAAGCCCCATTTATTTATTTTTGCTTTTGTTTCTCTTATATTAGGAACTAGATCTAAAAAACATTGCTGCAACTGATGTGAAACAATGTTCTACCCATGTTCTTCTAGGAGCTTTATGGTTTCTGGTCTCATGTTTAGGTATTTAATCCATTCTGAGTATGTGGTGTGAGAAAGTGTTCTAGTTTCATTATTTTACATGTAGCTGTCCAATTTTTCCCCGGCACCAGTTATTTACAGACATTTTCTTCTTCAGATATTTTTGCCTCCATGGTCATCAATTAACTGACATGTGTGTGGGTGTATTTCTGGACTCTCTTTTCTCCATTGAGCTATGTGTCTGTTTTTGTGCCAGTATCATACTGTTTTGCTTACAGTAGTTTCATAGACTTTAGAATTTTCATTATGTAGTATCATGACATCTGCAAATAGTGACAGTTTTAGTTCTCCCCTTCCAATTTGGTAGCTTTTATTTCTTTTTTCTTATATAATTTCTGTGGCTATTACTTTTAATACTATGTTAAATAGAAGTGGCAAGAGTGGGCCGAGTGTCTTGTTCCTGATTTTAAAAGGAAACACTTTCAGCTTTTCACAAATGATATTACATTGGCTGTAGGTTTATCATAAAGAGCTTTTATTATGTTAAGATATGTTCCCTTGATGGAAAGAGATTCTCAGTTAGCTCCATCATAATGAATATGCTTGCCAACACAGGAGACTCAGGATATGTCAGTTCAATCCCTGGGTCAGGGAAAATCCTCTGGAGTAAGAAATGGCAACCTGTTCTACTATTCTTGCTGGGAAAATCCCTTGGTCAAAGGAGCCTGAGAGTTTAGAGTCCATGGGGTTGCAAAGAGTTGGACGCAACTGAGCACACATGCCCATTCCCTGTATACCCACTTTGGTAAAAGTTTTTATCATGAATGGATGTTGAATTTTGTCACATGCTTTTTATGCCTGTATGGAGGTGATCGTATGACTTTTGTCTTTAACTTTGTTAATGTGGTGTATCACACTGGTTTGTATGCAGATACTTGCACCTCTGGAATACATTCCATTTGATTGCAATGTATGGTCCTTTCTATGTATTGGTGAATTTGGTTTCCTAATATTTTGTTGAGGATTTTTGCATCTACACATGCATTAGACGTATTGGCCTGTCATTTTCTTTTTCATACTCTATTTGTCTGGTTTTGGTATTAGCCTTCACTACATATTTGCCCATACAAGTAGGATTTTGTTGCTGCTGTTCAGTTGCTCAGTCTTGTCTGACTCTTTGCGACCCCATGGACTGCAGCACGCCAAGCTTCTCTGTTCTTCACAAACTCCCAGAGACTGCTCAAATTCATGTCCATTAATCGGTGATGCCATCCAATCATCTCATCCTCTNGTTGCTGTTCAGTTGCTCAGTCTTGTCTGACTCTTTGCGACCCCATGGACTGCAGCATGCCAAGCTTCTCTGTTCTTCACAAACTCCCAGAGACTGCTCAAATTCATGTCCATTAGTCGGTGATGCCATCCAATCATCTCATCCTCTGTCGTCCCCTTCTCCTCCTGCCTTCAATCTTTCCCAGAATCAGGGTCTTTTCTAATATGTCAGCTCTTCACTTCAGGGGGCCAAAGTACTGGAGCTTCAGCTTCACATCAGTCTTTCTAATGAATATTCAGAATTGATTTTCTACAAGATTGACTGCTTTGATCTCNGGCAATAGTTGCCCACAGTGCTTAAAAAAAAATCTTCAAAAAAAGCATATTTACATATTCAACATCCTTTTTTAAAAAAATGCCCTTTAAAATATTTTTTAAAGACTTTCTTGTATTTAGACTGAACAAAAGCAGATCATATGCTGGATGTGGCTCAGAGCCATAGTTTTCTGACCTCTGAGATAGTAAATTAGCCTTTTACTGTTTCATGGAGACTGGAAGAAGACATGAGACTCCTAGGTCAGAGACAAGGGTCTTTATTACTTATGGCTCAGCAAGCAACAACAACATCAAGTCAGTTCCGGTTGTTTTTGCCCACCCCACTCCACCCTCCGCAAGTCCTATGAGGTCAGTGCAGAGGGCCTAAGTGGATGCTAGGCAAACAGTGGATTTGTGTCACTGTTTAGGGACACTGAGCTTGAACAATCACTTCCTTTATAGCAAGCCCATTTTTTATCCCGGAAGGAGACATTACTTCATCTTTCAAGGTTGCTCACTGCAAAAACAACCTTGAGAAATGAGTAGAGATGGAATTGCATTTTTGGCTTACCCAATAAGTATGTGCTGGGATACTCGGGGCCCATGGTGGATTGCTTCTCTCAACAATATTTTCATCCCTTTGTATGTTCAATTGGCTTGAATAGGATTTAGTACATGCCAGGAAACATAAATGGGTCTAATAATACAAAATAAATAAAACATAGTCACCATCCTCAGAAAACTCACAAACTGTTAATGACTGTAATATACAAAGTGTTCGCAGTGGAAACATTAAGATTGCTCTGGAAGTACAAATAGATGCATGGTAGCTTTTTGGGTATTGAGGGAAACAGGAGAGAGAAAGTAGCTTTTGAATTTATCATTAGAAGATGCCAGGATGAAGCAGTGCAGGAGTTTTTCAGGTAGAGCAACCACTTCAGACCAAAGCATGGAAGTATGTTGAGCAATGTGGATGAGATGGGTGTAACTGAAGCATGGTATATATGGGAGAGCTTGATGAGGAGTGAGGCAGGAAGAGAAGGAACAAGAGAGGAAACTAGCATTTCCCAAGAGTCTGTCACTTAGATACATTAACTCATCTAATCTTCATAGCCTGTCAGGTAAGTTATTGAGCACACACTGTGTGCTGAGATTTGGAACTTTATTTATTTATTTGCTCTTTATTTTTTATTTTTTTACTTTACAATACTGTATTGGTTTTGCCATACATTGACATGAATCTGCCACGTACACTAGCTCATTTATCCCTTTTAACTCCCTGTGCAACCTTTTGAGAGGTGAGAAATCTGAGACCTAACTACTTGCTCAAAGTCACAGCTTGTTGCACATCTGGAATTTCTTTAATATAAATTTATTTATTTTAATTGGAGGTTAATTACTTTACAATATTGTATTGGTTTTGTTATACATCAACATGAATCTGCCACAGGTATACACGTGTTCCCCATCTTGAACCCCCCTCCCTCCTCCCTCCCTGTATCATCCCTCTGGGTCATCCCAGTGCACCAGCCCCAAGCGTCCAGTATCATGCATTGAACCTGGACTGGCGATTCGCTTCATATATGATATAATACATGTTTCAATGCCTGTGAATCTGGATTTCTTGATCGCACAGCCTGCATTCTTTGACATAAGCTTCTTTTCCCTCAGAAAACTTGCAAGTAATTTTCCCAGGTCATCAAACAATAGTGAAACATTGTGAAACTAGAATTTGTACCTGTGTTCACCTCCTGGAAAACCATTCTGCTTTCCCAGATTTAAGGAGTCCTTTACAGTGACAAATTTCAAACACAATTGAAGGAGCTGACTCACAATAGAAGGCAATACCTAGAACTGTAAATATGAAAGATGACCAGGAACAGTGATAG
The DNA here is from genome assembly GCA_006410735.1 of Raphicerus campestris. Taxonomy (NCBI): domain Eukaryota; kingdom Metazoa; phylum Chordata; class Mammalia; order Artiodactyla; family Bovidae; genus Raphicerus; species Raphicerus campestris. Next base: position 585,933 of record SJYW01035895.1, on the reverse strand, counting down.
ACATGTAAAAATAATCCCCCAATCCTCTCTTTCATTTAACCATTAGCTGTTCTCAGCTCCTTCCAAGAAAAAATGGATATTTTTCTAATAATGAGGAGGCAACACAACATTGCAGTCAAGAACACAGGTTTTATAATACAAACTGTTGGTTTGAATCCCATCTTCACTAAATAGCAGTGTAGAATTTGGCAAATTGCTTACTTTCTCCAAGATGAGATGACAGAGGTTGAGATGTTTGGACGGCATCACACATGAGTTTGAGCAAGCTCTGGGAGTTGGTGATGGACAGGGAAGCCTGGCATGCTGCAGTCCATGAGGCTGCAGAGTCAGACATGATCGAGTGACTGAACAGAACTTCCCAATTTTAATTTTTCTCCTTTGAGAAATGAGTTGTGAAGATTAAATATTTGTAAAACATTAAACAGAGAGCTCGACACAAAGGAGTATGTAGAAGGTCATTGAAATTGTTAATAATTAGGTCAGGATTAGCATTGGGAAGAATTGGCAGTGAGATAGAAACCAAAATCTTAAAGGGATGGGGCAAGGGCAGGTGGTAATCAGGTCAGTGTATAGTTACAGTAAGTGTGATCATGGGTAGCACAGTCAGAATATATGATATTCAAGGCTCAATGTCTTAAGACATTGGGCTTCTTCCTNAGGTATACACGTGTTCCCCATCTTGAACCCCCCTCCCTCCTCCCTCCCTGTATCATCCCTCTGGGTCATCCCAGTGCACCAGCCCCAAGCATCCAGTATCATGCATTGAACCTGGACTGGCGATTCGCTTCATATATGATATAATACATGTTTCAATGCCTGTGAATCTGGATTTCTTGATCGCACAGCCTGCATTCTTTGACATAAGCTTCTTTTCCCTCAGAAAACTTGCAAGTAATTTTCCCAGGTCATCAAACAATAGTGAAACATTGTGAAACTAGAATTTGTACCTGTGTTCACCTCCTGGAAAACCATTCTGCTTTCCCAGATTTAAGGAGTCCTTTACAGTGACAAATTTCAAACACAATTGAAGGAGCTGACTCACAATAGAAGGCAATACCTAGAACTGTAAATATGAAAGATGACCAGGAACAGTGATAGACATGTAAAAATAATCCCCCAATCCTCTCTTTCATTTAACCGTTAGCTGTTCTCAGCTCCTTCCAAGAAAAAATGGATATTTTTCTAATAATGAGGAGGCAACACAACATTGCAGTCAAGAACACAGGTTTTATAATACAAACTGTTGGTTTGAATCCCATCTTCACTAAATAGCAGTGTAGAATTTGGCAAATTGCTTACTTTCTCCAAGATGAGATGACAGAGGTTGAGATGTTTGGACGGCATCACACATGAGTTTGAGCAAGCTCTGGGAGTTGGTGATGGACAGGGAAGCCTGGCATGCTGCAGTCCATGAGGCTGCAGAGTCAGACATGATCGAGTGACTGAACAGAACTTCCCAATTTTAATTTTTCTCCTTTGAGAAATGAGTTGTGAAGATTAAATATTTGTAAAACATTAAACAGAGAGCTCGACACAAAGGAGTATGTAGAAGGTCATTGAAATTGTTAATAATTAGGTCAGGATTAGCATTGGGAAGAATTGGCAGTGAGATAGAAACCAAAATCTTAAAGGGATGGGGCAAGGGCAGGTGGTAATCAGGTCAGTGTATAGTTACAGTAAGTGTGATCATGGGTAGCACAGTCAGAATATATGATATTCAAGGCTCAATGTCTTAAGACATTGGGCTTCTTCCTTTGCTTGTGGGAGCTCCTCAAACAGAGTACAACTGTACACAAACTATCTTTGGAGGCATCTTCACAAGCCTGCGTTGTGCAGGAGACCTAAGTTCGATCCCTGGGTTGGGAAGATCCCCTGGAGAATAAAAAGCTACCCATGCCAGTATTCTGGCCTAGAGAATTCCATGAACTGTATAGTCCATGGGGTTCCAAAGAGTCAGACACGGCTGATAAACTTTCAATTTCACAAGATGAAGCTGCCTTGTGCTCTTCTTATACAAGCCTTTTAATATTGTGTGAGATTCTGAGGAGGGAGAGGAAAGTGTGGTCAGTCTCTTGACTTGGAGGTGGCCCTTAAGTATAGGTGAGTTGAAGATAAGGGCAGACTGTGATGCAGGGTGCAGGAGCCAAGGGCTCCACAGGCTCAGTGTACCCAGAGGGGGAAGTCTGGCTGGGTCAGGTGTGCTGGAGGAGAGCCAGCATGGGGGTCCGCAGGGGGTTGTTTGAGTCCAAGACAGAGAGGACTGGGAAAAGAAAGTCCACACTTATCTGGTCTGTCTGGTGGCTAGTATCCAGGCAAAATTCACAAGAGTCAAGAGCAACTGATGTGCAGAAGTAAAAATGTCAGTTTGAGCTGGATATAGAGAATGGCAAATGGGAAGAAGAGTTCACTGCCCAGGACAGACAGGGGATAATTCAAGACAAAAGAAGCAGAGGTGGTAGGTGGCTAGACTGGGCCTTGATAGGAGAGGGCCCTCCCTTAATCCTCTGTCCTTCTTGCCCTCAGGCCTAAAGTCCAAAACACTAGCCCTGCTCCTTGAGGCTCCTGGCTCTAAATGAAAATCCAGTCAAGGTCATGATGACTTCCCAAAAGTGCTCTTGGGGAGCACAGGGGGAGCAATCACCCTGGTTTCTCAGCGACACCTTGTGGAGCAGCTCCTCCTCAATCCACATTAATGGCCAGGTCCCCTGGGGGGGCGGGTGTCCCATGGGGCCTGACATTCTGTTTAAGATTTTTGCTTTTCTGCATTTTACTTTATTTTTGTTCCAGTTTCTTTGGGACCGTGAAGGACTTTGAAGGACTTTGTCTTCCTCTTTCAGCCCAAGGTTTCATTAACCCCTCACCTTGAGCTGCTGGTGAAGCTCCTTTCATTCCCCTACCACCGATCACCCTAAGAGCTGTGTTTCTGGGTACCACTAAGCACTGAAACTTTTCAGGAACAAAGTGCTAGAATCTTTGTGCTTACCCCTCAATTAGTATTGCCTATCTGTCTTCTCTATAACATTTGAGTTGGATTTCAGAATTGAATTGATTTCAGAAATCTTATTCATCTTTGTATCATCAGAGCACAAAAGTAGCATGTATTTGTTGAAGTGCAATGAGGCAGAAACCATGTCATCTTCTCATACTAGCCTCAAGGAAGAAGCATGTGGGACCTGGGGGGACGCCCTTGTTTTCTAAGGAGGCTTCTCCTTCCCTGGTGATATTGAGCACATTCAGGTTAGTAAGCATTCCCTGAATGATGAATATGCCTGACGTTTTCGGGAACACCAGAGCTCCATCTCTGTTTCTCTGAAATGCTGAACTGGTGTGGGAGCAAACTCACACAGTGAACAGTGAACAAACAAATTTTTTTCAGGAAAAAAATGTCTAACTCAAGGATATATGGATTTCTCTAGTGCCTCTTTTCCTCCTCTTCCTGCTGAAAATACTGTATTCTCTTATTTACAGCACTTTTCTAAATTTCATGCTTGGGTGTTGACTTAGTTTTTGAGACCCAGGGAAACCAGATTTGAGTGCAGACCCTCCTGGCCCGACCCAGTCACAGAACTGGTGGCAGGGCCCCCCTGTATCTATAGGGGGCGTGGAGCAGGGCAGGCAGAGGCTGTGTGGAATGACAGCAGGTACTTGGTGCTTCCTCTCCAATGGGTCTAATGACCACAGGAGGGTGGTTTTCCAACAGGTCTTAGAAAATCAGTCTTCTAGTTGTTTGCAGACAGAGACTTGATTCTGTCATGAACTGGGTGGCCTTGGGTAAATTGTCTCGGTTTCTGATCCCCAGTCTTCTCATCTGTAAATATAGAATAATGGCGTATGTTTCTGGGGTACTTCTGAGATTTAAATATGTTAATTCATATAAAGTATGTAGAATAGTGGAGAACTCAAAAAATGTTAATTATCATTATCACCATCATCATCATTTTTCTTTGTACTGATATAAAGCAATATTATTTTATGCTGTGAAGGCAAAAAGTGGCATGGAAATTCTGAAAAGAGTATAATGACTTCACCCAGTAATTTAGAAAGACTTCCTAAAGGTGGCAATAAATGAGTTGAACATGAAGAAATATAAGTTTTCAGAAAACTCAGACTGAAGAGCATTCAGAAAATCAATTTAGTTTGGTTTAATGATGAAAGGGTACAGATTCTGCAACCAGATTGCAATTGAAAAATTATTGACTTTTTCATACACTAGCTACATGATATCATGTGAGTTACTCAGATTCATTATGCCTCAGTGGATTCCTTTGTAAAATGGGCATAATTATAATATCTGTGTCAGAAGCTGTGATTATGATTAAAAATACTCATTAGTGTTAACTGAGATCATTAATAGTGCACCTGCTATGTGATGTCTGGCATGATTTTTGGTACCTGTGGCGGGGGGAGGGCTGGAAGGCAGGTCACAATATCTGTTCTGGGCTTTCCATTGTCTATTGAAAAAAAAGTAAAATATTTAGAGAGACATAACAGGTGACCATAACACAAAGCAGTGTCTGAAAGGGCCCTAGTGGCAGAGGAATTTGAGAAATATTGTTGATGTAGTGCTCTTTTTCCAGAACCAGGGGCTTTGAACCCTGCTACATCCCATGAACAGTATCTGATTGCAGGCTGAGGACTGTCCCCAGAATCTGTCCTAACCAGGAAAAGGCTTGGCCTCTCCAGGCTCCCTTCAGTTTCCTCACCAGTAACATGAGGAAAAAATCCACTATCTAATAGCCCTGTAGTAGAAAATTCTACTAAAGGTGTGTAGAAAGTCTGTGGTGTTTGAAAATACATAGTTTTAAAAATTAATGGAAGTGGTTTTTGTGGTATTTGAAAATACATAGCTTTAAAAATTAATGGAAGTGGTTTACATGTTTTTGATACTGTTACTACTCCACTTAGCTTCTCTTGGAGCTCAGCTGGTAAAGAATCAGCCTGCAGTGTGGGAGACCTGGGTTCGATCCCTGGGTTGGGAGGATTCCCTGGAGAAGGGAAAGGCTACCCATACCAATATTCTGGCCTGGAGGATTCCATGAACTGTATAGGATATGGGGTCACAAAGAATCGGACATGTGTGAGCGACTTCCACTTTCACTCCATTTAACACTCCTACTTCTGTCCTGAGCATTGACATCACTTCCACTTAATGGACTTGTTCCTTTTTGTATCCCATTACAAGCGCATCCTCCCACTTCACTGGAGCAGCTCTGAGCTTTGGGTGTTTCCTAGACTGAGCCTTTGAGGATGTGCTATCACATTATATGATCTGCTCTGAAGGGCAGGTTTATCCAAGGTTCATGGGAAATTTAGAAAGAATTATATCACCTAGAGTGGTAAGCTGAACAGGAAGCAAAAGACAAAGGAACTTTATTTTTTTAGCCTGGTATGTTCCTACTGCACACAAACACACACACATACACTTCTTTTATTTTATTGTATAATTTAAGATATCCCAAGCTGCATAAGACATGTGTACAACTTTTAAAGTACAGTTATGAAGCAGACACCCATATAATCACCATATGAGCCAATAAGTAGGACTTGACAACATGAAGCTCCTATAAGCTCCTCACCGGAGCTTATNTTGAATTGATTTCAGAAATCTTATTCATCTTTGTATCATCAGAGCACAAAAGTAGCATGTATTTGTTGAAGTGCAATGAGGCAGAAACCATGTCATCTTCTCATACTAGCCTCAAGGAAGAAGCATGTGGGACCTGGGGGGACGCCCTTGTTTTCTAAGGAGGCTTCTCCTTCCCTGGTGATATTGAGCACATTCAGGTTAGTAAGCATTCCCTGAATGATGAATATGCCTGACGTTTTCAGGAACACCAGAGCTCCATCTCTGTTTCTCTGAAATGCTGAACTGGTGTGGGAGCAAACTCACACAGTGAACAGTGAACAAACAAATTTTTTTCAGGAAAAAAATGTCTAACTCAAGGATATATGGATTTCTCTAGTGCCTCTTTTCCTCCTCTTCCTGCTGAAAATACTGTATTCTCTTATTTACAGCACTTTTCTAAATTTCATGCTTGGGTGTTGACTTAGTTTTTGAGACCCAGGGAAACCAGATTTGAGTGCAGACCCTCCTGGCCCGACCCAGTCACAGAACTGGTGGCAGGGCCCCCCTGTATCTATAGGGGGCGTGGAGCAGGGCAGGCAGAGGCTGTGTGGAATGACAGCAGGTACTTGGTGCTTCCTCTCCAATGGGTCTAATGACCACAGGAGGGTGGTTTTCCAACAGGTCTTAGAAAATCAGTCTTCTAGTTGTTTGCAGACAGAGACTTGATTCTGTCATGAACTGGGTGGCCTTGGGTAAATTGTCTCGGTTTCTGATCCCCAGTCTTCTCATCTGTAAATATAGAATAATGGCGTATGTTTCTGGGGTACTTCTGAGATTTAAATATGTTAATTCATATAAAGTATGTAGAATAGTGGAGAACTCAAAAAATGTTAATTATCATTATCACCATCATCATCATTTTTCTTTGTACTGATATAAAGCAATATTATTTTATGCTGTGAAGGCAAAAAGTGGCATGGAAATTCTGAAAAGAGTATAATGACTTCACCCAGTAATTTAGAAAGACTTCCTAAAGGTGGCAATAAATGAGTTGAACATGAAGAAATATAAGTTTTCAGAAAACTCAGACTGAAGAGCATTCAGAAAATCAATTTAGTTTGGTTTAATGATGAAAGGGTACAGATTCTGCAACCAGATTGCAATTGAAAAATTATTGACTTTTTCATACACTAGCTACATGATATCATGTGAGTTACTCAGATTCATTATGCCTCAGTGGATTCCTTTGTAAAATGGGCATAATTATAATATCTGTGTCAGAAGCTGTGATTATGATTAAAAATACTCATTAGTGTTAACTGAGATCATTAATAGTGCACCTGCTATGTGATGTCTGGCATGATTTTTGGTGCCTGTGGCGGGGGGAGGGCTGGAAGGCAGGTCACAATATCTGTTCTGGGCTTTCCATTGTCTATTGAAAAAAAAGCAAAATATTTAGAGAGACATAACAGGTGACCATAACACAAAGCAGTGTCTGAAAGGGCCCTAGTGGCAGAGGAATTTGAGAAATATTGTTGATGTAGTGCTCTTTTTCCAGAACCAGGGGCTTTGAACCCTGCTACACCCCATGAACAGTATCTGATTGCAGGCTGAGGACTGTCCCCAGAATCTGTCCTAACCAGGAAAAGGCTTGGCCTCTCCAGGCTCCCTTCAGTTTCCTCACCAGTAACATGAGGAAAAAATCCACTATCTAATAGCCCTGTAGTAGAAAATTCTACTAAAGGTGTGTAGAAAGTCTGTGGTGTTTGAAAATACATAGTTTTAAAAATTAATGGAAGTGGTTTTTGTGGTATTTGAAAATACATAGCTTTAAAAATTAATGGAAGTGGTTTACATGTTTTTGATACTGTTACTACTCCACTTAGCTTCTCTTGGAGCTCAGCTGGTAAAGAATCAGCCTGCAGTGTGGGAGACCTGGGTTCGATCCCTGGGTTGGGAGGATTCCCTGGAGAAGGGAAAGGCTACCCATACCAATATTCTGGCCTGGAGGATTCCATGAACTGTATAGGATATGGGGTCACAAAGAATCGGACATGTGTGAGCGACTTCCACTTTCACTCCATTTAACACTCCTACTTCTGTCCTGAGCATTGACATCACTTCCACTTAATGGACTTGTTCCTTTTTGTATCCCATTACAAGCGCATCCTCCCACTTCACTGGAGCAGCTCTGAGCTTTGGGTGTTTCCTAGACTGAGCCTTTGAGGAAGTGCTATCACATTATATGATCTGCTCTGAAGGGCAGGTTTATCCAAGGTTCATGGGAAATTTAGAAAGAGTTATATCACCTAGAGTGGTAAGCTGAACAGGAAGCAAAAGACAAAGGAACTTTATTTTTTTAGCCTGGTATGTTCCTACTGCACACAAACACACACACATACACTTCTTTTATTTTATTGTATAATTTAAGATATCCCAAGCTGCATAAGACATGTGTACAACTTTTAAAGTACAGTTATGAAGCAGACACCCATATAATCACCATATGAGCCAATAAGTAGGACTTGACAACATGAAGCTCCTATAAGCTCCTCACCGGAGCTTATGTTTAATTTCATCAGAAGGTTTTCAAGCTACAACTATTCATGTGATCATATGATTTTTCTCTTTTAATGCTATATTACAGTACCTAATGGAGAAGAAAACAGCAACTCACTCCAGTATCCTTGCCAGGAGAATCCCATGGGCAAAGGAGCCTGGTGGGCTACAGTCCATAGGGTTGCAAAGAGTTGGAGACAACTGAGCAAAGGAACACACATATACAATACCTGAATTGTTTTTCTCTTATTTAGTCAACCTTGCCTTCTTGGTATTAACCCAGATTGGACATTATGGATTTTTTTCTTACTATATTGCTGGATTTGATATGATGATACTTTGTTTTACATTTCTGATCTTTGTTCATGTATGAAGTTGGTCAATAATTTTGCATCAATGTTTTTGCAGGATTTTGAGATCAATAATGTGTTAATCTAATAAAAGGAATTGACTAGTGTTACTTTAAAAAAAATCTTCTGAAAGTGATTATATAAAAGTTTGATTACTTATCTCTTAAATATCTGATAAAAATTGCTAAAGAAATTTCCTTTGAGGAAAAAACAGTTAATGGTCATTGACGTGTTCACAATTTCTCTTTCTGTTTATTTTTGGTAGATTATTTATCTCTATGTGGATATTAAGTGTGCCCAGTGAGTTAGCTTGGCACTAACAAATAATGGTCTATTTGTGGGTCCACATGATTTAATTCTTTGTCTCTATTTGGTTCCCTCAATCTAGTATCCTTATACCAGTATCACACTCTCTTGGTTACTATAGCTTTAGTCTTGAAAGTTTTGAAACCCAGTTGCATAGTACCCAAGTTTTGCTCTATTTAAAGACTTAGCTATTCTAGGAAATTTGTATTTCTGCATAAATTTTAGATTCACATTATGACTTCTACAAAGAGCCTGCTAGAATTTTGAATGGGATTACACTGACTACAGATGTTAGCAATATTGAGTCTATTTTTGTTAAATTATATTTTTCTAAAGATTTTTTCTTTTCATCTAACTGCTAAAATTAATTTTCACAAAGCTTCTTAAGAATATTGTTAATGTCTGCAACATGTATGATGGCCCCCTTCTTTTCATTCCACATATTTGTTATGTGTACCTTCACTTTTCCTTGAAGAAAAGGAAATTTGCAACTTTTTCAGAGGGGCTTGTGAATGTATTAGCTAAGGTATTTCTGGTTTCTGAAACAATAAGCAAAAAATGTGATATTATAATTTATTTCTCTAAATAGAATATCTAGTCAGCAGTTGTTTTCCTCTAGGTGATGATTCAGGAACCCAGGCCTTTTCTCTATTTCTGCCGTCTTCATAACATGGTTTCCAGGATTTCTTTGTTTGCCTGTATAATACGGAAAAAAAAAAAAATGATGAAGGATACCCAAAGAGAGTTAATGGGCCAGGGTTGAGAACATTGCATGTCACTTTTCTCTCACATTCCATTAACCAGAACTCAGCTGCAAGGCTATTCAGGCAGTGCTGGGAAACACTACTGAGCTGTGAGCCTGGGAAAGAATAGGAATAGGTTTGTACAGCTATCTTCTCTATTCTACAGTGATTTTCATCAGTATTTTAAAAAAACTTATTCCTTTGCTGGACCTTGCTGTTATATACTGGTTTTCTATCTTATATTATTAATAGTTATTGCTGAGATCTCAGCTTTGTTACATTCTTTCTTATACTTAACTTTTCTTTATTTTTTATTCATCTTTCAATTTCTTGAAAAAGATATTTAATGTATTAGTTTTCAAGCTTTCTTTTATAGTATTTAGAGCTTCAACTTTTCTCCTGAAGTAATGCTTTAGCCACATCGCATGTTTTCACCTGTGGTATTTTCAGTTTTCATCAGTGGTATTTTCTAATTCATCCAGTTCAAAACATTATCTAATTTCCATTGGTATTCCTTCTCCAATCCTCAGGTTATTTTAAATTGTTACTTGCTTTATAAATATATGGAGATAAGTCTTTATTATTGATTTCTAGTTTAAGTGCATTGGAAGAGAGAGTGTACACAATTATTTCAATCTTCTGAACTTTATAATTATTATAATATTTTTCTCTACTCTTTTTGGAAGATACACACTCCATTTCCATTCTTTTAATATTTGTCCAAGATTTATAATAGGCATATTTAACTTACCAAACTAAGTGATTCAATTTCTTTGTCTTCCTAAGCAGTAATATGGTACAATGATCATTAATTTTTTAACTTTACTTCTTATGTTATCCTATATTTCTCTACTATGTTTTCATTTTAATGATACTGGATGTTATTATTGTTATTGCATATAGTCCATATGCAGTTTTATTTACACATTTATTTGCTACATTTTTTGTTCTTCATTCTTTCTTTCAACTAGAGTCACTCTCCTGTCTGTAAATTATCCTTTAGATTTTCCTTAATGAGGATCTGCTAGGGGTGAATTTTCTCAAGTTTTTGTTTTCTTAACTTGTACATATTTTTGTTTTGTCAGTTGGAAGTTTAGTTGATTTATACTGTTCAGCCAAAGTGATTCAATTATATTATTTATATATTCTTTCACAGACTCTTTTCCATCGTAGGTATTACAAGACATGGACTGTAAGTCCCTGTTCTATACAGTAGATCCTTGTTGGGTTTTCATGTTATGTATAATAGTGTGACTCTGTTAATCCCAAATTCCTAATCTATCCCTCCCTTCTTATCCCCTTCGGTTACCATACATTTGTTTTCTCTGTCTGTGAGTTTGCTTATGTTTTTATAAGTAAGGTCATTTCTTTAAATTCAACATATAAGTGATATTATATGATATTTATCTTTCTCTGTCTGACTTAATTCCCTTGGTATGATATATGCTAGGTTCATATTACATTATTACAAATGGCATTATTTCATTTTTTATGGCTGATTAGTATTCTATTGTATATATTTACATCTTCCTTATCCATTTGTCTGCCAATGGATATTTAGGTTGCTTCCATGTCCTGATAACTCAGTTGGTAAAGAATCTGCCTGCAGTGCAGGAGATGCTGGTTCAGTTCTTGGGTCAGGAAGATCCACTGGAAAAGGGATAGGTTACCCACTCCAGTATTCTTAGGCTTCCCTTGTGGCTCAGCTGATAAAGAATCTGTCCCCAATGTGGGTGAACTGGGTTCTATCCCTGGGTTGTTAAGATGCCCTGAAGGGGAAGACTACCCTCTCCAGTATTCTGCTTGGAGAATGGACTGTATAGTCCATGGGGTTACAAAGAGTCAGACACAACTGAGCAACTTTCACTTCCATGTCCTGGCTATTGTAAGTAATGCTGCTATGAACACTGGAAATGTGCATTTTCGAATTAGAATTTTCTTCAGATGTATGCCCCCGGAGTGCAGTTTCTGGATCACATGCTAGCTCTATTTTTAGGTTTTTAAGGAATATCCATACTGTCCTCCATACCAGCCATACCAATTTACATTCCCACCGACAGTGTGGGGGCCAACAGTTTTTCCTCCATACCCACTCCAGCATTTATTTGTAGACTTTTGAAGATGGCCATTCCTATTGGTGTGAGATGATACCTCACTGTAGTTTTGACTTGCATTTCTCTAATAATTAGCAATGATGAGCATCTTTGCATGTACTCTTTGGCTATCAATATGTCTTTCTTGGAGGACTTTCCTGGTTGCTCAGACAGTAAAGCATCTTTGGAGAAACATCTATTTACATCTTCTGCCTATTTTTTTAAATTGGGTTGAGTTGTATGAGCTGTCTACTTATTTTGGAAATTAAGCTCTTGTCAGTTGCATCGTTTTCAAATATTTCATCCTACTCTATAGGTTTTCCTTTCATTTTGTTGATAGCTTCTCTTGATGTTTAACTAGGTCCCATTTGTTTATTTTTGCTTTTGTTTCTGGTTACTCTAGGAGACAGATCCAAAAATATACTGATGTGATTTATGCCAAAGAGTGTTCTGCCAGTGGTTTCCTCTAGTAGTTTTGTGTTATAGTATTCAGTTTTACACTTAAGTATTTCATCCATTTTGAGTTTATTTTTGTATATAGTGAGAGAATATTCTAATTTCATTCTTTTACAGGTAGCTGTCCTCGTTTTCAAGATTGTTTTGGCTACTAGGGGTCTTTTGTGTTTCTATATAAATTTTAAACTTTTTTTCCCAGTTCTGTAAAAAATGCCCTTGGTAATTTCATGGTGATTGCATTGAATCTGTGATTTCATTGCCTTGGGTAGTAAGGTTATTTTAACAATATTGATTATTCCAATACAAGAACAGATATATCATTCCATCTGTTTGTGTGGTCTTCAGTTTCTTTTATCAGCATCTTATAGGTTTCAGAGTACATGGTTTGTGCCTCCTTAGTTTGGTTTATTTCTAGGTATTTTATTCTTTTTGATGCAATGGTAAATGGGATAGTTTCTTTATNGAGATATATCATTCCATCTGTTTGTGTGGTCTTCAGTTTCTTTCATCAGCATCTTATAGGTTTCAGAGTACATGATTTGTGCCTCCTTAGTTTGGTTTATTTCTAGGTATTTTATTCTTTTTGATGCAATGGTAAATGGGATAGTTTCTTTATCTTTCTCACATTTCATTGTTAGTGTATAAAATACAAAACATTTGTGTATATTGATTTTTTCCTGCAACTTTGCCAGGTTTGTTGATGAGCTCTAGTACCTTTCTAGCGGCATCTTCACAATTTTCTGCATTTAGTGCCATGTCACCTGCAAACAGTGGCAGCTTCACTTCTTTCTTAATCATTTTTATTTTTTTTAAATGATTTTTCTTCTGATTGCTGTGGCTAGGACTTCCTAAAACTATGTTGAATAAAAATGATGAGAGTGGGCATCCTTGTCTTGTTCCTGATCTTAGAGGGAAGGCTTTATCTTTTCAACACTGGGTGTGATTTTAGCTGTGTGTTTTCTTGAAGTTTTTTCCATGTAGTTGGTTTTCAGTCTCATAGCATTGTGGTTGGAAAAGATGCTTGAAATGATTTGTTTTTTTTTTTAAATTTACCAAGCCTTGTTTTGTGGCCCAGGATACAATCTATCCTGGAGACTATTCCATGTACACTTGAAGAATGTGTATTATGATGCTTTGGGATCAGTTCAGTAGCTCAGCCGTGTCTGACTTTGTGACCCCATGGACTGCAGCATGCCAGGCTTCCCTGTCCATCACCAACTCCTAGAGTTTACTCAAACTCATGTCCACTGAGTTGGTGATGCCATCCAACCATCTCATCCTCAGTCATTCCCTTCTCCTCCCACCTTCAATCTTTCCCAGCATCAGGGTCTTTTCTAGTGAGTCAGTTCTTCCTATCAGGTGGCCAAAATATTGGGGTTTCAACTTCAGCATCAGTCTGTCCAGTGAATATTCAGGACTGATTTCCTTTAGGATAGACTGCTTGGATCTCCTTGCAATCCAAGGGACTCTTAAGAGTCTTCTCCAACACAACAGTTCAAAAACATCAGTTCTTCAGCACTCAGCTTTCTTTATAGTCCAACTCTCACATCCATACATGACTACTGGAAAAACAATAGCTTTGGCTAGATGGACCTTTTTTGGCAAAGTAATGTTTCTCTGCTTTTTAATATGCTGTCTAGTTTTGCCATAGCTTTTCTCCCAAGGAGCAAACATCTTTTAATTTCATGGCTGCAATCACCATCTGCAGTGATTTTGGAGTCCCAAAAAATAAAGTCTGGTATTATTTCCACTTCTCCCCATCTATTTGCCATGAGGTGATTGGACTAGATGCCATGATCTTAGTTTTCTGAATGATGAGATTTAACTTTTTTCCTCTCCTCTTTCACTTTCATCAAGAGGCTCTTTAGTTCTTTGCTTTCTGCCATAAGGGTGATGTCATCTGCATATCTGAGATTATTGATATTTCTCCTAGCAATCTTGATTCCATCTTCTGTTTCACCCAGCCTGGGATTTTGTATGATGTACTCTGCACAGAAGTTAAATAAGCAGGGTGACAATATGCAGCCTTGACGTACTCCTTTCCTGATTTGGAACCAGTCTGTTGTTCCATGTCCAGTTCTAACTGCTCCTTCCTGACCTGCATACAGATCTCTCAGAAGGCAGGTCAGGTGGTCTGGAATTCCCATCTCTTTAAGAACTTTCCACAGTTTGTTGTTATCCACATGGTCAAAGGCTTTGGCATAGTCAATAAAGTAGATGTAGATGTTTTTCTGGAACTCACTTTTTCAATGATCCAACGAATGTTGGCAATTTGATTTCTGGTTCCTCTGACTTTTCTAAATCCAGCTTGAATGTCTGGAAGTTCATGGTTCACATACTGTTGAAGACTGCTGTGGAGAATTTTGAGCATTACTTTCCTAGCATGTGAGATGTGGCATTGTCTTTTTGGGGGACTGGAATGAAAACTGACCTTTTCCAGTCTTGTGGACACTGCTGAGTTTTCCAAACTCAGTGCTGGCATACTGAGTGCAGCACTTCACAGCATCATCTTTTAGGATTTGAAATAGCCCAACTGAAATTCCATCACCTCCACTAGATTTGTTCATAGTGATGTTTCCTAAGGCCCACTTGACTTTGCATTCCAGGAAGTCTGGTTCTAGGTGAATGATCACACCATCGTGGTTATCTGGGTCATGAAAATCTTTTTGTATACTTCTGTGTATTCTTGCCACCTCTTCTTAATCTCTTCTGCTTCTGTTAGGTTCATACCATTTCTGTCCTTTATTGTGCCCATCTGTGCATGAAATGCTCCCTTGGTATCTCTAGTTTTCTTGAAAAGATCTAGTCTTTCCCATTCTATTGTTTCCATTTCTTTTCACTGATAACTGAGGAAGACTTTCTTATCTCTCCTTGCTATTCTTTGGAACTCTGCACCCAAATGTGTATATATTTCCTTTTCTCTTTTGCCTTTAGCTTCTCTTCTTTTCACAGCTATTTGTAAGGCCTCCCCAGACAGCTTTTTTGCATTTCTTTTCCATGGGGATGGTCTTGATCCCTGTCTCCTGTACAGTGTCACAAACCTCATTCCATAGTTCATCAGGCACTCTATCCATCAGATCTAGGCCCTTAAATCTATTTCTCACTTTCACTGTATAATCATAAGGGATTTGATTTAGGTCATACCTGAATGGTCTAGC
>SJYW01035895.1:529666-559815 GCA_006410735.1 Raphicerus campestris | reverse complement strand
CTCTATTTTGTTCTGTACATTTTCTAACTCATTGTTAAAAACTTCTAACTTCTCATTCTGTGCATCCATTCTCCTCCCAATATCTTTGATTATCTTTACATCATTATTTCAAACTGTTTCTTGGGTAAGTTGCCTACCTGCATTTCACTTCATTCTTCTTCCAGGTTTTTATCCTATTCCTTTATCCAGAGCATGTTCTGTCACCTCGTTTTGTCTAAGTTACTATTTGCATTAAAAATTTTTATTTTTACTATTTGCATTTTTATGTATTTGGCAGGCAGTTTATGTTTTTCAATCTTGGAGAAGTGGCCCTCTGTATAAGGCATCCAGTGCAGCCCAGCAATGCTTTCCCCTCTTGTCACCAAGCTATATGTTCTAGACAGTCCCCCTAAGAAGGGTTAGTGGGTCCTTCCCTTATGATGAACTGATGATGTGGGTGGTCTGATAGGCTTGGTTGGCCCCTAGTCTGTTTGCTTGCCAGGTCCTGCCTCATGAGTATGTTGCTGGGTGTTGTTTAGCAGTACCCAATCATGAAGTGGCTGGCTGCAGAAGCCTAGGGGGCCAGAGAGATAGCACTTGCTCACTGGGGGTGGAATCAGGGCCCTGAAGACTCTGGAGCTATTGCCAACCCATTGACAGATTAAGTCAGATCCTGGAGGTAGTACTAGGCTACTGGGAGGCAGAGCTGATTCCTTCAGGACCCAGGGATCCCAAAGCTCATTTCAGATTGTGGTGGGGGGTGGGTGGGTGGTACTGGTGGTGGTATGCTATTTTGCAACACAGTTGAGTATGGGGTCTTGGGTGTCCCAAAGGTTGTATTGGTCTCCTAGTGGAAAAGACCAGGGCCAAGCTGGTCTCAGGTTAGGATCTTGCCTATGTTGCAGGATCATAGTTTTCTTACTTCTGGTGTCCATCTCTGAGTGAATGAGACTGGTCTAGAGACTTGTAGACAGTCTTCCTAGCAGGAGGAACCAGTGCATATCCATTGGTGTGTATAGAGCTGGGTCTTGGCCCTCTGGTGGGCTGGGCCATGTCTGGGGCAGGCGTGGGGAGGGTGGGTGTGTCCCTAGAAGGATGTCAGCTTTTTACTCTTTGGGCAGCCTGTCTGATGGGTGGGTCTTTGTCCCTGACTGGCTAGTTGTTTGGCATGAGACAAACCAGCACTAGTGCTTGCAGGCTATTGGCAAGCTCTTGGCATTAATGAGCCAAGGGATCATCTGCCAGCAACATCAGTGTTCACATGGCTGAATGTTCCCCAAAATGCCTGCCATAAGAGTCTATGCCCCAGCATGAGTGACAGCTGCCCCCAGCCTTCCCAGAAGACTTTCCAAGACCAAAAAACTCCTATCAATTTATGATTTTTACCCCTGTTCCTAGTATGCATGAGATTTTATGTGTGCCATATTAGAGTGAAATCTCTTTTTTCCCCAGTCTTGTGGGGCTCCTGCAACTAAGCCCCACTGCTATTCAAAGTCAAATGCTCTGGGTGCTCATGTCACTGGTGTCAGACCCCAGACTGTAAAACTATATGTAGGGCCCAGAGCTCTTATTCCTGTGGGAGAACCTCTATAATATAATTATTCTCCAGTTTGTGGGTTGTATTCTGGTTTCTGATATCTCTTATCAGTCTAACTCTATAGTTAGTCATTTCCCTTTCTCTGACTGCATTTAAGATGCCTCCACTCCCCTTATTTGAAGTTTTTCAGTTTCACTCTGATTTTCCTAGGAGTAGATTTCTCTTTTTATTTATTGAACTTGAGATTTGTTGGATTTCTTAAATGTATGGATGGGTGTCTTTATCAGTTCTACAAAATTGTCAGCCATTAATTCTTCAAAGACTCGACTATGCTAAAGCCTTTGACTGTGTGGATCACAACAAATTGTGAAATATTCTTAAAGAGATAGGAATACCAGACCACCTTACCTGCCTCCTGAGAAATCTGTATGCAGGTCAAGAAGCAACAGTTAGAACGAGACATGGAACAACAGACTAGTTCAAAATTGGTAAAGGAGTACTTCAAGGCTGTATATTGTCATTCTGCTTATTTAACTGATATTCAGAGTACATCATGCAAAATGCTAGGTTGGGTGAATTCCAAGCTAGAATCAAGATTGCTGGGAGAAATATCAACAACCTCAGATATGCAGATGATACCATTTTAATGGCAGAAAGTGAAGAGAAACTAAAAAACCTCTTGTTGAAAGTGAAAGAGGAGAGTGAAAAAGCTGGCTTAAAACTCAGTCATAAAAACAAAGATCATAGCATCTAGTCACATCATTTCATGTCAAATAGGTGGGGAAAATGTGGAAAGAGTGTCAGAATTCATTTTCTTAGGCTCCAAAATCAATGAGGAAGGTGACCGCAGCCACGAAATTAAAAGACACTTGTTCTTTGGAAAGATAGCTTTGACAAACCTAGATAATGTATTAAAAAGTAGAGACATCACTTTGCCAACAAAGGTTCCTATAGTTTTTCCAGTAGTCACATACAATGTAAGAGCTGGACCATAAAGAAGGCTGAGTGTCAAAGTATTGATGCTTTCAAACTGTGGTGCTGGAGAAGACTTTGAAAGTCCCTTGGACAGCAAGGAGGTAAAGTCAATCAATCCTAAAGGAAATTAACCCTGAATATTCATTAGAAGGTCTGAAACTGAAGCTCCAATACTTGGGCCACCTGATGTGAAGAGTTGGCTCATTGGAAAAGATCCTGATGCTGGGGAAAGTTGAGGGCAAGAGGAGAAGGGGGCAACAGAGGATAAAATAATTGGATGGCATCACTGAACAACAATTCTTCAAACCCTGTGGCCTTGCCATCATCTCTCCCCCCACTTTTGGAAATTTGGCCTAAATGTATGTTATGCTTTCTCACATTATCCTTCATGTCTCTTAACCGCTCTGCCACTGTCTCTTATACACATCTGGCAGTTTATGTTTTTCAATCTTGGAGAAGTGGCCCTCTGTATAAGGCATCCAGTGCAGCCCAGCAATGCTTTCCCCTCTTGTCACCAAGCTATATGTTCTAGACAGTCCCCCTAAGAAGGGTTAGTGGGTCCTTCCCTTATGATGAACTGATGATGTGGGTGGTCTGATAGGCTTGGTTGGCCCCTAGTCTGTTTGCTTGCCAGGTCCTGCCTCATGAGTATGTTGCTGGGTGTTGTTTAGCAGTACCCGATCATGAAGTGGCTGGCTGCAGAAGCCTAGGGGGCCAGAGGGATAGCACTTGCTCACTGGGGGTGGAATCAGGGCCCTGAAGACTCTGGAGCTATTGCCAACCCATTGANGATTGTGCTGGGTCCTTGTTGCTGCATGCAAGCTTTCTCTAGCTGCAGTGAGTGGGGGCTGCTCTTCCTTGCAGTGCATGGGTTTCTCATTGTGGTGGCTTCTCTTGTTGCAGAGCACAGGTTTTAGGCACTCAGGTTTCATTAGTTGCAATATTCAGGCTCAGCAGTTGCAGCACACAGGCTCTAGAGCTTGGGCTCTGTAGCTGTAATGCACAGGCTTAGTTGCACTTCAGTGTGTGAAATCTTCCTGGACCAGGGATTGAACCTGTGTCCTTTGCATTGGCAAATGGATGCTTAACCACTAGACCACCAGTGAAGTTCAGCCTTTGAGGTTTTGGTTCTTTTATCATTTATTTTTTAATTTCAAGGAGTTTTAATTTCTAGGAGTTAATTTCTAGTTTCTTGTTCCCTTTATGCAGTTAAGCTTGCCTTTCCCTAGTTGCACAGGTGGTAAAGAATCTGCCTGTAAGGCAGAAGACACAGGTTTGATCCCTGGGTTGGAAGATCCCCTGGAGACAGGGCATGGCAACCCACTCCAGTAATCTTGCATGGAGAATTCCGCGGGAGAGAAACCTGGTGGGCTACACAGTCCATGGAGGTGCAAAGAGTCAGACATGACTGAGTGACTAACACTGTCACTTTCTTTCACTTTGGTTCTTTAAACATAATAAATGTGCTTGCATTTTCTGATGCATTGCGTTTGTTGTCTCCTTTAGTCCTCAGTACCATTCTGTGAAATAGTATACCTGTCACAGAGATAAGAACACTGAGATGCTTGTTTCAAGGCCTATTGTTTCCTTTTCTATCATCTACTGTCAGCGAGCACCTGAAGCTCAGAGAAATTGCTTTGAACCAGAGAAAAGTCTAGAGTTTCATCCCTCCTGAAGATATATAAAGGAGTTGCATCTGCCTGACAGGGCTTCCTTCACATATAAAAAAGAGACAGGGATGTTTTATATGGAATAAGGTTTTGTGGAGCTAAGGCTTTTGTCTCCAAGACTCACTGTGTTAAATACATCCCTGTTATTACAGTGCTTAAAACAAGACAGCAAATATTTGGTGACTGCATGATTCAGTGTTCTAGGTACATAGCTGAGATGCAAATATACTTGAGATGTGTATAAGAGACAGGGAGAAGACTTTGAAAGTCCCTTGGACAGCAAGGAGGTAAAGTCAATCAATCCTAAAGGAAATTAACCCTGAATATTCATTGGAAGGTCTGAAACTGAAGCTCCAATACTTGGGCCACCTGATGTGAAGAGTTGGCTCATTGGAAAAGATCCTGATGCTGGGGAAAGTTGAGGGCNGAGCTAGATCGAGGGTTCGCAAGCCAGGGTCAGCCTGCCCCCATGAGCCAGCTGTGTTTTCTGACCTTCCTAACCTTCCCTGGAGGCCAATGTGAGCTGAACTTATCAAAAGCACCTAACGCTCTAACTGATGTGAGTGAGTAGGCCCTTAATTTTTATTTCATTGTTCTAGCTTTTATTTCCTATAGAATGAGACACAAAGCCTCAGTTTAAATGCAGTTGGTGCAATAGATATATATGAGCCAACCTGTGTCATGCCATTCAATGATTCATTCATTCATTCAAATATGTATTGGGCAGCTTCTGTGTATAAGACAGAGTTCTAAGTGCTAGGAAGGTGGGTATGAATAAGGTAGACAAAAACCTTAACTTCATCTGGTGTACATTACCAAATTATAGCACCATTTAGGACTATTAATCTTGTCCTTTAGGACTATTAACTATTAAGGACTACTAATCTTGATTGTGCCTCTTTTGCAAATTTTTACCCATTTTTCCTTATGTCTAGAATCTGGAAATTGCCTGCTTTCAATTCCCTCATCTNGATATGAATAAGGTAGACAAAAACCTTAACTTCATCTGGTGTACATTACCAAAATTATAGCACCATTTAGGACTATTAATCTTGTCCTTTAGGACTATTAACTATTAAGGACTACTAATCTTGGTTGTGCCTCTTTTGCAAATTTTTACCCATTTTTCCTTATGTCTAGAATCTGGAAATTGCCTGCTTTCAATTCCCTCATCTTAGCGAATCAATTTTCCTGGTGTCTTCCATATTCTATGCAATAGGTATGAACATCTAACGTTTAAGAAGTCAGTAAGATCTTTGCAGAGTTAGGGCTTGGAAAAAATGTTTCTCACTTGGAGGAAAAAGCTACTTGGATAGATGAAGGAAAGGTGGCAAAATCAGCGTCAGTGCTTCTTCCCACAACAAGAGATGGCCCTGCTGCATTCCAGTACCAAGTTACCTCTCCATCATCCCCCAGGAGCAGTACACAGACATATACCCTGCCATGCTCATTTATGCACAAGTTCCCCTTCTCCATCTCCTGGACTTCTAGCCCCTTCCCAAAATGTATGGCCTGTGTAGATTCTTCTACATCCAAAGTCCACTCCAGACACAACTCCTTCAGGAAGTCCTCTGCAGCCACTGGCCCCAGCCTTTGAGGTCCATGCACAAAAACCCCGTCTCAGCCTTCTTTTTCACCTTCTAGTGCTCATTCCCTACCCTGCTGCCAGAGTGGATCACCTCAGTCTCAAATATGTTGGCTTACTTTGCTATTTAAAGGAACTGGCTTGCCAGGGAAGGCCAGAGCTCTGAGCAGGGCATGCTCAGCACTTTGCAGCCTGATTCCTGACTACTGGTGAGATTTTTTTTATCATATTTTTTAGTCATTCCCAGTGAATGTTCCAACTGTGCTAAATTACTTATAACTTCACACTATGTTTTACAAGTACATTTAAAATTTTTAAATTTTATACTGGAGCATAGTTGATTAATAATCTTGTGTTAGTTTGAATGATACAAATGAACTTATCTGCAAAACAGAAACAGGCTCACAGATTTTGCAAATGAATTTATGGTTACCAGCGGAGAGGGTAGGAAGTGAGGGATAGATTGGGAGTTTGAGATTGACATGCAAGTAAAGGTTTTTTTAAGTTTCTTTTTAAAAAGTTTTTTAAATTAATTTATTCTAATTGGAGGATAATTTCTCTACAATATTGTGGTGGGTTTTGCTATACAGAGACATGAATCACCCATGAGTTTCTCCATCCTGAATGCCTCTCCCACCACCCTCCCCATACCATCCCTCTGGGCTGTCCCAGAACACCAGTCTTGAGTGCCCTGTTTCATCCATTGAACTTGCATTGGTCATCTATTTTACATTTGATATTATAAATGTTTCAATGCTGTTCTCTCAAATCATCCCACCCTTGACTTCTCCCAAAGTCCAAAAGTTTGTTCTTTATATCTGTGTCTCTTTTGCTGCCTTGCATATAGGTTCATCGTTACCATCTTTCTAAATTCCATATATATGTGCGTTAACATACTGTATTGATGTTTCTCTTTCTGACTTACTTCACTCTGCATAATAGGCTCCAGTTTTGTCCACCTCATTAGAACTAACTCAAATGTCTTCTTTTTCGTAGCTGAATAATATTCCACTCTGTATATGTACCACAACTTCTTTATCCACTCATCTGCCAATGGACATCTAGGTTGCTTTCACAGCCTATCTATTGTAAACAGTGCTGCAATGAACATTGGGGTAAATGTATCTCTTTCAATTCTGGTTTCCTCAGTGTGTAGGCACAGCAGTGGGATTGCTGGATCATATGGCAGTTCTATTTCCATCTTTTTAAGGAACTCCACACTGTTCTCCATACTGGCTGTACCAGTTTGCCTTTCCACTATCAGTGTAAGAGTGCTCTTTTTTCTCCACACCTTCTCCAGCATTTGTTGTTTGTTTAATTTTTGATGGCAGCCATTCTGACCTGCATGAGATGATACCTCACTGTGATTTTGATTTGCATTTCCCTAATAATGAGTGATGTTGAGCATCTTTACATGTGTTTATTAGCCATCTGCGTGTATTCTTTGGAGAAACATCTGTTTAGTTCTTTGGCCCATTTTTTTGATTGGGTTGTTCATTATTCTGGTATTGAGCTGCATGAGCTGCTTGTATATTTTGGAGATGAATTCTTTGTCAATTGCTTCATTTCCTATTATTTTCTCCCACTCTGAATGCTTCCTTTTAGCCTCGCTTACAGTTTCCCTCATTGTGCAAAAGCTTTTAAGTTTAATTAGGTCCCATTTGTTTATTTTTGTCTTTATTTCCATTACTCCAGAGGGTGGATCATAGAGGATCTTGCTTTGAATTATGTCAGAGAGTGTTCTGCCTATGTTTTCCTCTAAGAGTTTTGTTGTTTCTGGTCTTACATTTAGAACTTCAATCCACTTTGAGTTTATTTTTGTGTATGATGTTAAAAGTGTTCTAGTTTCATTTTTTACACATGGCTGACCAGTTTCCCCAGCACCACTTGTTAAAGAGATTGTCTTTTCTCCATTGTATATTTTTGCTTCCTTTGTCAGAGACAAAGTATCTGTAGGTGTATGGATTTATCTCTGGACTTTCTATTTTGTTCCATTGATCTATATTTCTTCTTTGTGCCAGTACTATACTGTCTTGATGATTGTAGTTTTGTAGTATAGTCTGAAATCAGGCAGGTTGATTCCTCCAGTTTCATTCTTCTTTCTCATAATTGCTTTGACTATTCGAGATTTTTTGTGTTTCTGTACAAACTGTGAAATTATTTGTCCTAGTTCTGTGAAAAATACCATTGGTAGCTTGACAGGAGTTGCACTGAATCTATAGATTGCTTTGGATAGTATACTCATTTCATTATATGGATTCTTCCAATCCATGAGTATGATATATTTCTCCATCTATTTGTGTCATCTTTGACTTCTTTCATCAGTGTTTATAGTTTTCTTTATATAGGTCTTCTGTTTCTTTAGGTAGATTTATTCCTAACTANACATCCAAAGTCCACTCCAGACCCAACTCCTTCAGGAAGTCCTCTGCAGCCACTGGCCCCAGCCTTTGAGGTCCATGCACAAAAACCCCGTCTCAGCCTTCTTTTTCACCTTCTAGTGCTCATTCCCTACCCTGCTGCCAGAGTGGATCACCTCAGTCTCAAATATGTTGGCTTACTTTGCTATTTAAAGGAACTGGCTTGCCAGGGAAGGCCAGAGCTCTGAGCAGGGCATGCTCAGCACTTTGCAGCCTGATTCCTGACTACTGGTGAGATTTTTTTTATCATATTTTTTAGTCATTCCCAGTGAATGTTCCAACTGTGCTAAATTACTTATAACTTCACACTATGTTTTACAAGTACATTTAAAATTTTTAAATTTTATACTGGAGCATAGTTGATTAATAATCTTGTGTTAGTTTGAATGATACAAATGAACTTATCTGCAAAACAGAAACAGGCTCACAGATTTTGCAAATGAATTTATGGTTACCAGCGGAGAGGGTAGGAAGTGAGGGATAGATTGGGAGTTTGAGATTGACATGCAAGTAAAGGTTTTTTTAAGTTTCTTTTAAAAAAGTTTTTTAAATTAATTTATTCTAATTGGAGGATAATTTCTCTACAATATTGTGGTGGGTTTTGCTATACAGAGACATGAATCACCCATGAGTTTCTCCATCCTGAATGTCTCTCCCACCACCCTCCCCATACCATCCCTCTGGGCTGTCCCAGAACACCAGTCTTGAGTGCCCTGTTTCATCCATTGAACTTGCATTGGTCATCTATTTTACATTTGATATTATAAATGTTTCAATGCTGTTCTCTCAAATCATCCCACCCTTGACTTCTCCCAAAGTCCAAAAGTTTGTTCTTTATATCTGTGTCTCTTTTGCTGCCTTGCATATAGGTTCATCGTTACCATCTTTCTAAATTCCATATATATGTGCGTTAACATACTGTATTGATGTTTCTCTTTCTGACTTACTTCACTCTGCATAATAGGCTCCAGTTTTGTCCACCTCATTAGAACTAACTCAAATGTCTTCTTTTTCGTAGCTGAATAATATTCCACTCTGTATATGTACCACAACTTCTTTATCCACTCATCTGCCAATGGACATCTAGGTTGCTTTCACAGCCTATCTATTGTAAACAGTGCTGCAATGAACATTGGGGTAAATGTATCTCTTTCAATTCTGGTTTCCTCAGTGTGTAGGCACAGCAGTGGGATTGCTGGATCATATGGCAGTTCTATTTCCATCTTTTTAAGGAACTCCACACTGTTCTCCATACTGGCTGTACCAGTTTGCCTTTCCACTATCAGTGTAAGAGTGCTCTTTTTTCTCCACACCTTCTCCAGCATTTGTTGTTTATTTAATTTTTGATGGCAGCCATTCTGACCTGCATGAGATGATACCTCACTGTGATTTTGATTTGCATTTCCCTAATAATGAGTGATGTTGAGCATCTTTACATGTGTTTATTAGCCATCTGCGTGTATTCTTTGGAGAAACATCTGTTTAGTTCTTTGGCCCATTTTTTTGATTGGGTTGTTCATTATTCTGGTATTGAGCTGCATGAGCTGCTTGTATATTTTGGAGATGAATTCTTTGTCAATTGCTTCATTTCCTATTATTTTCTCCCACTCTGAATGCTTCCTTTTAGCCTCGCTTACAGTTTCCCTCATTGTGCAAAAGCTTTTAAGTTTAATTAGGTCCCATTTGTTTATTTTTGTCTTTATTTCCATTACTCCAGAGGGTGGATCATAGAGGATCTTGCTTTGAATTATGTCAGAGAGTGTTCTGCCTATGTTTTCCTCTAAGAGTTTTGTTGTTTCTGGTCTTACATTTAGAACTTCAATCCACTTTGAGTTTATTTTTGTGTATGATGTTAAAAGTGTTCTAGTTTCATTTTTTACACATGGCTGACCAGTTTCCCCAGCACCACTTGTTAAAGAGATTGTCTTTTCTCCATTGTATATTTTTGCTTCCTTTGTCAGAGACAAAGTATCTGTAGGTGTATGGATTTATCTCTGGACTTTCTATTTTGTTCCATTGATCTATATTTCTTCTTTGTGCCAGTACTATACTGTCTTGATGATTGTAGTTTTGTAGTATAGTCTGAAATCAGGCAGGTTGATTCCTCCAGTTTCATTCTTCTTTCTCATAATTGCTTTGACTATTCGAGATTTTTTGTGTTTCTGTACAAACTGTGAAATTATTTGTCCTAGTTCTGTGAAAAATACCACTGGTAGCTTTACAGGAGTTGCACTGAATCTATAGATTGCTTTGGATAGTATACTCATTTCATTATATGGATTCTTCCAATCCATGAATATGATATATTTCTCCATCTATTTGTGTCATCTTTGACTTCTTTCATCAGTGTTTATAGTTTTCTTTATATAGGTCTTCTGTTTCTTTAGGTAGATTTATTCCTAACTATTTTATTCTTTTTGTTGCAAAGGTGAATAGGATATATTCCTTAATTTCTCTTTCTGGTTTTTCATTGTTAGTGTATAGGAATGAAGGGGATGTCTGTGTATTAATTTTATATCTTGAAACTTCACTATGTTTATTGATTCAGTTCAGTTCAGTTCAGTCGCTCAGTCATGTGCAACTCTTTGCCACCCCATAAATTGCATCACGCCAGGCCTCCCTGCCCATCACCAACTCCCGGAGTTCACTCAGACTCACGTTCATCAAGTCAGTGATGCCATCCAGCCATCTCATCCGCTGTTGTCTCCTTCTCCTCCTGCCCCCAATGTCCCCCAGCATCAGAGTCTTTTCCAATGAGTCAATTCTTCGCATGAGGTGGCTAAAGTACTAGAGTTTCAGCTTTAGCATCATTCCTTCCAAAGAAATCCCAGGGCTGATCTCCNGTTCCTCTTCACTTTCTGCCATAAGGGTGGTGTCGTCTGCATATCTAAGGTTATTGATATTTCTCCTGGCAATCTTGATTCCAGCTTGTGTTTCATCCAGCCCAGCATTTCTCATGATGTACTCTGCATAGAAGTTAAATACGCAGGGTGACAATATACAGCCTTGACGTACTCCTTTTACATTAGTTTGTAATTATTTGTACTGTCTCTTCTAAGTTCTTGAAAACAGCAGTTATGTATATTCATCTTTGTTCCCGTAACCCTTTTTCAGTACCTGGAATATTATAGTCACTCAGTGAATGTAAACTCCATTTACTGGCCTGCTCAGGAAATGAGCTAATAAGGTAAACTGAATTTTTGATTGATTCAATAATATAACATATTTCAATATGAGACAGTTATTCTAAAACTGTTAAAATAAATTTCTTCTTTAATATTGTAGAATGAAATGTTCTTAATATTTGAGAACTTGGAGCACTTGGTTTTCATTTTAAAATACCCATATCGTCATCATGTTGACATAGGTAGTATTAATATATAGTGTACTCAAGATAAGGTTTCCAGGTCTCATTCCAAACTCACTGAATCTGAACGTTTAGTTGGGGGGCCTGGGAGTATGTTCCTAGCTAAAATCTCCAGGTGATTCTGATATACGATTAAAATTGGGATCAATAAGGAGACTGATACATACTGGCAAAGCATATTATATAGCATATAATACAGCCTAGATGATTTTAACTTTCTTTTTCCTATTTAAAAAAATGTGATTAATTAGAAGTAGGTTATTTGAAGTTTTTCTGATATTTAGGTGTGGTTTAATAATCTTGCACAATGTCATTCATCTCCTTCAGCAAGGCATCTTGTTAAAAGTGGCTGAAACCGTCAAGAGTTGGATTTTGGCTCAGTCCAATAAGAATGATGACTTACTTCACAAGTTGGTAAGTGTTCACTTAACTTTTTGGTTACTTTTCAGGGCTCCAGTTTCTCTTCCAATGAGAAAATCAATGAATCCAATTCGTTTTGGCACTGATTTGGGCAGTGACTAATTTTAATTAAAAATTCTGGGCTGTTCTCTAAAAGGAGATTATCTGCTTCATGAAGTGTTAAAAATAAAGTTTGTATTACCTAAGGAAAAAGAAAAAGGAGATTCTTCAATAACTGGATATCTTTGCATATGGACTCAGTAGTATTTCATAGATCTTCTAAGAGGTTTTTAGCTACTGAGAAGAGGATATTCTGATAGTTATTGAAGACCTATTTGTTAGATTATTCATGTCCTGCTGCCATCTTCCTCCACTGACAGGGATTCCTCTCACTGAGTTAGAAAATAGATCCATTAGTGGGATCTTCTCTCTTTTCATTAGAAACTTGATTGTCTCTATTCCACAGCCTTTGATTACAAAGTTTGGGCAAAATTAAGAGTGTGGTTCCTCCCTAATTTATTTAACATTCATTTACCATTCTCTTTGCTGTGTGCTTAGTCACTCAGTTGTGTCTGACTCTTTGCTTCCCCACGGACAGAGGAGCCTGGCGGGCTATAGTCCATGGGGATTCTCTAGGCAAGAATACTGGAGTGGGTTGCCATGCCCTCCTCCAGGGGAGCTTCCAAACCCAGGAGTCAAACTCAGGTCTCTTGCATTGCAGGCAGACTCTTTGCCATCTGAGCCACCAGGGAAGCCCACCATTCTCTGACAACTTCATGTATAAAATTTAGTCTNCCCTCCTCCAGGGGAGCTTCCAAACCCAGGAGTCAAACTCAGGTCTCTTGCATTGCAGGCAGACTCTTTGCCATCTGAGCCACCAGGGAAGCCCACCATTCTCTGACAACTTCATGTATAAAATTTAGTCTTCTGGGATTGATAAATCAGAGAATTTCCCAAAGACTTGCTTGATCTCTGAGCCCCAAGAAGGAGTGCCTCAACGTTTTTATATCCTAATATTAATAATAGGTAGTATAGTTTAAAAAAATAAAATTCTCTCACAAGTAAGCACATTTCAGAATCTTCTGCTGGCCTAAGAATAATTATTATTCTTATAAATTATCATTTGATAAGGAATGTTTACAAAGTGCTTTCACATTTTGATTTGGTAATCTAAACACTATGTAAAGTTCAGTATGGTTTACCATTTGGAAAGCCTGAGGTTCAGATATTTCAGTTTGGTTAAGAATACTCATTAAGAGAGTTGTTCGAAAATGTTCAGCTAGTGAGTCAGAATTTGAACTCAAGTCTCCTGGTTTCAAAGCCCAGGCTCTTTCTGTTATAATGTAGCCCTCTCTAGTTTGTGTGTTGTATTTACTGACTAAAATTACCTTTTTAGCAATCCATTTGGGCAGGTTGTCTGTTTAGGGTTCATCTCCGTTAAGTGTTTTGAGAAGGTCAATGAGGTATCTTTTCATCTACATAGAATATCGTCTCTATCCAAGTGAAGCCATCTTCATTCTTCAGTGATACTAGGATTGTGGTAAGGTATGTGCTTGGTCTCGTCAGTCATGTCTGACTCTCTGCGACCTCCTGGACTGTAGCCCACCAGGCTTCTCTTTCCATGGACTTCTCCTAGTAAGAATTCTGGAGTGGGTTGCTATGGCCTCGTCCAGGGGATCTTCCCTACCNTATTCATGTCCTGCTGCCATCTTCCTCCACTGACAGGGATTCCTCTCACTGAGTTAGAAAATAGATCCATTAGTGGGATCTTCCCTCTTTTCATTAGAAACTTGATTGTCTCTATTCCACAGCCTTTGATTACAAAGTTTGGGCAAAATTAAGAGTGTGGTTCCTCCCTAATTTATTTAACATTCATTTACCATTCTCTTTGCTGTGTGCTTAGTCACTCAGTTGTGTCTGACTCTTTGCTTCCCCACGGACAGAGGAGCCTGGCGGGATATAGTCCATGGGGATTCTCTAGGCAAGAATACTGGAGTGGGTTGCCATGCCCTCCTCCAGGGGAGCTTCCAAACCCAGGAGTCAAACTCAGGTCTCTTGCATTGCAGGCAGACTCTTTGCCATCTGAGCCACCAGGGAAGCCCACCATTCTCTGACAACTTCATGTATAAAATTTAGTCTTCTGGGATTGATAAATCAGAGAATTTCCCAAAGACTTGCTTGATCTCTGAGCCCCAAGAAGGAGTGCCTCAACGTTTTTATATCCTAATATTAATAATAGGTAGTATAGTTTAAAAAAATAAAATTCTCTCACAAGTAAGCACATTTCAGAATCTTCTGCTGGCCTAAGAATAATTATTATTCTTATAAATTATCATTTGATAAGGAATGTTTACAAAGTGCTTTCACATTTTGATTTGGTAATCTAAACACTATGTAAAGTTCAGTATGGTTTACCATTTGGAAAGCCTGAGGTTCAGATATTTCAGTTTGGTTAAGAATACTCATTAAGAGAGTTGTTCGAAAATGTTCAGCTAGTGAGTCAGAATTTGAACTCAAGTCTCCTGGTTTCAAAGCCCAGGCTCTTTCTGTTATAATGTAGCCCTCTCTAGTTTGTGTGTTGTATTTACTGACTAAAATTACCTTTTTAGCAATCCATTTGGGCAGGTTGTCTGTTTAGGGTTCATCTCCGTTAAGTGTTTTGAGAAGGTCAATGAGGTATCTTTTCATCTACATAGAATATCGTCTCTATCCAAGTGAAGCCATCTTCATTCTTCAGTGATACTAGGATTGTGGTAAGGTATGTGCTTGGTCTCGTCAGTCATGTCTGACTCTCTGCGACCTCCTGGACTGTAGCCCACCAGGCTTCTCTTTCCATGGACTTCTCCTAGTAAGAATTCTGGAGTGGGTTGCTATGGCCTCGTCCAGGGGATCTTCCCTACCCCTGGATCGAACCCACGTCTCCTGCACTGCAGGCAGATTCTTTACATGGCTCGTTCTTTGCTGAGCCAATAGGGAAGCCGGGTGGTAAGGTGAATGGATGCATATACAGTCTTCTGTGGTTTAATCATAGTGTGCATAGTCTTGATCTTTTCATTCTTGGATCTTTGTCACTGGCCACATGCTTCATGTCGTATTTCACTTTAAAGTGCCAGCTTTTGTATACATCTCTTTTGTGCCTAGATTATGGAGAATTTTAGGAAGTACATACCTGAGAAATAGTTCACAAGTAATAACATAAAGAATTGCACAGTTGGCATGTGGCATGAAATTGCTTGACTTTTTCTCTTGATTATAAAATATTTAAAATTTTGTTAGCTATACAGATACTGAATGAGTCCCTCTTTCCTTTTATAAAGATACTGGCAATTGCTCCATGATATCTGAACATTTTATTATTGTTCATTTTCATTAAGATAGTACTTTTCTTCTTAAAGATTAAAAAAAAATTTATAACAACTATGATACTAGTGGTATTGGCACTCTCTAAGCACTTTTTGGCCTATAAAGTGCTTGCCCAGAAGTTGTCTCACTTGATCCTCATCAGCTTAATTAAATAGCACTGTATATTTAAAAGTGTGTAAGATCCTTTAAGTATATTAACACATGAATATGTTTTCATCCCTAGGGGCCAATAGAAATCTCTGTATTCTTTAGCAGTGTTTCTCATATTCTTCATTCCATCCAGGCAGTATTCTTCCTAAGTTATCTTCTCATGCTTTTTCCCTGTTTAGTTTCTAAAAAGATACCTACTGCCTATCAAGTCAAGTCCAGTTCATCACTTTGACTGGCATGAAAGCGTTTGCATAATGTGGCCTTAATCTGCCTTTCCAGTTTTATCCACCAATATTTCACCAGCCCAGTATAGTCTTTCTTTTTGTTTTTTCCTTGCCTAGTCTCTTTATATGTACTATTATACTGTGAATTGTGTTCCATTTTTCTATTATTGGAATCTTTCCAATAAGCAATTCTAGCTCTTCGTCAGGACCTTTCTTAGAAACTACAGCCTGTTGGATCTTTTTTCTACAACAACCTTGTAATAATTATGTGTGCTATGTTCGGTAAGTTTTTATATTATACATGCTTTTCTTTACTGTACTTTTAAGTATTTCATATGTACTAACAACACTAACAGCTAACACTTACATAGTGCTTACTGTGCACCAGATACTCCTAGCAGTTTATAAATACTGACTTATTTAATCCTTGCAGCAACTCTATGAAGTGGATACTGTTATTATCCTCTTTGCAGATGAGGAAACTGAACAGAAAAATTTACTTAAGTTGTGGGACCAGGCTATAAACCCAGGCACTAAGTCTTGACAGTAAGACTTGTTGAGGGTAAGCCAAAGTTCACATAGTACACTTGCCGCCCCAGCACAGAACACCAATACTATCAATACTACCTCAGATCACACTGGTTTGGGGGAGGCTTTATTCCCAGGCCAGATCTGGTGCCAAGGAGTGATGCTGAAGAAAGTGAATTCCTGAGGAAGCAGCAGGTCCATAAGAGAGCCTGTGTAGAGGAATAGCTCCCATCTATGTTAATAGCTTCCCCCTCTCTGTCAGTGTTGGCCTTCATTTAATTAGGCTTCTTTTAAACTTAACCATTTAAAATAAATAAATAAATAAATAAACTTACCCATATATAAGTACATAGAAGTCTCGTAAAAGGCTTGCTTTCAAGTTTTTTGTAGCAAAAGTTTTATTTTTAATATTTACATCTGAATATGGTCCTGTCTGATGGGAGAATCCAAACCAAATTATGAGGCCACTACATGAAGATTTATTTCAAAGATTACTTGAAAAGCTACCCTGCTCCACCCACTGCCCTCCCTGCATCCCATTGCCCACCTGCTGTTGATATTCTGCAGCCCCTGTCCCCTTCCCACCTTCAACAATAGAATAAAGCAAGTCGTGCTGTTCTCTGTTTATGAAAGTGGGATGGAATGTCAAAAAGTCGAGTAGTTCCTAATGTTAGGATTGTAAAAGAGAGGAAGCAGTAGTTCAAACAGGAGCCATAAAAGTGCTGCAGAGGTACATCCAGGGTATATCAGTGGATGGTAAAATCTATATAGGGCTAAACAAGATCAGCATTGCACTGAGATTCTTTTTTATTATTATTATTATTGATAAGAAATATATCCAAATAGGCTTCATGTTAAAAAATATTCTTCTCTAAAAGTGATATATACAACCCATGATCAAGAGGCTATGTACTTGTAGTATGTGGATCACTGCCTTCTTGCTTAAGTCCTCATGATGAGCTCGGGCTACAATTTTAGTGTGGGAATGATTAACTAAGAAGAGGAAACCCTAGACCTAACTGATTTTACTTTGATTGCTAAAGGCTTTGTCCATTGAAAGTTCTCTTTTATTTTTTATCATACAACAGGATGATTCTATTCTTGAATCGAATGCAAAATAAAAATTTAAATTTTCTGATAGAGAAGACTATATTCAGGAAAGTAGAATCAACTAACTACCAAAGACATGTGATTTAAAATCAGAATCCTGGAAAGTCACTTAGTTTCTTTGAGCTTCATTTTTGCCTCTGTAGAATGGACAGAAAATGATAATGTACGTGACAGGGTTACTGTGAGAACTGCTTTAACATTGCTACTTCATCTCTCATGTCTGCACCAGGTATACTCTGCCCCAAACTAATATTGGTCACTTACAGGTCCCCAAACTCGAAGAGGCTTGCTTTCATTCTGTCTCATCCCATTCTTCCAACTCTTTCATCTGGTCAGTTCTTGTGTATCCTTTAAAACTAAGCTTAGGCTCTTTTACTTTCTCTTTGTTGCCAGTTTATTCCCTCAATGCCGTTTTCATAATAACCTAGTTATACCTCATCACACTTGTCTGCACTTTATATTGTAACTGCTTACCTTTCAGCCCTCTCCTTTAAACTCTGAACTCTCTAAGACTAAAGACTTGTATGTCTTGTTTATTTTTTTGTGTTTCTGGTGTCAAGCATGTTGCCTGGTATGTTATGAGATATTCCTTGATAGATGGATAAAAGGGAAAGAGGGAGGAAAAAATGAGCTGGTATATGTGAAAGCATTTTGTAAACTATAAAATGCTATGCACGCATTAGGGCCATTTTGTATTATATTCCTTAATGATATGTTTTTTTAATATTCAAATGTTTCATTTTTAGAAAGCCTTGATCCTGCTGATATTATTCTTAGATGTTGGTTATATTGTTAGAGTATCTAGGGACAGCATATCTGTTAGAGGATTATATTTTCCATGTTGTTTAATTAATTAGGCTAATTAGGTTTATTAATCTGTAAAAAATACATATTTCACTCAGTATGTGGCTCAGTGATGTCTACCTCTGTTTTTTTGTTGTTTGTTTCATAAATTTACTGTGAAAATATAACCCTGTACATTATACTGAAAATTGATTGACTATTGTTTCTTCTTCTTGGAGTCTATACTGAAAATAAACACCTCTAATTTTATTAGCATGGTAGGAGCTTAATATTTAATACAAAATTATGTGTGTATTAATACCTCTCTTCTGGTCTTTCAATGCCAAGGATATTGGATTCCGACTCGATTCACTTCATACTATCCTGCAACAGGAAGTCCTGTTACAAGAGGATATGGAGCTGATTGAGCTGCTTGATCCCAGTATCCTGTCTGCAGGGCAACCTCAACAACAGGAAAATGGACACCTTCCAACACTTTGCTCCCTGGCAACCCCTAATATTTGGTACTGTCCAGAAAACATCTATCCTTTGTTTACATTTAGAGTATTAGCAGAGGAAATCCGTCATCATCCTCTCCATTATAAAGGCATTATAAACATTTTAGCATTGTAATTAATATAGTGATATGCCAGAGGTTTTTTTTTTTTAAAAAAGGATACCTTCTAACTAAATACTATTTAAAATGAAAGTGGGAAAAAACACCCAGTTTGACTATTATGTACTTGTAACTCAGTGTAATTAGTTCTCTGTATAACAGCCCAACAAGCAGGATTAACATATGCCAAAAAAGAGTCTCTCTTATATACATGTTTGCATGAAGTCCTAGCCAGTTCTTCATATTTATTTACCCTTAATAGATTATATAATAATTACATTGTAGAGACACCCAGGAGAGTATGAGACATGGAGATAAACTGTCGATTCCTCCTNTATTATATTCCTTAATGATATATTTTTTTAATATTCAAATGTTTCATTTTTAGAAAGCCTTGATCCTGCTGATATTATTCTTAGATGTTGGTTATATTGTTAGAGTATCTAGGGACAGCATATCTGTTAGAGGATTATATTTTCCATGTTGTTTAATTAATTAGGCTAATTAGGTTTATTAATCTGTAAAAAATACATATTTCACTCAGTATGTGGCTCAGTGATGTCTACCTCTGTTTTTTTGTTGTTTGTTTCATAAATTTACTGTGAAAATATAACCCTGTACATTATACTGAAAATTGATTGACTATTGTTTCTTCTTCTTGGAGTCTATACTGAAAATAAACACCTCTAATTTTATTAGCATGGTAGGAGCTTAATATTTAATACAAAATTATGTGTGTATTAATACCTCTCTTCTGGTCTTTCAATGCCAAGGATATTGGATTCCGACTCGATTCACTTCATACTATCCTGCAACAGGAAGTCCTGTTACAAGAGGATATGGAGCTGATTGAGCTGCTTGATCCCAGTATCCTGTCTGCAGGGCAACCTCAACAACAGGAAAATGGACACCTTCCAACACTTTGCTCCCTGGCAACCCCTAATATTTGGTACTGTCCAGAAAACATCTATCCTTTGTTTACATTTAGAGTATTAGCAGAGGAAATCCGTCATCATCCTCTCCATTATAAAGGCATTATAAACATTTTAGCATTGTAATTAATATAGTGATATGCCAGAGGTTTTTTTTTTTTAAAAAAGGATACCTTCTAACTAAATACTATTTAAAATGAAAGTGGGAAAAAACACCCAGTTTGACTATTATGTACTTGTAACTCAGTGTAATTAGTTCTCTGTATAACAGCCCAACAAGCAGGATTAACATATGCCAAAAAAGAGTCTCTCTTATATACATGTTTGCATGAAGTCCTAGCCAGTTCTTCATATTTATTTACCCTTAATAGATTATATAATAATTACATTGTAGAGACACCCAGGAGAGTATGAGACATGGAGATAAACTGTCGATTCCTCCTTTGTTAGGTGAGATGTGATCATAGAGAACATAGACAATTCAAATTGTCTTAAAACTTGTCAACCACTTGAAGTATTTGTTTAATGCACAAGTCCTGGGCCATCATCTATTAAAAAAGAAATATATATGTATAGTAATAAGGAATTGTACATTCAGAGCTGTTAATATCCTCTTTCTATTAAAGTATAAGTTTATTAAATGAACTAAATTATTGCTCAAACTGTTCAAGTTATTTGGGCAGTTACATTCATCGGCCTCAGTGTTCTGAATTTGTCTGTCTTTCCTGTCATGTTGACAAATGCTTCATTTTGTAACAGGTAGTCTATGAGGTCACACAGAGTTGGACACGACTGAAGCGACTTAGCAGCAGCAGCAGCAGCAGCCATGATAGTGTTTTCCAAATGAGTAGTTACTCAGATACTGTCATGATGAAGTGTATAGCATCTTACCATTTAAAAATGTAAGAACTTAAGGAGCTGCTAGAAGGAATCATAGGTTTTCAGAATTTTACAACTTTGTATTTCTTTGACCACAAAGGATGATTAAGCAAATCTGAGGCCTATAAATCCTTTATAGGTTTGCTATAAATATATAAAAGTATATGATGAGATTTTGCTATGATATTACCAATATTGCCTAACAGTAAAGAATTCCAAGGGAGATTTTGGCAGGCAAATATTTATAAAATATTCTTATATTTTATTTTCTTTATAATTTGACTGTAACTATCTTCAAGTATTAATGATGATGTTTCTTGGATATCCTTAGATATAACTCCCCTGTATTTGCCTTCTTATACGTAAACTTTTTCATCAGAGCCTTCACTGCTTGAAAGAAGTTTGTAATTGGCCTAAATTTTAAATTTGATTTCACTTAAAGCAGTATAAAAGTACAAAGTTTGTCCATATTATGGTCTTCCGTAAATATATATATTCCAGAATTGTAATGATAACAACTTAAAATTAGATGACTTTATTCAAAGGAATTACTCACAAAGTATTTCTAATTATATATATAATTAGAGTCTGATTTTAGGAAAAAAGACCTCATAATATCTCCAAATATGAAACATTTTTAGTTATTTTTTTAACTCTGTATTTTGTATTAGAGTATAGATGATAAGGTTTTTAGTATTAAAAACTAGTAACAATTAAAGCTTTTTACTTTTATATTTATAAAATCAGATTTTAAAGTCTGTAATTGTTTCCAGGTTAAAGAGTACTTATCTTAAAAAAAAGTTTATTCAGAAGACACCTATTTATGTCTATCTCCTAAACTTATTAGCTTTAGACAGTAGTATCTTAGCAACTAGATAGTGGTACTAGATATTTTTAACTGTTTCATGTTATTTTTTTAATGTTATATTTTATAAAGTCATAGTTTATAGAGAAGCTAGCATTTTATCTATTTTGCTACCGCTGCTGCTGCTAAGTTGCTTCTGTTGTGTCTGACTCTGTGCGATGCCATAGATGGCAGCCCATCAGACTCCACCGTCCCTGGGATTCTCCAGGCAAGAAGACTGGAGTGGGTTGCCATTGCCTTCGCCAACGCATGAAAGTGAAAAGTGAAAGTGAAGTCGCTCAGTTGTGTCCGACTCTTAGCGACCCCATGGACTGTAGCCTACAAGGCTCCTCTGTCCATGGGCTATGGAATTTTCCCAGCAAGAACACTGTAGTGGATTGCCATTTCCTTCTCCAATGCNAAAAGTGAAAGTGAAGTCGCTCAGTTGTGTCCGACTCTTAGCGACCCCATGGACTGTAGCCTACAAGGCTCCTCTGTCCATGGGCTATGGAATTTTCCCAGCAAGAACACTGTAGTGTATTGCCATTTCCTTCTCCAGTGCGTGAAAGTGAGAAGTGAAAGCGAAGTCTCTCAGTCATGTCCGACTCTTAGTGACCCCATGGACTGCAGCCTACCAGGCTCCTCCGTCCATGGGACCTACAGGCAAGAGTACTAGAGTGGAGTGCCATTGCCTTCTCCGTTTATCTATTTTAGAAAACCTAAATTACTGACAAGAGAAACTCATCTTTCTCTGGACTGATGGATATCATTTTCTTGGTTTCTCTGTTTCAGGGATGTCTCAGTGGTATTTGCCTTCATTAGTGTGCTTGTTATGCTTCCCACTTGGTGGATTTTATCTTCCTGGCTGGTATGGGGAGTGATTCTGTTTGTTTATCTGATCATAAGAGCTTTGCGATTATGGAGGACAGCAAAACTACAAGTAACTCTAAAAAAATACAGTGTCTATTTGGAAGATATAGCAACAGATAGCCGAGGTTTTACTAACCTTGTGAGAAAAGCTTTACGTCTCATTCAAGAAACTGAAGTCATTTCCAGAGGATTTACACTGTGAGTTCATTTTTCATTTTATCTTTAAAATAACTATTTTCTGCTACCTAGTTAAATTAGAATATTTTATTACCTATTTTCATTTCTGTGTTGTATTTACAGAAAAAACTAGGTTTCTCTTTAGTATTTATTAAAGTCTATTAACTACTAAGTGAAGAAATAAATACATTATATGCTAGATTTAATTAGTGTGAGTCTGTTTATTTACTTTGAGAAACCAAAGTGTTTTGAGAATCATGATTATTTATCTGTGTTACCATGTGGTTATATGAGATAATATAGAGACCTTAATATTATATATCTATATTATATATTTTATAAATATATAAAACCCTTTCATGCAATAGTTACCCAATAAATATTTGTTCCCTTTACTCACCCCCAGATGCTCTCTTTACTCAGTCTGCATGATAGATGATTTCACATAAATTAATTCTTGCCATGTATTAATATTCTGTAGATTAATATTAGGAGCTATTATGGCACTGACACTCTCATATGCTGTCACTGATATTTAATACAGGAAATTAAATATTCACTAATCTAGCTGTAAGTGTACTAAGGTACTGGATAGACAGCCTATTTATTGTGTTATTAAAGAGAAAGCACCAGTTATGTTCCATATACTGTGCTAGACAATTTTGCATACAACTAAAGGCATACAATTATAAATGGTTGAGCAAATGTTCAAGTTCATTCCATCTGACTCTAAAATTTGGTTTTCTGTACACTGCCACCTAAACACTCATACTTGACAGTTGTACTATAGTGTATTTAATACTTTATATAACCTTTGTAGCCTATAGGTGAGAGAAAATAAGTATATGGTAAAGAAAAATTATTGCTCTTAATTAGTTATATCTGGAAAATCATGAAAAGAGGCGGGCAGAAGAACTTCGGGTGGTCATTACTTCTTTCACTCTGCTGTGCTCTGGAAAAGAACCTAAATAATCTTGAATGAAAGCTGTATTTGGAACATCAGGAAATAGGAAAGTAGAAGAGTCTCCAGTAGTCGTCTCATTCTTCACTCTGTTGTGTTTTGGAATAGTGTTTAGCACTTCTGAGACATGAGAGAGGTTTTATAATTTCTCTTTCTGCTCAGTTCAAAATGTAACAGCCCTCAGTGTCAGTTAATTTCTGTCCTTCCATTGTAAAGTCCAGTTATTGATAGAGCATAACAAATACTGAATGTCAAATTTTAAAAGTTAAAAATTATGCTAAGTAAAAGTAATAGCTCCTTTTCATTCTTGACTTGTACAACATTTTATTAGGAGGACTGATTGGTTAAGCAGAGTGGCTATGTCTCCAATTAATGCTTAGCCTTGTGTTGATGGTTCTGTGCCTTTTGTCCTTGTCAATTTTTACCCATATGTATACAATTAGAATGAATAGCTAAAATGGGCCAGTTAGGCATGATTTCCCTCTGTATTATGACATATATCTACTCAAATGCAGACAGAAAATTTTGGAAAAATTGTACTTGTGTCCATCTAAATGTAAATGGATTGGAAAAAATTATGAGGAATAATAAGTTTTGAATCATAATTTTTTAGAAATATTTTTGTTTTTAAGACTGAGTAAAATGGAACACAAACAATAGTGTCCATATGTTGAAAATATAACTGCTGCTTTATCCTGCCTCAATTTTTCCTCTCTAGCAAATAATTGAACCTTTCTTTTCCTCTATCAGTCATTGTCCTGTTTTTTATAGATTTTTAATGCCAGAATGTGTTTTAATTTGGTTTAACTTTTTTTTTTTAAGTTTTGAGTTAGATGCCTTATTTTACAAATTTGTGGTTATAGTGTAATAAATTTATAAATTCCAATATTTTGTCTTACTATTAGGAGTGGTTACTAGTTAGGTGAAAGACTATTGTCTGGAAAACTGTAATATGAAATCATAATTTCACTTATAAAAGCATACTACATTTTATGGCATTATTGCAAATAGGTATTCCTCCATTTACCTTTGGAAAAGTGCTTATGAAATGTGCTTCCTCTTGAACATTTTTGAGAGTAGCTATGCTCCTACCTAGTAACCCTTCCTTTTCCTTTCTTCTTACATTCTCCTGTTGGCCACTGGTTCTGTTATCTTTCTGCGTCTTTCTTTTATCTTTTTACTTCATTTTGGGTAGGTAAGTGCCAGTGGCTGCAGGTGGGTAAGTAATTTTACCCTACTTTTATGAATGTACAGAATGTATCTCTATACAGTATTTGAATGTTCTGTACAAATGACCAAAAATATGATTGATAAACATATGTATGCATATTAAGAATATGAAAGTTTATAATTAAGGCTTTCCTACTTACTGTAGATATCAGGTTTTTGAAAACTAAATGTAAAGTAGTACCACTTCGGTATATTCTAGCAGATAGAGTATCTATATTAAAAAGTTAGTATCTTAAATAAATATCCCTACGTTTCTACTATTATTTCAATTAAAATTAATTGTTCCCCCCATATCAGAGAAAGTATTCTTTTTTCAATTGTCTTTTTTTCTGGTGGCTATATATGTGTCAGGGAAATATCTGTTAATGAGAACTGAGTTGGAATATTTATAACCATTTTCTAATGAAAAAATAATTTTTTCCTAAGTTTAATAAAATTGTGGATTTAGAAAACACAAACTTTAGGACACCTGTACAGTTGTATCACATTTTACTTTTCAAGTTTGCTTGACAGGGTCAGTGCTGCTTGCCCATTTAATAAAGCTGGACAGCATCCCAGTCAGCATCTCATCGGTCTTCGGAAAGCTGTCTACAGAACTGTCAGAGCCAACTTTCAAGCAGCAAGGCTAGCTACCCTATATATGCTGAAAAAATATCCTTTTCTATCTATATGTAAGAATAAACAATGTTTCCAGAGTCCTGAATATAGATATTATAGCTGCATCCTGTAAAACTTAACTGTAAACTGAAATTGCCTATTTTGAAGCTGATTTCCATCATCACTTCTATTTTAAAACTGGAAATGCATTCCAGGGGGAATGACAATAATAGACAGGAAGAAAGTTCTTCTGCTTGCATGTGGCTCATTTTTAACGAGGAAAAAACTTGATGTCCCTTCCTTTACTGGTCCAAATAATAAAGTCAAAAGAACCTGCCTTCTCCAGGTCACAGGTTTTCAAATTACTGAACATGGCAAATTTGTGTCATGATATGGAAGTAAACTGCCAGCAGAAAATCCTTCCCCTTTCAAAAAAACAGAGCTTCTAGAGTCAAATTGACTCTCTGAATTTTGGCTGTATCAGTTAGTGTCAGAGACCATAAGCAAGGCTCTTAACTCTCTGTACTACCTTGCTTAATTTATTTGTAGAATGACAAAAATAACAATCCTCCTGACTGTTTTTGTTAGATCAAATGAATTATTGTATATAAAGTGCTTAGGCAGTATCTGGTATATAATAAGCACTTAAAGACTGCGTGACAATAAGTCTATCTCTTAAATTTACTAAAATAGGAAATTAGTTCTAGTAGTCAGAAACTAGAAGTGTGTAAGATCTTTAGTTAAAATTCGTAGATTAAATAATGAGTAAATGGGATGCAAAAACTACTTTGTACATTCAGTATGTTGGATACTGTGACATTGATGAATATAATGCTTAAAACTTTATCATTATATCCTTATACAAACCTTTCCAGCTAGATTTTCTTTTCCCCACTTAATGAGAAAATGAAATAAAATCACTACTTTATATGAGATTTATCCAGTGTCACACAATTAATAAGAGATAAAATTGTGTCTTTATTGTAGGAATTAGGACTTCAGGCATTTTCTATATGTGTATAGATATACTATATCCAGATTTATACACACACATACTGTACTATGCTACCACTTTGGATGTTGAGAGAAAGTACTTTGATTTTAGTCAGGAACTTGTATATTCAGTTCCCTTAACTGCCTAAATACTTGCTTGCATTGTGCTAGGAAGACAGAGCAAAAACTTGTACTGCCTACTTCTAAAAACTTCTGAGTGTAGTCAGAAGATACTCATAATACAGTAGAGTGCCTGGGATGCCTTCCAGCATAGCAGGACAATGTACTTGGCCTGTGAAGTCACAGAATGCTTTCAGGGAAGCAACATCTGAGCTGACCCTCAAGGAATGAGTTGGAGTTGACCTTGGGAGAAAAAGTCTGCATTTCAAGTAGAAGGAAGAAAGATATAGAAGGAAATGGAGACATGACAGTGTGGCATGTTAACTGCCAGTAGTTATTCATTTAGTGAATATTATGCCAAGCAGTATGTCAGTCACTAGAAATGCAGTGATCAACATAGCAGACGTGGTTCCTGCCTCAGGGAGCTTATAATTTCTTAGAAGAGGGGTGCAAGCAGGTGAGGGGGCCTAACAAAGATTGCAGATTGTTGAGTTCCCAGTGCCAGTCGCTTTTCTAGGTACGAGGGACCTAGCAGTGAACAAGATACACAAGATCCTCGTTTTGGGGGAGTTTGCATTCTAGTGAATGATGAATAAAAAGTGAACATAAAATTTTCAGATGTTTGCTATAAAGAAAAGAAAAAAAAAAAAAACCCAGGGGAATAGGATGGAAAGTGCTTGGTGGGTTGCTGTTTTTGATTGGATTTTAAAGGAAGGCCTTCAGTTTAAATGGAGACTTGAGATGGAGTTCCAGTCAGATGTACCAGCAAGTATAAAGAACTTTTGTCAGGAATGAATTTAGCATGATCAAAGTATAGAAAAAGGATCACCATACTCCAAGACAGTAGCACAGCAAGTTGGGAGTTGGAGTATGAGATAAGATCCAGAATTAGGCAGGGGCCAGATCACATTCTTCATAAGGGAAACCTTAAGAAATTAAAAAGTATTATCTACCAAATACTTCTTTGAAAAGACTTAATACATTATATAAACCTTAGCATCCCTGTTCAAAGTAAAAAGAATAAAAATATACAAGATTAGTAATAAGAATAGAGCAAGAAGCTGAAATTATTATATAAGGGAATAGCGACTGAGCACACATGTAACTTTCTGGCCGCAGCTTTGAAACTGTAGGGGAAATGGATCATTTCATATGAAAATGCAAACTCAAAAACTGACCTAGGAAGAACTGAAAAGCTGGAGATTAGACGTATCATAAAAAGGATTCCATTAGAACAGAAAAAAACACTTGGTTATATATATAAACAGTGGGAAAATATGCAGCTATTTTAAAAAGTTCTTGGTATACTATTGTGGAATGTTGTTAAACAAACGAAGTGCACACAGTGGTATTTATGCTACCCTTCCATTTGTGCATAGAAGGGAGCGTAATATGTGTGTTCAGTTGAGTTCAATTCAGTTGCTCAGTCGTGTCTGACTCTTTGCGACCCCATGAATCGCAGCACGCCAGGGCTCTCTGTCCATCACCAACTCCCGGGGTTCACTCAGACTCATATCCATCGAGTCACTGATGCCATCCAGCCATCTCATCCTCTGTCGTCCCCTTCTCCTCCTGCCCCCAATCCCTCCCAGCATCAGAGTCTTTTCCAATGAGTCAACTCTTCACATGAGTTGGCCAAAGTACTGGAGTTTCAGCTTTAGCATCCTTTGTGTGTATGAGGGGATAAAGAAGTGTGTGTGCACATATTTATATATTCATATGTATACCCACATACATATATATTTATGTTTAGATTTCCTTTTATGTATGTCCATAATCATAAAATATCTTAAAGTATACACAGATACTGGTAACAGTGATTGCCTTTGCTTTTGGCTAGAGGAACTAGGTGGCTAAGAGATAGAGGTAGCAAGCAGTTTTTACAATACTTTGTAAAATTTTAATCCCATAAATACCTTACTTATTCAAAAACTAAGTGAATGAAAAAAATGTTTAACTCCCTGGTCCAGATGGTTTTATAATTTAACAAAAACCTATTTTAGACCATAGAAAAGGTTAGATAGAAAGCTACTCTACATCATTTTATTTATGCAGATACTATAATCTTACTTCTAAAACATGATGTAATACGCAAAATAAAAACTACAGACCAGTCTTGC
This sequence comes from Raphicerus campestris, assembly GCA_006410735.1. Lineage (NCBI taxonomy): Eukaryota > Metazoa > Chordata > Mammalia > Artiodactyla > Bovidae > Raphicerus > Raphicerus campestris. The sequence continues at coordinate 531,386 of SJYW01035895.1, read as the reverse complement.
CAATGGAGATACAAAATATTTAAATAAAATATTTATAAATTTGGCCTAGTACTGTATCAAAAGATTATTATAATATGACCAAATGCTATAAATGCATAAATAGTTCAGATATTAATATCAAGAATTATATGAATATAATTCTTTACAAATAAAATTGAAGAGGAGGAAATCACATAATAAAGTTGGTAGCTGCCATGAGGAAGAGGGAGACAGAAGGAACAGCAGCCTGTGTCAGACAACCTGGATGCAACAGGCTTAGTGTTATATCAGTAGTTGTATGTTTTCAGGTCTTTGCTGTCAGGTAATGATGTCCTGCAGTATGCTAACGGGGAGATAAAGAGAAGTATTTACTATAGGGTGGCAAGGGCCTGAGCCATGCTGTCAAGCACATAATACAGTTTCAAAAGGCACATGTCAAAAATAACTAAATTAGTCCTTTAGCACTTGTGAAGAGTTGAACTTTTAACTGTCTAGTTGTATTTTATTCTCACGTTTCCTATAAGATTTGAGATATATTAATCTATTAGATTTTAAGATTAATTTTGTTTTAAACTGATGTAAATCTCCAAGGTCAGATACCTTTACTTACTTTCTCCTAAACTTTGAGGAGAATTACCTCACTTTTTAAAAAGAAACTAATCTTAAAATCTAATAGCTGACTAACTGGAAAAGACCGTGATGGTGGGAAAAATTGAGGGCAAGGGGAAGAGGGGACAACAGAGGATAAGATGGTTGGATAGCATCACTGACTCAATGAACATGAGTTTGAGCAAACTCGGGGAGGTAGTGAAAAACAGGGAAGCCTGGCATCCTGAAGTTCATGGGGTCACAAAGAGTTGGACATGATTAAGCGACTGAAAAATTGTACCCTTTATACTTTAATGAAAAGGCTTTGTTGATTGCCTTAACCTAATTTAACCTACCCCCTGAACTCCGAGAGTGACAATGTAACCAACTACATCTGTGTGGTGCCTTTTAAGGAGCTGGGCCTTGGACTTAGTGAAGAGCAGATTTCAGAAGAGGAAGCACATAACCTTACAGATGGCTTCAGCCTACCTGCATTGAAGGTAATCCATTCGTGGACGTGAAGGGCTAAAGAAAAGATAGATGCCTTTGGGTTGTGTTTGTGCTTTCTGAATGTACATGGTACACTGTCCCCCCACTTTGGTTGTTTGCTGGATGCCATTACCATAATAGCCTTACTGGTGTTTTTGAAGCTGCCTTTAAAAATGGAGAGTATCATAAAGATTGGATGAGGAAATCCTTATAGTCTGATGTTAAAATACTTAAAATTCTTAATATATGTATTTCTTGAATTAGATTTGAAGATAAATGAGTTTAAAAGGAATCCAATGTGTGATTTTTTTGTTTGTTTTATTGACTATGCCAAAGCCTTTGACTGTGTGGATCACAATAAACTGTGGAAAATTCTGAAAGAGATGGGAATACCAGACCACCTAACCTGCCTCTTGAGAAATCTGTATGCAGGTCAGGAAGCAACAGTTAGAACTTGACATGGAACAACAGACGGGTTCCAAATAGGAAAAGGAGTACGTCAAGGCTGTATATTGTCACCCTGCTTATTTAACTTCTATGCAGAGAACATCATGAGAAACGCTGGACTGGAAGAAACACAAGCTGGAATCAAGATTGGCGGGAGAAATATCAATAACCTCAGATATGCAGATGACACCACCCTTATGGCAGAAAGTGAAGAGGA
>SJYW01035895.1:479775-527367 GCA_006410735.1 Raphicerus campestris | reverse complement strand
TCTTCTGCTTCTGTTAGGTCCATACCATTTCTGTCCTTTATTGAGCCCATCTTGCATGAAATGTTCCCTTGGTATCTCTAATTTTTTTGAAGAGATCTCTAGTCTTTCCCATTCTGTTTTTTTCCTCTATTTCTTTGCATTGATCACTGAAGAAGGCTTTCTTTTCTCTTCTTGCTATTCTTTGGAGCTCTGCATTCAGATGCTTATATCTTTCCTTTTCTCCTTTGCTTTTCACCTCTCTTCTTTTCACAGCTATGTGTAAAGCCTCCCCAGACAGCCATTTTGCTTTTTTACATTTCTTTTCCATGAGGATGGTCTTGATCCCTGTCTCCTGTACAATGTCACAAACCTCTGTCCATAGTTCATCAGGCACTCTATTGATCAGATCTAGGCCCTTAAATCTATTTCTCACTTCCACTGTATAATCATAAGGGATTTGATTTAGGTCATACCTGAATGGTCTAGTGGTTTTCCCTACTTTCTTTAATTTCAGTTTGAATTTGGTAATAAGTAGTTCATGATCTGAGCCACAGTCAGCTCCCGGTCTTGTTTTTGTTGACTGTATAGAGCTTCTCCATCTTTGGCTACAAAGAATATAATCAGTCTGATTTCAGTGTTGACCATCTAGTGATGTCCATGTGTAGAGTCTTGTGTTGGAAGAGGGTGTTTGCTATGACCAATGCATTTTCTTGGCAAACCTCTATTAGTCTTTGCCCTGCTTCACTCCATATTCCAAGGCCAAATTTGCCTGTTACTCCAGGTGTTTCTTGACTTCCTACTTTTGCATTCCCCTATAATGTTTATTAATTTTATTGATTAGTTCTTATAATTTTCTGGTGGTATCTTTAAGTGCTACCTTTCTATGTAGAGCATCATGTCATTTGCAAATACTGAGAGTTTGTCTTCTTCTTTTCCAATCTTGATTCCTTTATTTCTTTTTCTTCTCTGATTGCTATGGCTTAGACTTCCAACACTATGTCGAATAGTAGTGGTGAGAGTGGACACCCTTGTCTTGTTCCTGATATTGGAGGATATGCTTTCAATGTTTCTCCATTGAGGATAATGTTTGCTGTGGGTTTGCAATCTCTGGCTTTCCTTCTATGCCTGCTTTCTGGAGAGTTTTTATTGTAAATGTGTATTGAATTTTGTCAAAGGCTTTCTCTGCATCTATTGAGATAATCATATGGTAATTATCTTTCAATTTGTTAATATGGTGCATCAATTGATTGATTTGTGAACATTGAAGAATCCTAGCATCTCTGGAATAAAATATACTGGGTGATGATGTATGATCTTTTAAATATGTTGTTGGACTGTTCGCTAGCATTTTGTTGAGGATTTTTGCATCTATGTTCATCAGTGATACTGGCTACTGGCCTGTAGTTTGCTTTTTTGTGACATATTTGTTGTGTTTTGGTATTAGGATGATGGTGGCCACATAGAACAAGTTTGGGAGTTTACTTTCCTCTGCAATTTTCTAGAATTCTTAACTCTTCTCTGAATTTTTGGTAGAATTTCACCTGTGAAGCCATCTGGTCCTGGGCTTTTGTTTGCTGGAAGATTTTTTTTTTATTACAGTTTCCATTTCTGTGCTTGTTATGGGTCTATTAAGATTTTCTATTTCTTCCTGGTTCAGTTTTGGAAGGTTACACTTTTCTAATAATTTTTCCATTTCTTCCAAGTTGTCCATTTTATTGGTATATAATTGCTCATGGTAGTCTCTAATGATCTTTTGTATTTCTGAGTTGTCTGTTGTGATTTGTCAATTTTCATTTCTAATTTTATCCATTTGATTCTTCCCTCTTTTTTCTTGATGAGTCTGGCTAATGATTTGTCTATTTCATTTATCTTTTCAAAGAACCAACTTTTAGTTTTGTTGATCTTTGCTATAGTCTGTTTCATTTCCTTTTCATTTATTTCTGCTCTGATTTTATCTCTTTCCTCTACTAACTTTGAGGTGCTTCTGTTCTTCTATTTCTAGTTGCGTTAGGTGTAAAGTTAGGTTGTTTACTTGATGTTTCTCTTGTTTCTTGAGGTACGTTTGTATTGCTATGAACCTCCCTCTTAGCATTGCTCTTATTGAATCCCATAGGTTTTGGGTTGCTGTGTTTTCATTTTCATTTGTTTTTATGCATATTTTTATTTCCTTTTTTATTTTTTATGTGATCTGTTGGTTATTCAGGAGCATGTTGTTTAGCCTCCATATGTTTGTGTTTTTTATAGTTGTTTTCCTGTGGTTGGCATCTAATCTTACCTCATTGTGATCAGAAAAGATGCTTGAAGTGATTTCATTTTTTAAAATTTACCAAGGCCAGATGTATGGCCCAGGATGTGATATATCCTGAAGATTGTTTTGTGTGCACTTGAAAATCCATTGTTTTGGGGTGAAATGCCCTGTTGATATCCATTAGGTCTAACTGGTCCATTGTATCATTTAAAGTTTGTGTTTCCTTGCTAATTTTCTGTTTGGTTGATCAATCCAGAGGTGTGAGTTGGCTATTAAAGTCAACCTCTATCATTGTATTCCTGCTAATTTCCCCTTTCATACTTGCTAGCATTGGCCTTCCATACTGAGATGCTTCTATGTTGGATGCATAGATATTTACAATTGTTATATTTTCTTGGATTAATCCATTGATCATTATGTAGTGTCCTTCTCTGTCTCTTATCATGGTCTTTATTTCAAAGTCTATTTTATCTAATATGAGTAATGCTACTCCTGCTTTCTTTTGTTCTCCATTTTCATGAAATATCTTTTTCCAGCCCCTCACTTTCAGTCTGTATGTGTCCCTAGGTTTGAGGTGGGTCTCTTGTAGACAACATAAATAGGGATCTTGTTTTTGTATCCATTTGGCCAGTCTCTGTCTTTTGGAACATTCAACCTTTTTACATTTAAGGTAATTATTGATAAGGAAGATCCCATTGCCATTTACTTTGTTTTGGGGGTTCATTTTTATAAAACTTTTCTGTGTTTCCTGTCTAGAGAAGACCCTTTAGCATTTGTTGAAGAGCTGGTTGGTGGTGCTGAATTCTCTCAGCTTTTGCTTGTTGGTAAAGCTTTTAATCTCTCCATCATGTCTGAATGAGATCCTTGATGGTTAGAGTAATCTTGGTTGTGGGTTTTTCTCTTTCATCACTTTAAGTGTGTCCTACCATTCCCTTCTGGCTTGAAGAGTTTCTATTGAAAAATCCTTATAGGGATCCCCTTGTGTGTTTTCTTGCTTTTCCCTTGCTGCTTTTAATATTTGCTCTTTGTGTTTTATTTTTGTTAGTATGATTAATATGTGTCTTGGGGTGTCTTGCTTTGGGTTTATCCTGATTGGGACACTCTGGGTTTCTTAGACTTGGGTAGCTGTTTCATTCTCCATTTTAGGGAAGTTTTCAACTATTATCTTCTCAAATATTTGCTCATGCTTTTTTTTTTTTTTTTTGGTCTTTTTCTTCTGAGATAGTATGATTTGAATGTTGGGGTGTTTAACATTGTCCCAGAGGCCTCTGAGATTGTCTTCATTTCTTTTAAGTCTTTTTTCTTTTTTCCTCTCTGCTTCATTTATTTCTACCATTCTATCTTCCACCTCACTTATCCTCTCTTCTGCCTCATTTATTCTACTGTTGGTTACCTCCAGAGTGCTTTCAATTTCAGTTATTGCATTGTTAATCATTTATTGACTCTTTTTTATTTCTTCTGGGTCCTTGTTAAACATTTCTTGCATCTTCTCAATCCCTTTCTCTAGTCTATTTGTCTGTAATGTCATTTTGATTCCAAGATTTTTGACCATTTGTACTATCATTATTCTGAATTCTTTTTCAGGTAGACTCCCTATTTCCTCCTCTTTTGTTTAGTTTGTTGGGTTTTTATCATGTTCCTTCACCTGTTGACTCTTTCCCTGCCTTTTAATTATGTTTAGACTGCTTGGGGTGCCCTTTCTGCAGGCTGGAAGTTTGTGTTTCCTTTTATTTGAGAAGTCTACTCCCTGTGGGTGGGATTGGACCAGTGGCCTGTCAAGTTTTCCTGGTTAGGCAAAATTGTGTCTGTGTTCTGGTGGGTGGAGCTAGATCTCTTTTTTCTGGAGTGCAATGAAGTGTCTAATACTGTGTTTTGGGGTGTCTATGGGTTTGGCATGGCTTCGGACAGCCTGGCTTTTAATGTTCTGCATTGTGTTCCTGTTTTGCTGGAGAATTAGCATGGTGTATCTTGCACTGGAACTTGACTCTTCTGTGGAGGTTGGATTCAGTTTGGAGAGTTTTGGGTGAGATTTTGTCTATTGGTGTTCCCTGGAGTCAGGAGTTCTCTGATATTCTAAACTTCTGGAGTTAAGCCTTCTTCCTCTGTGTTTCAGTCCTTCTCTTACAGTAGCCTCAAGACTTTGCCATTCATAGAGCACAGAAGATAAAACCCTTAGGTTAATGGTGAAACAACTCTCTACAGCCAGGAACACTCAGAGAGATTCACAGTTATATAGAGAAGCGAGCAGGGAGGAGGAAGATAGAGACGACCAAGAGGAGAAAAAGGAGAGTCAAAGGGGGAGAGAACATTCAAGCCAGCAATGAAATCCCTCAGTACACTCCACAGCCAGGAGCACCCAGAGAGATTCACAGACTTATACAGAAAAGAGAAGAGGGAGGAAGGAGATAGAGATGACCCAGAGGAGAAAAGGGAGAGTGAAAAGGGGAGAAAGCTATCAAGCCAGTAATCAAATCCCTAAGTGAAAAATGGATATTGAAGATTAGATTCTTAAAGGTAAAAAATTGATAACAAATATCAAAAAGCAAAGATTAAAAACCTATAATAGAAGTTAGACTCTCAAAAATACAATATAAAAAATACAAAATAAAATAAATCACAAAAATTAAAAAGAAAAAATATATATATGGAATTTGTTTTTTTTAAAAGGTGTTTTTTTTCCTTGAAAGTTTATAGTAGGCTATAAAAATGAAAGTTAAAGGAGTAATAAGTAAGTAAATTTTTTAAAAAATTAAAAAGTGATAATGATAAAAATATACTTAGGAGTTTCTCTGGAGCTGTTGTGGGCAGTGTGGGGTCAGTTCAGTGTCAGACAGTCCCATGTTCCAGCTTGTACTTGTTCTCAAGGTCTATAGTTGCCCCTCAAATGCACAGTCTTAGCATTAACTGCAGGGTTTTAATCTGTTGCACCTGTCACTTCCGGGGCAGTTCCCCCTTCTTTGTTTATTTTGGCTTCCCCTGTTGCAAGACTCTTAAGTGTCTAATTTCTGCCCTGACACGAGGGGGCAACAGTGGTCACTTATTTAGGCTCACTTGTTCCACTGTGCTATGGAGAGGGAGGGACACTGCAAACACATACCTCTGGCATGTGTGGGGCATGCTCACAGTGGATGGACCACACTGGCTTTGCCACAGGCCAAGGTGGTGTGTACTTCCCGTATCCACACTGCTCTGGCTCCAGGGTGCTCTGCAAGGGCACTGTCCCAAGTGGGCCCTGCATTTCGTGCACTCCCCAGGTCTAAGCTGCTCAGGTTCTTAGGTGCTCTGCAAAGGCACAGACCCAGATGGGCTGTGAGTTTTGAGCCCTTCCCAGGTCCAAGCTTTTCAGGAGACCAGGTGTTTTTGAGTGCACTTTCTCAGGTGGGCCCTGAATCTTATGTACCTCTCTGGTCCCAGCCACCCAGGTTCCCAGTTGTGCCAAGAAGGCACAGCCCCAGGTGTTCCATGTTTCTCCTCTGGGGAGCTGATCTCAGGCTGTGACACTCTCTTGGCAGATGTTTACTGCCCAGGAACCCAGGAAGGTTTGTTTAGCAACCGGCAGCCTGCTCACAGTCTGCTGGAAGATGCAGTCTCTGGGGCTGAGATTGTAGTGGCCCCTTGCCTTCCTGCTCTGGCTGTTGCACATCTGCCTCTCTGTCTCCAGGGATGGAGGGGCTAAGTGGCAGCCAACTTTCTCTCCTTTATTTTTTGCTAGAGGTACAACCTTTCATTCTGTGAGCATACCAGGGGTCACCATGTGGTATTAGAATCTTTTGCAAGAAATGTCTTTTTTGTTGTTGTTTTTTGATGATCCCACGGTTTGGGTTGCTATGTCACGTTAATTCCCACAGAGTATCCTCAGGGCACTCAGGCCTGGTCCTTACCCTAAGGACCAGCGATGCAGCCTGCACCTCCCTGCCCAGCCCCCACACGCTCCTGGGGGAGGCAAGCCTCTGAGCCACTGCTCTACTGGCAATTGCAGTTGGTGCATATCCAGTGGGTTTTTTTTCACTCCCCGGTTATGTTGCCAGGTTGGAATATTGAATTCTGGAGAAAGTATAAATTCCTCTTGCCTGTAAACTGTTAGGCAGTGTTTTCTAATAATTCATGCTGTGCCAGCTTTGACCTTTCTGGCTTTGTTCTGGCTTCTCCCAGAGCTGGTGCAGCACAGGGAACATGTGTCACCTCAGGAACTATAAGGTTGAATCGGGCTGAGCTGCTCAGTCTACCCATGAGCCAGTGCAGCCTGGGCAGGGCGAGGAGACACAGCTTTGTTCAGCCCCGCAGAGCAGGAGGGTGGAACTGAGGGAGGGAGGCCTGTGCCTCAGGGTTCGTGGCCACACCTGGTGAATCAGCCCAACCAGAACAGCCCTACAGAAGCACAGGCGGGTGCAGCAAACACCCAGAGGCTCCTTCTAGTCTTCTCAGAGTCCCTTCCTCCCTCCCCAGTCTGGGCATGTCCCCCAGAAGAAGCTGCTCTTCTGGAGGAGGCCACACTTCATTTGACTTGTGCTCCTGGACAGCTGGACCTAGCAGGTGAGAAGGGCCACAAGCGCTTCTAAGAGGCGGCTACTCTTGTGTCTGGGAAGGGACTTTCTGATGAAGTCTGGATGCAGAGTAGGTTTAGAAAGTTTACAAGGTCCTGTTAGTGCTCTCAGGACCCCGTGGATGGCCCTGTCCTGCCTGGGTATCAGGGCCATGTGCCAAGAATAGTCCCTTGGGGCCATGGCAGGGCACAGACAGACCCTCTAAGGGTACATCTGACCTATGCATGTAGTGTCAGAAGTTTGAACCTGGGTCTGTGTGTTACAAACTGTGGATATAACATGTCAGTTTGCTATCGATGTGATTGTGTGTACCTGTGCCTGCTCAATCATGTCCAAACTCTTTGTGACACCATGGACTGGGGCCTGCCTGGCTCCTCTGTTCATGGAATTTTCCAGGCAAGAATATTGGAGCAGTTTTCCATTTCCTATTCTGGGTGATCTTCCTAACCCAAGGATAGAACCTGAGTCTCTTGTGTCTCCTGCATAGGCAAGCAGATTCTTGACCACTGCCCCACCTGGGAAGCCCATGGATATGATTACTTTCTATAAAAGCTGTTTATTGAGCTAAACTAAGCTTTAATTTAAACAGAAATGATATTAATGATGTCTACCCACATATTTATTCAGGTTCTTTGTCTCACCAGTTGCCCACCCAGAACTTTTGCTTATTTCTACAATGATAGCAGTCAGGAAGGCCTTCTTCACTCTAAATACACCCTGCAGAATGTTTGATTTTTAGAGTTTATGAAGAAGACAAACGACTATTGAATGAGCTCTGAACCCCTGGGCTGCAAACTCAATCCATTAGTCACTTTCAGTTCTGTTTCAGTGAAGAACCACTGAGACAACTGGAAAGAAAACAGGAGGAAAATGCAGGTGAGGGGCAGGTCCCTGCCCATAGAGGTCACCCCTGGGAGGGCTTGGGAAAGAGCAAGGGTGGAGAGGCAGGCAATCTTCCTATCATTTCATTTCCTTCTGCGTTCTTGGCTTTGTTTGCATAATGAAGCATCATTTGCCTTTCTAATTTTTAGAAAAAGCAACTGTTTTTCTGGAGGGCAAGAGCTGCTGTGAATCCTAACAATTTCCCCTAGTCTGGATTTTGCCCTGTCCCCGATGCCATCTTCCACAGCTCCCTGAACGGCTTTCTTTCCAGGCAAATGTGGGCAGATTCCCAGGCTTATAAGACGACCAAGTTTAGTCCCTACACATGCAGTTATTCAAGGTCCTTTCCCCCTCCATTAGCTTCTTCTGTTATTCCTTTCCTGGAGATTTTCCCTAGAGACTATAACTTTTTAAAAAAAAATTAGCTTTGGGGGGTATAATTTATATACAATAGAATTCACCACCTGTAAGTGTACAGTTTGATGAGTTTTGGCAAATGTGTACACTTGCATAGTTATCTCTATAGTCATTGCATAGAACCTTTCTCCTTGCAACAGAGCTCCCCTCTGCCCCTGCCTAGTGAATATCCATCTCACCTCCTGTCACTGTTGGTCTCCTTTCACTCTGGACTTTCACATAAATGAAATGGTAGAGTGTAGAGCCTTTGGTGCCCTGACTTCTTCCACTTAATACACTGCTTCTGGGAACCAGCCACGCGTGTGAGCATTAGAAATCTGTTCCTTTGTTGTGGCTGAGTTGTGTTCCACGGGGTGTCACTGTTGTTTGCCACACTAGTCTGTGAATATTTGAACTCTTGCTAGTTTGGCTATGAATACTTCTATGAACTTCTGTTACGAATACATCTGTTATGAACATTTTCTTACAAATCTTTATGTAGACATTGTTCCTACCACCACCTTTTTTTTTTTTAACCTAAGAAGAGAATTGCTAGGTCACAGAGTAAGCATTCTTAAGCTTTATAAGAAACTGCCAAATGCCATTTTCATTGCCACCAGCAGTGTGTGAGAGCTCCGCTTGCTCCAGACTCTTGCCTCACTTGGTATTATCAATTTTTTTTTTCAGTCATTCCCACGGGTGTAAAGTGGTATCTCATCACGGTTTTCATTTATATTTCCCTGATTATTAATGACACTGCATCATTCTGTGTGCTCATTTGCCATCTGTATAATCTTCTTAATGAAATATCTCTTCAAGCTTTTTTTCCCTATGTTTTTATTGGGTTGTTTGTCTTATCATTGAGCTGTAAGAGATCTTGGTATAGTCTGGATACAATTTCTTGTCAAATGTATACTTTTCAAATATTGTCTACCAGTCTCTGGCTTTTTTTGTCATTTCTTTAATAGTGACTTTTAAACAGCAGAAGTTTAAAATTTGGATTAGGGTTTCAAATTTTTGCATCCTATTTGCTTCATTCAAGACCATAAGTATTTTGTTATATTTATTTCAAGGAGTTTTATGATTTAGCTCTGATGCTTAGATGTATGGTCTATTTTGAGTAAACTTTGTATATGATATTAGGTGGGGAGTTGTGTATATTTTGCATTTTGGCATATGGTTATGGTTCTAGTACCATTTATTTAAAAGACTGCTATTCTCTTTTTACATTGAATTACAGGATTTTGCTCTTCTATAGTCTCTTATTTTCAATTATTTTTAATCTAAAGTGCTATAAAATGTGGTGAAAGTTAAGTCGGTCAGTCATGTCCAACTCTTTGCGACCCTGTGGACTGTAGCCCACCAGGCTCTTCCATCCATGGGATTATCCGGGCAAGAACACTGGAGTGGGTTGTCATTTCCTTCTCCAGGGGATCTTCCCGACCCAGGGGTCGAACCCAGGTCTCCCACATTAGAGGCAGATGCTTTAAACCTCTGAGCCACCAGGGAAGCCATAAAATGTGGTACTTCATATAAATGATGTTAGGAGATGATCTATTGTTCTTTCTCCTTTACTGTAATACTTGCAATTGCCTGAACTTACCATCACTTGTGTTGCATGGAGCCATCCAAGCTGGTGAATGGGAGTTTTTATGCAAAGTAGACCCTATTTGTTGGTGTCCAAGCAGAAACTATTCTCCTGGCAGTGATGGTCCATAACCATTACAATATTTGATTGTGCAATGCCCGCAATGTATGGACTGTGTGTGTATATCAGAAGGAAACTACTCTTCAGTGAGTACATACTATCTTCCAGGTACCTAATTTAATCTTCATAACAGTCTGAGATGAGAATCTCATTTTGTAGTTGACCAAATAGGAGGCTTAGAGAGAATAATTAACTGACCCATAGCAAATACACATCCGAAATTGGATATAAAGCTTTCTTCTTTCTGTAATGCTGTCTCTATTTTACTGGCAATCTTCACATTTTTTTTTTTTNTTGAGCTGTAAGAGATCTTGGTATAGTCTGGATACAATTTCTTGTCAAATGTATACTTTTCAAATATTGTCTACCAGTCTCTGGCTTTTTTTGTCATTTCTTTAATAGTGACTTTTAAACAGCAGAAGTTTAAAATTTGGATTAGGGTTTCAAATTTTTGCATCCTATTTGCTTCATTCAAGACCATAAGTATTTTGTTATATTTATTTCAAGGAGTTTTATGATTTAGCTCTGATGCTTAGATGTATGGTCTATTTTGAGTAAACTTTGTATATGATATTAGGTGGGGAGTTGTGTATATTTTGCATTTTGGCATATGGTTATGGTTCTAGTACCATTTATTTAAAAGACTGCTATTCTCTTTTTACATTGAATTACAGGATTTTGCTCTTCTATAGTCTCTTATTTTCAATTATTTTTAATCTAAAGTGCTATAAAATGTGGTGAAAGTTAAGTCGGTCAGTCATGTCCAACTCTTTGCGACCCTGTGGACTGTAGCCCACCAGGCTCTTCCATCCATGGGATTATCCGGGCAAGAACACTGGAGTGGGTTGTCATTTCCTTCTCCAGGGGATCTTCCCGACCCAGGGGTCGAACCCAGGTCTCCCACATTAGAGGCAGATGCTTTAAACCTCTGAGCCACCAGGGAAGCCATAAAATGTGGTACTTCATATAAATGATGTTAGGAGATGATCTATTGTTCTTTCTCCTTTACTGTAATACTTGCAATTGCCTGAACTTACCATCACTTGTGTTGCATGGAGCCATCCAAGCTGGTGAATGGGAGTTTTTATGCAAAGTAGACCCTATTTGTTGGTGTCCAAGCAGAAACTATTCTCCTGGCAGTGATGGTCCATAACCATTACAATATTTGATTGTGCAATGCCCGCAATGTATGGACTGTGTGTGTATATCAGAAGGAAACTACTCTTCAGTGAGTACATACTATCTTCCAGGTACCTAATTTAATCTTCATAACAGTCTGAGATGAGAATCTCATTTTGTAGTTGACCAAATAGGAGGCTTAGAGAGAATAATTAACTGACCCATAGCAAATACACATCCGAAATTGGATATAAAGCTTTCTTCTTTCTGTAATATTGTCTCTATTTTACTGGCAATCTTCACATTTTTTTTTTTTTTTACCATACTAATTGTATGTGCTTCAGTCCATGGGGTTGCAAAGAGTCGGACACAACAGCGACTGAATTGACTGACTGAATTGTGTTTACCAGGATTCTCTAAAGAAACAGAACTAATAGCATATATGGAGATATATATGAAAGAAGATTTATTATAGGTATTGCTTCATGTGGTTATGAAGGCTGAGAAGCCCCACAATTTGCTGCCTGCAATTGGAGAACCAGTAAAGCCAGTGGTTTAATTCAGTCCAAGTTCAATGGCCCAAGAATCAGGGAGCTGACAGTGTAAATCCCAGTCTGAGTCCAAATATCTGAGAACCAGAGTGCCAATATCTGAGGGCAGGAAAAGGCAGATGTCTCAGCTCAAGCAGAGAGTCAATCATCCATTGTCTCCCATTTTGTTCTATTCAGGCCCTCAACAAGTTGGGTACCACCTGTCCACACTGATGAGACCAACCTTCTTTACTCAGTCTACCGATTCAAATGCTAATCTCTTCCAGAAACACCCTCACAGATTCATCCAGAAATAATGTTTCCCCAGCTATCTGGGCATCCCTTAGTCTTCTCAAGTTGATACATAAAGTGAACCATCATACTAATGATATTTTAGAACCAAATATCACTTAGCAAATGGGGATGCATTTGTAAAGAGAACCCAGGCCTTGGGGAAGATGGCTTAAGGATGGGCCTTGGAGACCATGAAGAGCATCCACATGTAGGACTGTCCATGGTCATCAGAATCCTCAGCTCCTTGTGGGTCTGCACTGGCAGCTGCTCATGACGGGGCCTGTATGCTGGTTCAGTGGAATTTAAGTCTGTGTGGAAAAATGACAATCATCTTCCAGGGTGGTGGGTAAAATGCCTGGCATGTAACAGGTGCTAAATTGTTTTCAGTCTGATGGTCCTGATCTCCAGGATATAGAAGGAAAGAGGAATATACTGTTGACCCTGAACAATGAGGCATTAGGGGCACCGACCCTCCAAGCAGTTGAAAATTGGATGTAGTTTCACAGTTGGCCATTCATCCAAGGTTCCAGATCCGTGAATTCAACCAACCTTAGTGCATATTTACTGGAAAAGAATCCACATAGAAGTGGACTTCTGCAATTCAAACTCATGTTGTTCAAGGGTCAGCTGTAGTTCCTGTAGGATGTCAGTGAAAGGAAGAATATAAGGTTTGAGGCACCTACAGTGAACGCCATAATTGGCAGCTACCACACCCTAATGCCACCAGGAGACAAACATTCCTGCAACAGTGTACTTCCTGTGTGCCCTTGAGCATGGCCTTGTTTTTTTAACCAACAGCACACTCAGTAAAACCTGTGTGCCCTTTGCCTCCTGTGAAGGAAAGGACAAGCAGTGTTTGGATAAGTAAACTGCAGCAGCTTAAGTGGGCTGGCTGTAGTCTGGGAGCACAGGGCCTCCTGACATCCAAAGGCTTGCTTTCCTGGGTGGGCATGTGGGGACAGGAGGAGACAGTCCGTATGGAGCAGCATTGAAGAACAGTGACCTTGGAAGCAGGGGGTTGGAGATCTGGCCACCCTGCAGACTTGCTAACTTTCCCCCAGCATCACTTGTGTTAGTTCTAGAAAAAGGGTAAAAAGTCCAATATTATTGAATACATACTGTTTGCTGGGCATTTTACACCTACTATTTCATGTAATGCTCCAACATACATACATGGTCTAGCTTGTTTTCCCTCTGTCTTACAGAAAAGAAAACTGAGATTCAAGCAAGTCAAATGCCTTTCCCACAGACCTACAGTTAGGTGTTAGCTCCTTCTCAAAACAGTCTTTTAATTTTTCTGAAACACCATGCTGCTGCTAATTCAAAATAGGGCATGGTAATAAAACACAGAGTGATTGTAAAGATCAAGTGAGATAATGAATAGACAGATGGCAAACTGTCAGGCACAACAGACCTGTTTTAGCTGTATTTGTTGTTTTAGATTTAAGAAACTAAACGAACCACTCTATTAACTGTATGGTGAATGTGCCGGAAGAAATATACAAGTCCAAACAGAATAGAGGATTTTGTGTGTGTGTGCTGAGATTAATATTTAATACCCAAATAGAAAAAAAAATTTTTTTATTTGTAGGGTAGTTGTTTCATTCTATCCACATTTTCCCCCTGTGCTATGGACATAAAACTATTATTATTATGCCCCCAGGTTAGAGCCCTAGTTGGGCCAGGAACATGGATAGCTCTTCTGAATACTGTCCTGGGTTGAAGGTAAGAAGTAGACACAGCCGAGCTGTCAGCAGGTGGGCTGATGGGGCAGAGCACGTTCAGGTGAAGTGCCCTGTGCTGCCTGTTCACACACACTATGTCAGTCCTTCCTGGGGGCCTGGGAATGGGCCCTCCACAGGTGTGGGCCAGAATGAAAGAAGTCAAATACTTGCCCACATCATGGAGTCTAACGGGGAAGTACACACAAATTCTGTATTTGTCTGCATATCCTAGTGCCAAACTGAGAGCCTGGCATGGAATAAAAACTCAGTTCTAGAAGGTGAATGAATAAATTGGTAAATGAAGGAAGAAGCGTAATTATGAATTTGAGTCTGGAAGAGCTTAATGAAGTGGCAGTACTGATTAGGTTGATGAGTTGATCTGAGAAGAGGGAGAGGGTGGAGAAGACAGACCCTTCAAGACCAGGACACACATCTGAGAGGAAGGTGGCAGGTGTGAGAGACAGGAGAATGACAGGTAGATAGATGAGAAGAAATTTGCTCCTTTCTCTGAATTAAACCAGAGTCAAGAATAGGGAAGGATTCTGCAGCTCACACAATCCACTCTAGGTAGACCTGGGTTTAGGCAATGGGACTGAAGGATGCTGTATTTACCTGCAGCATGCTGTGGGCACAGTGGTGTGGGAGTGCCCCAGGGAAATCTCCCCCAGCTCTCAACATATGCGAGTACCTCATACTCCTCAAATAGCACGGTGTCTCTGGAATCATAGAATTCTTTGCACAGCTTTGTTGCTTGCATTGTAGCTCCTGCAGCTCAGAGCAGCAAGGGCATGTCAGAGCTTTGTCACATTCAGAATCTGACTTCTGCCCCAAGACTCTGCCTTCCTCTTCTGTTTTTAAGCATATGATTACTTTGGGCCTGCCCAAGTAATCTCTCTATCTTGTTGTCAGCTGATTAGTAATCTTAATTATATCTTTAAAATCCTTTCTATCCTATAACATAACATATTCATGGACATAATCCCCAAGGCAAAAGCCTGGGGGTCAGAATCCTGCTACCACACTAATGGGGGAATCAGAATTGATAGCAAGCAGTTATAAGACACTCTAGTGAATGCTCTAGGAGAGTAGCACACAGTCCTATGCAGGATGGGGAAGGTTTCTCTAAGTGAAGCAGGGGCAGCTTCCTGGAGGAAAACTATCTAAATTGAACCTAGTATGATGGGCTGAATTTAACAAGGGGGGAAGGTCCCAGGCAGAAAGAACACCTTGTGTGTTTGGAGTTCATTACTGCTGACCTGTGGGACTCACTTCAGGGACCCAGAGAGACAAGGGATGGTGGAAAGAAAGGTGAGAGCCCCCAAAGTTTCTTACCATGGGGCTGGAATGCTGAGATCTTCATTTTAGAAAGCTTGTCTGCTGGCACTATGGAAGTGGAGAAAATTTATCTAGGGAGGAGGGTGGCGCACCAACCAGGAGGTTGTTTTAGTAGATAGCTTGAAAAGTGAAAATGCCAATGGAGGGAAGAGAAGTGAATGTGAAATGACTTGAGCTTGAATGTGAAAGGGTAACAAGTTACAAGTGAGTCCCAGATGTCTGGCTGGATGACTAAATATATTATGGTACTATTCATGGAGACTGGAGGAGGAATAGGGCAATGGGAAACATGGGTTCTATTTTAGAGATGTTTAATAATTTGAGGTGACTGTGAGATAATGAGTGGTGATTCCTGTATGCAGATCTAGGATAGTGATCAAAGTTTGGGAGTCATCAGTGAATGACTGAAATCACCTCTCAGATCTTCAAGTGTGGGAAGAGGAGAGGACCTGAAAAACAACTTTTAGATGGTGGGAGGGAGGAAGAGCACCCAGCAAAGGGGGAAGAAACAGAAGGCATGGAAGAAAGAAATTCAGGTGGTGGAAAGAACAATGTCAAGAGAGAACTTGAAGTCAAGTACTTTGGGGGGTCAGGTGAGATGAAGACCAAAATGTCCCCTGGGTGACTGCAGCCATGAAATTAAAAGACACTTACTCCTTGGAAGAAAAGTTATGACCAACCTAGATAGCATATTGAAAAGCAGAGACATTACTTTGCCAACAAAGGTCCGTCTAGTCAAGGCTATGGTTTTTCCTGTGATCATGTATGGATGTGAGAGTTGGACTGTGAAGAAGGCTGAGCACCAAAGAATTGATGCTTTTGAACTGTGGTGTTGGAGAAGACTCTTGAGAGTCCCTTGGACTGCAAGGAGATCCAACCAGTCCATTCTGAAGGAGATCAGCTCTGGGATTTCTTTGGAAGGAATGATGCTAAAGCTGAAACTCCAGTACTTTGGCCACCTCATGCAAAGAGTTGACTCTTTGGAAAAAAAAGACTCTGATGCTGGGAGGGATTGGGGGCAGGATAAGAAGGGGACGACAGGATGAGATGGCTGGATGGCATCACTGACTCGATGGATGTGAGTCTGAGTAAACTCTGGGAGCTGGTGATGGACAGGGAGGCCTGGAGTGCTGCGATTCATGGGGTCACAAAGAGTTGGACACGACTGAGCGACTGAACTGAACTGAAGAGTAATTCCAGGAGGTGAGGAGGTGAGTTGTAATGTGGGAGAGATAATTCTTGCTTGGAGAATCCCATGGACAGAGGAACCTGGCAGGCTACAGTCAGCAGGTAACATAGATTCAGACATGACTGAAGCAGCATTGCACACAGTGGAGCACAGGAACTGGACAGAGAGAAGCTCTGAGAAGCCTGAGGAGAACGAGGGAGAGTGCTTGTTGGGGAAATAGAAGAGGATCACAGAGCGGCTGTGAGTGCCCAGGCCTGTGGAGCTCAGCATTCCTATTCTTCCCACTACATGAAAAATCTTTTTAGTGCAATAAAAAGAGATTTTCAAGGAAGTTTCAATGTAATCCACATAAGCAGTACATTTCTTCCTTGCTGCATATTTTAATTACAGTAAGGGCTGGGGCGAGGAACGACCAGTTCCTTCCTCCCTCACCCCAGGAGACCTTGCCAAAGTGAGCATGGCACTCTTTCCTTTTAGAGGCTTTAGAATCCTTCTCATTTTATTTCTGGTAGCTGTTATCAGTCAGTGAGAGCTGAAATATGATGTGAAATAAAATTTGCTATCCTTGGGTCATTAAGTATCTGGTAGGTGCATTTATTTATTAAAACCAAACAAAGATTTCCTAGGCATTGATAATTGTAAGCAATAATATATATTTTATTTGAAATTTGAAAAAATATACAAATCAGTTCATTCATGAAGATTTGTTTTTAGTACCTTCTATTTGCCAGTCACAGTGCCTTCAAGATTAAAACAATGAACTAAACTAAAAATATACCCTTTTAGCAAAGAGTTTATTGGGACAGAATATATATATAATAAGTGAAATAACTATTAAATACCATTGATAATATAACCAAAAATATATGTCCTCAATTATATACAATTTAGGATATAATATGGTATAATTTTTATTTGTTTGAAATAGTTTTATTTGTTCAAAAGACAAGGATTTCAAGTGAGTCTCCTGGTATTTATATTAAATAGTCTGGGCTTTGTAGAAAACATAGAATTTTTAAAGAAACTTCATAAATACATGGTTAATATTATAGATACCAAAACCAAAATTAGTCTCCCAGTAGAAGGATCAGACATTGCGCTCCTTCTGGTCACTCATTCTGACTCAGATTAATTGCTTTTCCACATCTTTAGTGATATTCTGGAATCTTACCATTCACAGAACAGGGAATGGCTCACAGCATTGCAAACTCATCACATCAAAAACCAGGTCAAAGTGTTTAAAATTCATAAGAATAGGATGTCTCTCCATTTATGTGTCTTCTCTAGTGTACTTCTTTCTTATTCATTCTTGAAAGACAGTCTCACTATTTATAGAATTCTTGGTTGACCATTTTTTTTTCTTTCAGCAATTGAAAAATATCCACTTCCTTCTTGCCTTCATAGGTTTAGATGAGAAATCCACTGTCACTTTAGTTTGTGTGGTTGCTATAAAAATTGTCATTTCTTTCAAGTTATTTTCAGGATTTTGTCTTTACCTTTTTTAAGTTCAATTAGGCTGTGATTTGGCATGGAATTCTTTCTGTTTAACCTACTTGGAGTTTTCTCATCTTCCTAATTCTGTATGTTTATGTCTTTTGCCAAATTTGAGAAGCTAATCAGCCATTATATCTTTGAATAATTCTTCAGTCCCATGCTCTCCCTCTTCTCATTGTGAGACTCTGATGATACTCTTTTCATATGATCCCATTGGTTCCTAATACTGTTAATATTCTTATAACCTATTTTGTCTCTATTGCTCAGATTGGAAAAATTCAGTTGATCTGTCCTCAAGTTTAATGATTCTATCCTGTGTCATCTCCATTCTATACTGAGCCTATCCAGCAGATTTTTCCTTTCTTTCATTATATTTTTCAGTTCAAAATTTCTACTCTGGCTCCTTTATTATTATGATTATTATTACTATGGCCTTCCCTTGTGGCATGAATAATTCTGACATCTGATTCATTTTGGTGTTAGTATCTATTGGTTGTCTTTTCTCATTCTCATAGTGATTTTCTAGTTCTTGATATGACTGGTGATATTCTGTTGTATCTAGGACATTTTAGGTATTATACGACTCTGGATCCAATTTAACCTTCTCTTTTTGGCAGGCAGTCTCTGAGCTGTTCTGATAGGGTAGGATGGATGTGTCTGTCAGCTTCCTGCTGGCCCTTGAAAACAGCACCCAAATGAAAATGGAGCACTGACTGACATTGCCTCCTTGCTTGGAAGTGAATGGAAGCAAAGGGCTGACTCATACCACTTTGTTGCTGCAGGGAGGGGTGGAAGCTCAAATTGAAATTTCACATTTAAAGTTTTAAAATGTTTTCCAAGATCTTGGGCATATTTTTTACATATTTTCTTAGGTACTGAAGTATGTTTTTTATTGCTTTTATAAAAAAGTATCTTTAAATTTGTACTTTCTAACTAATCTATGATATAAACATAGCAGGTAATGTGGATCTTATTAACATATATTATATATAGGCTANTCAGCTCTGGGATTTCTTTGGAAGGAATGATGCTAAAGCTGAAACTCCAGTACTTTGGCCACCTCATGCAAAGAGTTGACTCTTTGGAAAAAAAAGACTCTGATGCTGGGAGGGATTGGGGGCAGGATAAGAAGGGGACGACAGGATGAGATGGCTGGATGGCATCACTGACTCGATGGATGTGAGTCTGAGTAAACTCTGGGAGTTGGTGATGGACAGGGAGGCCTGGAGTGCTGCGATTCATGGGGTCACAAAGAGTTGGACACGACTGAGTGACTGAACTGAACTGAAGAGTAATTCCAGGAGGTGAGGAGGTGAGTTGTAATGTGGGAGAGATAATTCTTGCTTGGAGAATCCCATGGACAGAGGAACCTGGCAGGCTACAGTCAGCAGGTAACATAGATTCAGACATGACTGAAGCAGCATTGCACACAGTGGAGCACAGGAACTGGACAGAGAGAAGCCTGAGGAGAACGAGGGAGAGTGCTTGTTGGGGAAATAGAAGAGGATCACAGAGCGGCTGTGAGTGCCCAGGCCTGTGGAGCTCAGCATTCCTATTCTTCCCACTACATGAAAAATCTTTTTTAGTGCAATAAAAAGAGATTTTCAAGGAAGTTTCAATGTAATCCACATAAGCAGTACATTTCTTCCTTGCTGCATATTTTAATTACAGTAAGGGCTGGGGCGAGGAACGACCAGTTCCTTCCTCCCTCACCCCAGGAGACCTTGCCAAAGTGAGCATGGCACTCTTTCCTTTTAGAGGCTTTAGAATCCTTCTCATTTTATTTCTGGTAGCTGTTATCAGTCAGTGAGAGCTGAAATATGATGTGAAATAAAATTTGCTATCCTTGGGTCATTAAGTATCTGGTAGGTGCATTTATTTATTAAAACCAAACAAAGATTTCCTAGGCATTGATAATTGTAAGCAATAATATATATTTTATTTGAAATTTGAAAAAATATACAAATCAGTTCATTCATGAAGATTTGTTTTTAGTACCTTCTATTTGCCAGTCACAGTGCCTTCAAGATTAAAACAATGAACTAAACTAAAAATATACCCTTTTAGCAAAGAGTTTATTGGGACAGAATATATATATAATAAGTGAAATAACTATTAAATACCATTGATAATATAACCAAAAATATATGTCCTCAATTATATACAATTTAGGATATAATATGGTATAATTTTTATTTGTTTGAAATAGTTTTATTTGTTCAAAAGACAAGGATTTCAAGTGAGTCTCCTGGTATTTATATTAAATAGTCTGGGCTTTGTAGAAAACATAGAATTTTTAAAGAAACTTCATAAATACATGGTTAATATTATAGATACCAAAACCAAAATTAGTCTCCCAGTAGAAGGATCAGACATTGCGCTCCTTCTGGTCACTCATTCTGACTCAGATTAATTGCTTTTCCACATCTTTAGTGATATTCTGGAATCTTACCATTCACAGAACAGGGAATGGCTCACAGCATTGCAAACTCATCACATCAAAAACCAGGTCAAAGTGTTTAAAATTCATAAGAATAGGATGTCTCTCCATTTATGTGTCTTCTCTAGTGTACTTCTTTCTTATTCATTCTTGAAAGACAGTCTCACTATTTATAGAATTCTTGGTTGACCATTTTTTTTTCTTTCAGCAATTGAAAAATATCCACTTCCTTCTTGCCTTCATAGGTTTAGATGAGAAATCCACTGTCACTTTAGTTTGTGTGGTTGCTATAAAAATTGTCATTTCTTTCAAGTTATTTTCAGGATTTTGTCTTTACCTTTTTTAAGTTCAATTAGGCTGTGATTTGGCATGGAATTCTTTCTGTTTAACCTACTTGGAGTTTTCTCATCTTCCTAATTCTGTATGTTTATGTCTTTTGCCAAATTTGAGAAGCTAATCAGCCATTATATCTTTGAATAATTCTTCAGTCCCATGCTCTCCCTCTTCTCATTGTGAGACTCTGATGATACTCTTTTCATATGATCCCATTGGTTCCTAATACTGTTAATATTCTTATAACCTATTTTGTCTCTATTGCTCAGATTGGAAAAATTCAGTTGATCTGTCCTCAAGTTTAATGATTCTATCCTGTGTCATCTCCATTCTATACTGAGCCTATCCAGCAGATTTTTCCTTTCTTTCATTATATTTTTCAGTTCAAAATTTCTACTCTGGCTCCTTTATTATTATGATTATTATTACTATGGCCTTCCCTTGTGGCATGAATAATTCTGACACCTGATTCATTTTGGTGTTAGTATCTATTGGTTGTCTTTTCTCATTCTCATAGTGATTTTCTAGTTCTTGATATGACTGGTGATATTCTGTTGTATCTAGGACATTTTAGGTATTATACGACTCTGGATCCAATTTAACCTTCTCTTTTTGGCAGGCAGTCTCTGAGCTGTTCTGATAGGGTAGGATGGATGTGTCTGTCAGCTTCCTGCTGGCCCTTGAAAACAGCACCCAAATGAAAATGGAGCACTGACTGACATTGCCTCCTTGCTTGGAAGTGAATGAAAGCAAAGGGCTGACTCATACCACTTTGTTGCTGCAGGGAGGGGTGGAAGCTCAAATTGAAATTTCACATTTAAAATTTTAAAATGTTTTCCAAGATCTTGGGCATATTTTTTACATATTTTCTTAGGTACTGAAGTATGTTTTTTATTGCTTTTATAAAAAAGTATCTTTAAAATTGTACTTTCTAACTAATCTATGATGTAAACATAGCAGGTAATGTGGATCTTATTAACATATATTATATATAGGCTATTAATATATATAATACTTACAGGTTTGCCTAAAGATTCCTTTGGAATTTCTATCAGAATGCATGTGAATGGTAATAAGCTTGTTTCTTCCTTTGCAATTCTTATATATTGTATTGAATCTTTTTGTCTTTTGTGTAGATAGGATCTTTAGTACAATATTGAAACTGTCATAGCAACCATTGTCTTGTTTCTAATTTGAAAAGATGTTTTCAGAGGTTAATTGAGCATGGAATCTTCTGTAGCCTTTTTATAATACCCTCCATTAGATCTTGAAGTTTCTTTCCATTTTTATACAAGGAGTAGATGTCGAATATTTCATATTCATTTTCTGAATCTATTGAGATAGCAGTATGTTTTCTTTCCCCTTTATTTTTGTGGTAAATTTAATCTATTTTTGTGGAAATAATTCCAACAATTGGTCTTGAAATGCTATTTTTTTTTACAACATTAGACTTATTTTGCTAATGTTTTGTTTAGAATTTTTGCATTTATATTTGTGGGTGAGATTAATATATTTTGTGTTATCCCTGTTGAGTTTTTCTGTCAGCATTAGACCATCTTTATTTAAAGAGCTGAGGAAGAGTCCTGCTTTTTCAGTTCTTTGGTGAGATTAGAATTATGTATTTCTTGATTTTTTGGTAGAATGTTCCTTCAAAACCATCAGGGTGTGGTACTTGGGATGCTTTTTCTTTTTATGAAAGGAATTTAACATGTCACTGAATGCCTTCTTGTTCTCAGGAACTGTACTAGATTCTTATACACGAGCTTGTTAAATATGCACATCAACCCTGTAAGTAATCATCGCTGTCACTGGAGATTGAAGAAAGTGAGATGAAAAGTGTATGCCCTTTCTCAGGGTCCCTCAGCCAGAAAGTGATGGACCAGGCATTTGAATCAAAATCCAGGTGTCCAAAAAATGTAGTCATTCCTTTCACACATTGCAGAGAGACTTTATAAGAGACAAAGACAGCTTGTAGTGTCATCAGATCCAGGTCTGAAAAACTCTTGCTTCAGGGCAGTAGATAAAGCCATCTCCGCTTTTACATGTTTAGTTGATAGTGAGCCTGTGCATTTCTCAATACTTCTTCCTCTGTTTAGTTTTGAGTGTTAATTATTTTTTAAGTGTAACTTTATAGAATTTAATTTTGTAGATTCACATGCAGTTTTAAGAAATAATAGAGCATTTTCCACAGAAACTTTACCCGGCTTCCCACAATAACGATAGTTTATCAATCTATAGTAAAATATTACAACAGGAAATATTCTACTGATCTGGAGCGCATCTCCCCAGTGTTACTTGTACTTAGCTGTGTTCGTGTATGTGCATTTTGTTCTATGCAATTTTATCATATGTAGATTAGGGTACTTTCAACCACCGCCAAAATACAGAAGAGTTCCATCACCAAAATATTCTTCATGTTGCCATATAAAAAACCACACCCACATGCCTCAAGCACTCTCTTCTCATCCTTAACCACTGACAGCCAGAGACAAGTTGTTTATTATTTACATGATTTTATAATTGCAGGAATGTTTAACAAATAAATTTCTAGCAGACAGTGTTTGGGGTTTAGTTTTGTTCATTGGGAATAATCCTTTGGAGATTTGCCCAAAGCATTGCATTTATTAATAGTCCATTCCACATTATGGATGTACCACAATTTAACTGTTTACCCTTGAAGGATATTTAGGATGCTTCCAGTTTGGGGTTATTATAAACAATTCTATTAACATTTGTGTACAGGTTTTTATGTAACTGCTGGGTCATTTGTTAGTTGCTTGTTTAGTTTTATGTTAATAAATATAATTGCCAAGCCATTTTCCCCAGTGACTGTACCATTTTATATTCCCACTAACCATGGATGATTGATCCAATTTCTCTGCATTCTCACCAGCATTTGATGTCACAACTTCTCATTTTAGCTGTTCTAATAAGTTCATTTCACACGCTTATTTTCCATCTTTCTATCACCTTCAATGAAATTTCAGTTCAGTTCAATGAAATTTCAGTCCATCTCATTTTCTAACTGAATTGTTTTTGTGCTGTGGAGTTTTGAGTGTTCTGTGCATATTCTTGATACTAGTCCTTTGTCATACACATGATTTGCAAATATTTTCTCCCTTGTCTGCAGTTTGTCTTTTCATCTTAGTAGAGCCTTCCACAGATCAAAAGTTTTAAATGTTGATGAAATTCAATTCATCAGTTTTTCTTTTTACCAATGAGGCTTTTAGTGTCAAATCTAAGAACTATTTGCTTAGCCTTAGAGGCCAAAAATTTGCTCCTACTTTTTTCTAAGGGATTTTTTTTTTCTTTTTTCTTTNTTGATGAAATTCAATTCATCAGTTTTTCTTTTTACCAATGAGGCTTTTAGTGTCAAATCTAAGAACTATTTGCTTAGCCTTAGAGGCCAAAAATTTGCTCCTACTTTTTTCTAAGGGATTTTTTTTTCTTTGTTCTTTTTTTTTTGCTAAAGGCTCTATATTTTACTTTTTCGTACCTGGATCATTTTTAGTTAAGTTTTCCTGTAGTTGTGAAGTTTGTCAGGTTTGGTTTTTATAGATTTTTTGTCTGTGGGTATCCAATTACAGGATCATTTATTGAAATCAGTATTCTTCCTTTGAGTTGCTTTGTACATTTGTCAGAAGAACAGTTGGAAATACTTGTGTGGGTCTACTTTTACTTTAGGATTCCCTGGTAGATCAGAGGTTCTGTGGTAAAGAATCTGCCTACTAATTAAAACTGCATATTTGATTCCTGGGTTGGAAAGATTCCCTGGAGAAGGAAATGGCAAGACATTCCAGTATCCTTGCCTGGAAAATCCCATGGACAGAGGAGCCTGGTGGGCTAGAGTCCATGGGGTCACAAAGGAATTGGACACAACTTACTGACTAAACAACAATTTTTGGTTTACCTCTTTTGTTCCATTTATACATATGTCTATTCTTCTGCAATGCCACGTACCTTGATTACTGAAGCACCATAGTAACCTTACTATAGGGTAGGCTAACTCCTCCCATCTCATTCCTTTTTAAGATTTTTCCAAAGGCCTATTCTAGGTCCTGTGCCTTTCTATATAAACTTTAGGATTGCAGAATGTATCATCATAGCTCCTGTTTCATTCTGGAATTTGGTGTTGTGTGTGTATGCATTCTTTCTATATTTTCATTGGTTTTACTAGAGGTTTAGCAATTGATTTAAAAAAAAAAAACTTTTGCTGTGATTCTGATAGCACTTATATTAAACCAATAAATAAATCTGGGGAAAAATGACATAATTATTGGGCTTCCCTGGTGGCTCAGACAGTAAAGAATCTGTCTGCAATGCAGGAGACCCAGGTTTGATCCCTGCGTTGGGAAGATCCCCTTAAGAAGAGAATGGCCACCTACTCCAGTATTCTTGCTTGAGAATTCCATGGACAGAGGAGTTTGGTGGGCTACAGCCATTATTTTATTTAGTCTTTCAATCCATGAACACATATGTCTCTCCATTTAGTTGGGTCTTTGATTTCTTTCATCATCATTTTATAAGTTTCAGCATATAGATGCTTACATATATTAAGTTTATTATTAAGTAGTTCATTTTCTCTGACATAATAACTAATATTGTATTTTTAATTTCAGTTTCTACATGTTTACTGTTATATAGACATGTAATTGATTTGGGGATGTTGAAATTACATGTTGCAACTTTGCTAAACTTATTCCTTCTAGGAATGTTTAGTAGATTCTTTGGGATTTTCTAGAAGATGACCAAGCCATTCACAAAAAGGACATTTTTATTTCTTCCTCTCCAATTTGTATGTCTTTATTTCTTCTTCTTCTTAGCATGTGTGTATTGACAGTAGGGGCTAGAATTGGCTAGAACATCTAGAAATATGTTGAATAGAAGTTGTGAGAGTGGAAAATTTTGCCATAAACCCAATCTTGAAGATAATGAATTGTCTTTCACTATCAAGTATGATTTTATTTGTAAGTTTTTTATAGATGATTTTGTTAGGTTTCTCCAGAGGAACAGAACTAACAGGTTGCACACAAATATATATCTTGGGAGATTTATTATAGGAATTGGCTTATAGGGTTATGGAGGTGGAGAAGCTCCACAGTTTGCTGCCTGCGGGCTGGACAACCAGGAAGGCCAGTCGGTGGTGTAATTCAGTCTGTCTCAAGGCCTGGGCATCTGGGGAGCCAGTGGTGTAAACCCCAGGGTCCAAAGGCCTGATAGGATCTTTGATGTCCATGGGCAGTAGAAGATGGACATCTCAGCTCATAACAGGGAACTAACTGGTCCTTCACTTTTTTATGCTCTTCAGGCCCTCAACAGATCATTTCATGGCTGGTGAGAGAAGATGCTTTTTATTCAGTCTGTTGAATCAAATGCTAATCTGTTCCAGACACACCCTCACAGACACAGCCAGAAATAATGTTTTACCAGATAGCTGAGCACTCTCTAACCCAGTCAGGTTGACATATAAAATTAGTCATCAAAGAAACGAAGCGCCAGTCTATGTCCGATACAGGATACAGGATGCTTGGGGCTGGTGCACGGGGATGATCCAGAGAGATGATATGGGGTGGGAGGTGAGAGGGGGATTCAGGATTGGGAGCTCGTATACACCCGTGGCAGGTTCATGTCAATGTATGGCAAAACCAATACAGTATTGTAAAGTAGAATAAAGTAAAAATAAAATAAAAAAAGAAACAAAAAAAATAAAGTTGAGTTAATTCTCTGCTATTCCTAATTTCTGAAGAGTTTTTATCATAAATAAGTATTGAATTTTGTCTAAATACTTTTCTGCATCAATTAATATGGTTTATAATTTTTTAGTAGCCTGTTGATATGTTGATCTATAGTGATTTCTTTTTGAATGTTGACTCGAACTTGCATACCTGGAATAAATCCTTCAGGCTAATGATGTGTGATTCTTTTTTACATATTGCCAAACTCTATTTGATTATATTTTGTTTAGAATTTTTGCATCTAAGTTTATGATGACACTAGTCTATAGTTTTTTTCTTTTTATATTTTCTTTGTCTAGGTTGGCATCAAGGAATATGGTCTCATAAAACAATTTGGGAAACTACTTCCTATTTCTTTTTCTGGAAGACATTGTATAAAATTGGTATTAATTCTTCTTTAAGTGTTTAGCAGAATTCTACAATGAAACTATCTGGGCCTGAAAATTGTTTCCAGGTTTATAATAATAATTCAGTTGCCTTAATGGATTATGGGATTATTCAGTTTATTTATTCTTGGTTGAGTTTTGGTAGTTTGTATTTTTTGAGGAATTGGTCCATTTGTTCAATATTGAGTTTATGAGCCTAAAGTTATTTGTAATATTCTCTTATTACCCCTTTAAGGATTGCAGAATGTATCATCATAGCTCCTGTTTCATTCTGGAATTTGGTGTTGTGTGTGTATGCATTCTTTCTATATTTTCATTGGTTTTACTAGAGGTTTAGCAATTGATTTTTTTTTTTTTAAGTTTTGGTTTCATTGAATTTCATTTTTGTCCTGTTTTAATTTTATTGAATTTTACTTTTAAAATTATATCCTTTTCCTTGCTTTGGATTTATTTTGCTCTTATTTTTCCTAATTTCTTAAGGTAGGAACTTAGAGATTTGAGAATTTTCCTCTTTCTAATATAAGAATCTAGTGCTACAAATTTCCGTCTCAACTCTGTTTTAGCTTTTCATATGTTGTATTTTCTTTTTCATTCAGTTCTGTGTATTTTTTAATTTTCCCTTGAAACTTCCTCTTTGACTCGTGGAAATGTGTGTTGTTGTTTTTTTTCCAACTGTTAGAGCATTTTCTTATTTTTCTGTTGTTTATTTCCAGTTGATTCTGATATGGTTAGAGAACAGTCTATGATATCAGTTGTTTCAAATTTGTTATATTCTGTGACTTAGGAAAAGGTCTGTCTGTGTTTAAAAAGAATATATATGTATTCTACTGATGTTTTGTGGAATGTCCTAAAAATGTCAATTAAATCTGGTTGACTGTGTTGTCAATTATCCTACATCTTTGCTTTTTTTGGTCTAGTCATTCTATAAATTACTGATAGTTTTGTAGTCCCCAAGTATAATTATGGGCTTTTCTATTTCTTGTTTGAGCTGTGTTTTGGTTTCATATAGGTTGAAGTGCTGCTGTATATTGCATATATATTTATTAGGTCTTTCTATTGGATCTGTTTTCTTCATCATTATTAAATTTCATTCTTTACCTCTGATAACTGTTTTTCTCTGAAGTTTACTTTTTCTAGACAGCATATATAATTGGATCAATTTTAAAAATTTTATTTTTTAATATACATTTATTTATTTTAATTGGAGACTAATTACTTTACAATATTATATTGGTTTTATCCACTAGGCCAATCTGTCTTTAAAATTTTATATTTAGACTTTTTGCATTAAAACAATCATTGGTATGTTAGGGCTTAAACTTGCTACTTTTTTTTTTTAAGATTTATTTATTTTTGGCTGTGGTCTTTGTTCCTGCATACAGATTCTCTCTAGTTGCAGTGAATGGGGTCTACTCTCTAGCATCGCACGAGCTTCTCACTGTGGTGGCTTCTTCTCTTGTGGAGCGCTGGCTCTAGTTTTGGTAGTTGGAACAGATGGGCTCAACAGTTGTGACTCATGAGCTCTAAAGCACTGGTTCAGAACTGTGGCCCATGGGCTAAGTTGTTCTGTGGCACGTGTGATCTTCCTGAGCCAGGGATCGAACTGGTGTCCCTTGCTTGCAAGAGAGATTCTTAACCACTGGACCACCAGGGAAGCCCTGCTACTTTATTGTTTTCTGTTTCACTGTTTTTCTTCTCTTGCCTTCCTGGGGGTTACTTGAACATTTTACTTATACTGTTTTTGAGTATATCTCTTTATACAGTTTCTTTAAAAGTTACTCTAGATATTACAATGTACACATGTTAACAAAAATTGCATGCTGTAATATTTTACCATTTCTAGTGGAGTTGTTGTTCAGTCACTAAGTCATGTCTGACTCTGCAGCCCCACAGACTACAGTACACCAGGCTTCCCTGCCCTTCACTATCTCTCTCAGATTGTTCAAATCCATGTCCATTGAGTCAGTGATGCCACGCAGCCATCTCATCCTCTGTCATCCCCTTCTCCTCCTGCCCTCAACCTTTCCCAGCATCAGGATCTTTTACAATGGGTCAGTTCTTGGCATCAGGTGACCAAAGTACGGGAGCTTCAGTATCAGTCCTTCCAATGAATATTCAGCCTTGATTTCCTTTAGGATTGACTGGTTTGATCTTTTTACTGTCCAGGGGATTCTCAAAAGTCTTCTCTAGCACCACAATTCAAAAGCATCAATTTTTTGGTGCTCAGACTTCTTTANAGAATATATATGTATTCTACTGATGTTTTGTGGAATGTCCTAAAAATGTCAATTAAATCTGGTTGACTGTGTTGTCAATTATCCTACATCTTTGCTTTTTTTGGTCTAGTCATTCTATAAATTACTGATAGTTTTGTAGTCCCCAAGTATAATTATGGGCTTTTCTATTTCTTGTTTGAGCTGTGTTTTGGTTTCATATAGGTTGAAGTGCTGCTGTATATTGCATATATATTTATTAGGTCTTTCTATTGGATCTGTTTTCTTCATCATTATTAAATTTCATTCTTTACCTCTGATAACTGTTTTTCTCTGAAGTTTACTTTTTCTAGACAGCATATATAATTGGATCAATTTTAAAAATTTTATTTTTTAATATACATTTATTTATTTTAATTGGAACTAATTACTTTACAATATTATATTGGTTTTATCCACTAGGCCAATCTGTCTTTAAAATTTTATATTTAGACTTTTTGCATTAAAACAATCATTGGTATGTTAGGGCTTAAACTTGCTACTTTTTTTTTTAAGATTTATTTATTTTTGGCTGTGGTCTTTGTTCCTGCATACAGATTCTCTCTAGTTGCAGTGAATGGGGTCTACTCTCTAGCATCGCACGAGCTTCTCACTGTGGTGGCTTCTTCTCTTGTGGAGCGCTGGCTCTAGTTTCGGTAGTTGCAACAGATGGGCTCAACAGTTGTGACTCATGAGCTCTAAAGCACTGGTTCAGAACTGTGGCCCATGGGCTAAGTTGTTCTGTGGCACGTGTGATCTTCCTGAGCCAGGGATCGAACTGGTGTCCCTTGCTTGCAAGAGAGATTCTTAACCACTGGACCACCAGGGAAGCCCTGCTACTTTGTTTTCTGTTTCACTGTTTTTCTTCTCTTGCCTTCCTGGGGGTTACTTGAACATTTTACTTATACTGTTTTTGAGTATATCTCTTTATACAGTTTTCTTTAAAAGTTACTCTAGATATTACAATGTATACATGTTAACAAAAATTACATGCTGTAATATTTTACCATTTCTAGTGGAGTTGTTGTTCAGTCACTAAGTCATGTCTGACTCTGCAGCCCCACGGACTACAGTACACCAGGCTTCCCTGCCCTTCACTATCTCTTTGAGATTGTTCAAATCCATGTCCATTGAGTCAGTGATGCCACGCAGCCATCTCATCCTCTGTCATCCCCTTCTCCTCCTGCCCTCAACCTTTCCCAGCATCAGGATCTTTTACAATGGGTCAGTTCTTGGCATCAGGTGACCAAAGTACGGGAGCTTCAGTATCAGTCCTTCCAATGAATATTCAGCCTTGATTTCCTTTAGGATTGACTGGTTTGATCTCCTTGCTGTCCAAGGGATTCTCAAAAGTCTTCTCTAGCACCACAATTCAAAAGCATCAATTTTTTGGTGCTCAGACTTCTTTATGGTCCAATTCTCACATCTGTATATGACTACTAGAAAAACCATAGCTTTGACTATATACCTTTGTCAGCAAAATGATGTCTCTGCTTTTTAATATGCTGTCTAGGTTTGTCACAGCTTTTCTTCCAAGCTACCTTTAATTTCATAGCTGCAGTCACTGTTTGCAGTGATTTTGGAGCCCAAGAAAATAAAGTTGCACTGTTTCCATTTTTTATTTATCTATTTGCTATGAAGTGATGGGACCAGATGCTATGATCTTAGTTTTCTGAATATTGAGTTTTAAGCCAGCTTTTTCACTCTCCTCTTTCACCTTCATCAGGAGGCTCTTTAGTTCTTCTTCATTTTCTGCTATTTGGGTGGTATCATCTGCATAGCTCAGGCTGTTGATATTTCTCCCAGCAATCTTGATTCCACATTCTGCTTCATCCAACCTGGCATTTTGCATAATGTATTCTGCATATAAGTTAAATAAGGAGGGTGACAATATACAACCTTGCCATACTCCTTTCCCAATTTGGAACCAGTCAGTTGTTCCATTTCTTTCTTTAAAAAAAAAAAAGTTTATTTATTTTTATTTAAAAAAATTTTTATTTTTACTTTATTTTGCTTCACAACACTGTATTGGTTTTGCCATACGTAACTGTTGCTTCTTGACCTGCATACAGATTTCTCATGAGGCAGGTAAGTGGTCTGGTATCCCCATCTCTTTAAGATTTTCCCACAGTTTGTTGTGATCCACACAGTGAAAGGCTTTAGCATATTCAATGTTTCTCTGGAATTCTCTTGCTTTTTCTATGATCCACTGAATGTTGACAATTTGATCTCTGGTTCCTCTGCCTTTTCTAAATCCTACTTATACATCTGGAAGTTTTAGGTTCACAAACTATTAAAGCCTAGCTTGAAGGGTTTTGACCAGTAACTTGCTAGCATGTCAAGTGAGTGCAGTTGTGTGGTAATTTGAACATTCTTTGGCATTGCTCTTCTTTGGGATTGAATGAAAAATGACCTTTTCCTGTCCTGTGGCCATTGCTGAGGTTTCCAAATTTGCTGGCATATTGAGTGCAGCACTTTCACAGCATCATCTTTTAGGATTTGAAATAGCTCAGCTGGAATTCCATCACCTCTTCTAGCTTTGTTTGTAGTAATTCTTCCTAAGGCCCACTTGACTTCACCCTCCTGCATATCTGGCTCTAGGTGAGTGACCACACCATTGTGGTTATCCAGGTCATTAAGACCTTTGTTGTACAGTTTTTCTGTGTATTCTTGACACCTCTTCTTAATCTCTTCTGCTTCTGTTAAGTCCTTGCTGTTTCTGTCCTTTATTGTGGAGTACTGAAACTTTCTGTTTACATCCCTTTACCAACGTGTCTTTTAAATTATAATTGTCTCAACTATTTCCTCCATATACACTGAGCACCATAACAGATAAAATTACAATTTTTACTTCAACAATCAAGTATGCTTTATTGAATTCATGAAGACAGTCTATTATATCTACCTCTATTTTTGCCTATTCTGTCATTCTTTCCTTTCAAAAGTATCAAGCTTTCTTTTATAATCATTTTCTTTTCTTTTGGAGAGTTTAATTTAGTCATTTTTAAACGATCTGCTAGCAGCAAATTCTCTTAATTTTCCCTCATCTTATTCATTACTGAATGTGATCGAATGGATATTGAATTTCAGTTAAGTGTTCTTTTTACAGCACTTGAGAAATCCATCACTTTATTCGGCCTCTGTGATTTCATATGAGAAAAGGTTGTCTTTCAATTTAGCTTTCCTTTATAGATAATAAGTGGAAGCTTTCTTCTGATTGCTTTAAAAGTTTTTTTCCTTTGGTTTCAGAAGCTTAATTATGATGTATTTTGCTTGGGTTTCTTTTCATTTTTTCCTATTTTAATTCATTCAGCTTCTTTAATGTATAGTTTGTCTCCTGTCAAATCTGAGAACCATTCAGGCATTATTTGTTTAAAACTGTTTCAGTCCTTCCTGTTTCTCCTTTTCTTCCAAGACTTCAATGACATAAATGTCCCTGAATCTATGAGGATTTTTTCAATGTTTTCTCTGTTATTCAGAATTCTATTAACTTGTCCTCAAGTTCCATGATTCTATCTTTGTTCCCTTCTTTCTGCTGTTTAACCTACATATTCAGTTTTATTTCAATTCAATAAATAAATGGAATTTATTTATTTTATTTACACTTGTTTCCTTTTATAACCCTTTTTTGAGGTTTTACAGTTTTTCCATTTGTTTCAAGTATATTTATGAGTACTTGTTGAAACAGTTTTATGATGGCTGCTTCAAAATCTTTTACAAATTATTCTGATTCTTCTCAGTAGTTGTATCAACTTAATGTTTTTTCCACTTAAGTTGTGGCTTCTCACTTAATTGTGGTTCTTGAAATGACAAGGATGTTTTATTGTATTCCATGCAGTCTGGATATTATGTTAAGACCTTCTTGATCCTATTTATATCCCTTTAGCAAGAATTTTCCCTATTTATATTTAGTTTGTAGGTCTGGACTGTTTTTTTGGCTTCAGTTCCAAAGACAATTTAGTTTTCTGAACCTTTGCAATGCTGTTCTGATTTTTTAACTCTTCTGCTGAAGTTTTCCCTTGATTCTTGTTAGTACTGTCTGCAGTGTCAAGAAATGGCTTCCCCGGGCTTCATGGCTTTGTTAGGTGGATATAGGAATCCCAACCCATAGGAAAGAGAGTACTTCCCCTGGCTGTTTTCCAATGATCCAGTGCTGGTGGGCTTCTCACTCTCTCTCTCTGCCATTGCCATTGACAGAAAGAGGTGCTTACCTGGGCCACGTTCTGCCACTGGAAAAGGCTTGGAACCATGGGGTCTGGGGGGTTCTCTGCTATTGGGTGGAGGATTGGGAGACACTAGTGCTGCGTTGCTTTCTACTGCTAGGTAGAGGAGCAGACACCAAGACTGTTGACACCATCTGTGCAGGCAGAGGGCACACCTGCTCCTGGCAGGGGCTGCTTTGACTTGCTCAGATTCTGCTGCTGGCAGGTTGACCCCTTGTGTTGCTGATGGATGAGGGAAGGGGTGGTCATGGTTTGAACTACCTGGGATCTGTTGTAGCTACTATTTCAGGCAGGTCAGGATACTGCTGCCACAAGGATATATCTTCCTTCTGGGCTTTCCCTTCCTGGAACTTTGGGCAGAGGTTCTGTGTTTTCTTAGAGTCTGTATTTTTCTATTTGGCATCCATTAATTACAGGACAAAACTAATGGCTAAATTGTTTACATCTTCCCTAAGATTCGGAGCTCATGCTCTGAACCACCTCCCGATCAAATGCTGACACTGCCCTAAATCTGCCTGCCTTAAATCACCCCAGGGCCGACCCCTATCTCAGAGCCTGCTGGCCCTAAGCTGTTTGCTTTGTCTTGTCTTGTCTTGTTTCTCTTGGAAACCCCAGTAAAGGCTCATTCTAGACTTTCCCTTTCTTTCTTTTGCCACCTGACCCACACTGGTGCTTCCCCACAGGCCCTCTGTAGCATGGCATGCCTCCTTCTCTCAGAAGCTGTACATAACTCAATCTTTTAGGGGCATTCACCTCTCCATGTCGTCACTCAGTCACCTCCTTGAGTTAAAGTTCTGTGCATACACATGAAGTGGAGCAAACTTTTCGCCATTCTCCTCTTTCATCCTTCTCTCCTGCTCCCCATCTCCCTGCCTCCCTTCATTCCTTCCTTTTTTTTTTTTTTTTGCCGTTGATGGTTCCAGGTTGCCACTCTCCCTGGTTCCCAGCCCAGAATATTTCGGAGATAAAAAGAAAACTTAAGAACAAACTCTAGACCTTATTTAAATCTTGTGACTTGGCAGCCTTCCTTTTGCACTGCCTGGCAGGGGGTAGGGAGTTCCACCTCATTACTGCCAGGTGAGGCTGGGAATCCTGGTTCCCCATTGATGAGATAAAGGCTGTCACCTGAGGAGAAACAAGCACTATATGTTTTTGAGGTGACATTNGTATTTTGCTTGGGTTTCTTTTCATTTTTTCCTATTTTAATTCATTCAGCTTCTTTAATGTATAGTTTGTCTCCTGTCAAATCTGAGAACCATTCAGGCATTATTTGTTTAAAACTGTTTCAGTCCTTCCTGTTTCTC
The DNA here is from genome assembly GCA_006410735.1 of Raphicerus campestris. Lineage (NCBI taxonomy): Eukaryota > Metazoa > Chordata > Mammalia > Artiodactyla > Bovidae > Raphicerus > Raphicerus campestris. Next base: position 493,252 of record SJYW01035895.1, on the reverse strand, counting down.
CTTTTCTTCCAAGACTTCAATGACATAAATGTCCCTGAATCTATGAGGATTTTTTCAATGTTTTCTCTGTTATTCAGAATTCTATTAACTTGTCCTCAAGTTCCATGATTCTATCTTTGTTCCCTTCTTTCTGCTGTTTAACCTACATATTCAGTTTTATTTCAATTCAATAAATAAATGGAATTTATTTATTTTATTTACACTTGTTTCCTTTTATAACCCTTTTTTGAGGTTTTACAGTTTTTCCATTTGTTTCAAGTATATTTATGAGTACTTGTTGAAACAGTTTTATGATGGCTGCTTCAAAATCTTTTACAAATTATTCTGATTCTTCTCAGTAGTTGTATCAACTTAATGTTTTTTCCACTTAAGTTGTGGCTTCTCACTTAATTGTGGTTCTTGAAATGACAAGGATGTTTTATTGTATTCCATGCAGTCTGGATATTATGTTAAGACCTTCTTGATCCTATTTATATCCCTTTAGCAAGAATTTTCCCTATTTATATTTAGTTTGTAGGTCTGGACTGTTTTTTTGGCTTCAGTTCCAAAGACAATTTAGTTTTCTGAACCTTTGCAATGCTGTTCTGATTTTTTAACTCTTCTGCTGAAGTTTTCCCTTGATTCTTGTTAGTACTGTCTGCAGTGTCAAGAAATGGCTTCCCCGGGCTTCATGGCTTTGTTAGGTGGATATAGGAATCCCAACCCATAGGAAAGAGAGTACTTCCCCTGGCTGTTTTCCAATGATCCAGTGCTGGTGGGCTTCTCACTCTCTCTCTCTGCCATTGCCATTGACAGAAAGAGGTGCTTACCTGGGCCACGTTCTGCCACTGGAAAAGGCTTGGAACCATGGGGTCTGGGGGGTTCTCTGCTATTGGGTGGAGGATTGGGAGACACTAGTGCTGCGTTGCTTTCTACTGCTAGGTAGAGGAGCAGACACCAAGACTGTTGACACCATCTGTGCAGGCAGAGGGCACACCTGCTCCTGGCAGGGGCTGCTTTGACTTGCTCAGATTCTGCTGCTGGCAGGTTGACCCCTTGTGTTGCTGATGGATGAGGGAAGGGGTGGTCATGGTTTGAACTACCTGGGATCTGTTGTAGCTACTATTTCAGGCAGGTCAGGATACTGCTGCCACAAGGATATATCTTCCTTCTGGGCTTTCCCTTCCTGGAACTTTGGGCAGAGGTTCTGTGTTTTCTTAGAGTCTGTATTTTTCTATTTGGCATCCATTAATTACAGGACAAAACTAATGGCTAAATTGTTTACATCTTCCCTAAGATTCGGAGCTCATGCTCTGAACCACCTCCCGATCAAATGCTGACACTGCCCTAAATCTGCCTGCCTTAAATCACCCCAGGGCCGACCCCTATCTCAGAGCCTGCTGGCCCTAAGCTGTTTGCTTTGTCTTGTCTTGTCTTGTTTCTCTTGGAAACCCCAGTAAAGGCTCATTCTAGACTTTCCCTTTCTTTCTTTTGCCACCTGACCCACACTGGTGCTTCCCCACAGGCCCTCTGTAGCATGGCATGCCTCCTTCTCTCAGAAGCTGTACATAACTCAATCTTTTAGGGGCATTCACCTCTCCATGTCGTCACTCAGTCACCTCCTTGAGTTAAAGTTCTGTGCATACACATGAAGTGGAGCAAACTTTTCGCCATTCTCCTCTTTCATCCTTCTCTCCTGCTCCCCATCTCCCTGCCTCCCTTCATTCCTTCCTTTTTTTTTTTTTTTTGCCGTTGATGGTTCCAGGTTGCCACTCTCCCTGGTTCCCAGCCCAGAATATTTCGGAGATAAAAAGAAAACTTAAGAACAAACTCTAGACCTTATTTAAATCTTGTGACTTGGCAGCCTTCCTTTTGCACTGCCTGGCAGGGGGTAGGGAGTTCCACCTCATTACTGCCAGGTGAGGCTGGGAATCCTGGTTCCCCATTGATGAGATAAAGGCTGTCACCTGAGGAGAAACAAGCACTATATGTTTTTGAGGTGACATTGATAGCAATGATATTGGAAATCAATTAGTATGAAAATGCTGATTGACATTATTCTGTATATCAAGATTTGCAACCAAGCTCTATGAAGAATATAAAGAAGTAATTGACATGGCCCTTTTTACTGGAGTTGAAGGTCTGTTTGAATGATCAACAGAATTACCTACATTCATATTATATAAAAGAAATCAAATTGTTTCCAAATATTTTTAAATTATAAAGGTAACTAACCAAACCACTTGATGTGACAAATAATTTTGAAAAAGAAATAATTTTGACTATAACAAAAACATTGTTGTTTCTTTTGTATATTTCATTTGAGGGTTTTTTGTATTTTTAAAATGATTTATAATCATATATTATAGAAAATTCTAGCTTACATTGTTATATATTTTCTCTACTATTCAGTAGCCTTTACAAATTAGATTCTTAATGGCTGTGTAATTTTCTATTGAGTGCATATTGTTTAATTTGATTAAGCATTTTCCTATTGTTGAACACAAGTTACTTTCCTTTTTAAATGTTCCAAATAGCACTTCCATGAACATGTCACATTTCAGAGTCTTTCCTTAAGTTGGGATTTCTCAAGGAAGATTACTTGGTCAAAACATGACATTTTTGATTGTCCTTTACACATAACTTTAGCATTTATTGTAGATTTTCCCTGACACAACTCTTACTGGTGATCTATTGGTGATATTCTATTTCCCCCATTCCTTCCACATTTGTTACCTGGAATTGTTCTGTAACGAAGAGCTTTCCACTCTCCCCTTTTTAAAAATGCATTCAGTCACTTATCCATATCAATTGAGTTTATGGGTATTGTGAAGTTATAATTCAATAATATGGTTATCTATCTCATTACTTAAATTGTTCCAAAATTGGGGGAAATTCAGTTTAGTTCAGTTCAGTCATGTCCAACTCTTTGCAACTCCATGGACAGCAGCATGTCAGTCTTTCCTGTCCATCACCAACCCCCAGAGCTTGCTCAAACTCATATCCATCAAGTCGGTGATGCCATCTAACCATCTCATCCTCTGTCATCTCCTTCTCCTCTTGCCTTCAATCTTTTCCAGCATCAGGGTCTTTTCTAGTGAGTCTGTTCTTTGCATCAGGTGGCCAAAGTATTGGAGCTTCAGCTTCAACATCAGTCCTTCCAATGAATGTTCAGGTCTGATTTCCTTTAGAATGGACTGGTTGGATCTCCTTGCAGTCCAACGGACTCTCAAGAGTCTTCTCCAACACCACAGTTCAAAAGCATAAATTCTTTGGTGATCAGCTTTCTTTATGGTCCAGCTCTCATATCCATGCTTGACTACTGGAAAAACATAGCTTTGACTAGATGGGGTCATGGTGGAGAGTTCTGTCTAAACTAGGTCCGCTGGAGAATGGAATGGCAAGCCACTTCAGTATTCTTGCCTTGAGAACCCCATCAACAGTATGAAAAAGGCAAAAAGATATGACACTGAAAGATGAACTTCCCAGGTCAGTACGTTCCCAAAATGCTACTGGAGAAGTGTGGAGAAATAACTCCAGAAAGAATGAAGCAGATGGAGCCAAAGCAAAAACAAAGATCAGTTGTGGATGTGACTGGTGATAGAAGTAAAGTCTGATGCTGCAAAGAATAATATTGCATAGAAATCTGAAATGTTAGGACCATGAGACAACGTAAATTGGAAGTGGTTAAACAGGAGGTGGCAAATGTGAACATCAACATTTTAGGAGTCAGTGAACTAAAATGGACTGAAATGGATGAATTTAATTCAAATGACCATTACATATACTACCGTGGGAAAGAATCCCTTAGAAGAAATGGAGTAGCCCTCATAGCCAACAAAAGAATCCAAAATGCAGTATTTGGGTGGAATCTCAAAAAAGATAGAATGATTTCTGTTCATTTCCCAGGCAAACAATTCAATATCACAGTAATCCAAGTCTATACCCCAATCACTAATGCTGAAGAAGCTGAAGTTTAATGGTTATATGAAGACCTACAAGACCTTCTAGAACTAACACACACACACACACACACACACACACACACAGATGTCCTTTTCATCATAGGTAAATGGAATGCAAAAGTANTTGGGAATCCAAGGAGGTCTACCTGCCTCGACCTGCCTAGGGATCTGGTCCCTGGGAGGTTGTCACGCCTCAATCTGCTCAGGGATCCACTAGCCTGGGAATCCCAGGATGTCAACCTGCCTCTATCTGCCCAGGGATCTGGAAGTAAAGAGATACATGGAGTAGCAGGCAAGTTTGGCCTTAGAATACAAAAAGAAGGGCAAAGACTAACAGTTTTGCCAAGAGAATGCATGGGTCCTAGTAAGCACCCTCTTCCAACAACACACGAGATGACTCTACACATGGACATTACCAGATGGTCAAAACTGAAATCAGCTTGATTATATTCTTTGCAGCCAAAGATGGAGAAGCTCTATAGAGTCAGCAAAAAAAAAAAAAAAGGAAGCTGACTGTGGCTCATATCATGAACTCATTGCAAAATTCAGATTAAATTGAAGAAATAGGGAAAACCACTAGACCGTGTGACCTAAATCAAATCCCTTATGATGGTACAGTGGAGTGTATATTTCTATTTTTAAATGATTTAAATCATGCATTATATAAAATTCTAGCCCATATTGTTATGCATTTCCTCTACTATTCAGTATCTTTTATAAATTAGATTTTTAGTGGCTGTGTAATTTTCTATTGTTTGCATATTGTTGAATTTGATTAAGTGTTTCTGTATTATTGAACACAAGTTACTTTCCATTTTAATTTTCCAATTAACAGTTGCATGAACATGTCACATTGCAGAATCTTTCCTTAAGCTGGAATCTCAAGTGAGATTACTTGGTCAAAGTATGACCCTTTTGATTGTTCCTTATACATAATTTTAGCTTTCATTGTAGATGATCCCTGACACAACTCTTACTGATGATCTACTGGTGACTTTCTATTCCTGCACTTCCATATCACCACTGGAAGTGACAGATTCAAGGATTCTTCAGGCTCTGAGTGCCTGAAGAACTATGGATGGAGGTTCGTGACATTGTATAGAAAGTGGTGATCAAAACCATCTTCAAGAAGAAATGCAAAAAGGCAAAAGGTTGTCTGAGGAGGCCTTACAAATGCCTAAGAAATGAAGAGAAGTGAAAGGCAAAGGAAAAAAGGAAAGGAAAGATCTATCCATCTGAATGCAGAGTTCCAAACAATAGCAAGGAGAGACAAGATCGTTTTCCTAAGTGATCAATGCAAAGAAATAGAGGAAAACAATAAAAGGAGAAAGACTAGAGATCTTTTCAAGAAAATTAGAGATACCAAGGGAATATTTCATGCAAAGATGGGCACAGTAAAGGACAGAAATGATATGGCCTTAACAGAAACAGTAGATATTAAGAAGAGGTGGAAAGAATACATACACAGAAGAACTATTCAAAAAATATCTTAATGACTCAGATAACCATGATGCTATGATCACTCACCTAGAGCCAGACATCCTGGACTGTAAAGTCAAGTGGTCAGGTTTGATTCTAAATGTACTTTTGCCCCTCCTACTGTCTTATTGGGGGCTTCTCCTTTGTCCTTGGATGTGGGGGAGATTGGCTTCTTAGTAATAAGAACATTAGTTAATATGAAGTAATTAAATAATATCAGGTCTTTAAATCCATAAGCACCATATTACCTATAGGTCTTCTTTGATTTCTTTCACTGATTAAAAAGCCATCCTGATGAAATGCCAGTATATATGTCCTGAATGTATTTCGTTAGATTTATACCTTAAGGATATAATTTTTGGCTACTATTTTAAATGCTGTTTTTACTTCAAATTCTAATTGTTCACCACTGTGGTATAGATTTGAAATTTATTTTGTTTCTTGGTCTCACACCTTCCTACCTTACTAAACTCACTGATTAATTCTAGGAGGCTTCTTTTCTGGTTTCTTTGAGATTTTCTATATAGAAAATTACACAGAGACTGTTCAGTTGCTTCCATTTTAATCTGCATTCTTTTTATTTCTTTTATTGTCATATAACATTGGCTAGGATTTCAATGTTCAATGTTGACCAAGTATGGTGAGAGAAAGCATCCTGCCTTGCTGAGGTCTTAGGGAGAAATTGTTCAGGCTTTTATCACTAAGTATAATGTTAACTTGGGTTGAGGGGGGAGTGGCTTGTAGTTAAGCCACTTAACAACCTTCACAGGTTAAGAACATTCCCTTCCATTCCTTGCTTGCACTTTTCATTCCTTAGCATAGATCCAGGTTTCAGTCTGCTATCATATTCCTTCTGCTTGAAGAAATTTTAACATCGCTTATGGAATGGATCTGATGGAAATTAATTCCTTCAGTTTTGGTTAGTCTGAAAAAGTATATCTTTTTCATGTTTGAAAGCTTCTTTCGCTGAATACATATTTTTCCTTTCAGTTGTTTAAAGACATCACTCTGCTGTCTGTCTCCTGGCTTGTATAGTTTCAATAAATTTTTTTCCCCTTAATTCTTATCTCTTTTTCTCTGTGTATTGTTTCTTTTTACTCTAGCTGTTTTCAAAATTGTCTCTTTATCTTTTGTTTTCAGCAGTTTGAGTATGATATGCCTAAGTATGAACTTTTTTCTTTCATATCTATCCATTTTGAAGTATATAGATGTGTGGTTTAATATCTGTTGCTAATGTCAGGAAATTATTGGACTTGCTACTTCAAATATTTCTTCTACCCTAGTCTCTCTTCCTCTAAGATTCCAATTGTGTCTCTATTGGATCATCTTATACTAGCCTTGAATGTTTGGGGGTCCTCTCTCCTCAAATTTTGGGCCAGCAGTTTGCTCTGCAGCCTCAGCTCTCTGATGGCTCAAAAAAAAAGTTATAAATGTTAAGCTAATTTGGCTTTTTCATTAGAAGAGTGAAATGATGCACCTTTGAGCACTCTTTCATATCAGATCAGAAGGTAAAATCAGAATGCAGTTTTTCAAATGCTACTTTCATTTATAAATGAGTGTGCTGAGGTGCTAAAAGGGGAAGTAAGTCACCTAAAGTCACCCTGTGGTAGTAGTTTGGCACAAATTCAAGTTCTCATCACATGGGAAGTCACTAAGTTTTTAACTCTCAAAGTTGTGATTAAATGCCCACTTTCCCCTGGGCTACTTTCTCACTACTTGGGGTACTCAGTGGTGCAAGGTTTGGGGGGCATATCTGTCAGTGAGACACCAGAGTTAACAGAGAAGAAAACTGAATGACTGTAGGAGCTTTCTGACTGCTCTTTCCTAGTAGCCAGGGTTACTTTAAAGATATTCCTCATCACACTGTTTTATTTTTTCTTTTCTTTTTTTTAATTTTTTAATACTTTATTCTACTTTACAATACTGTATTGGTTTTGCCATACATTGACATGAATCAGCCACAGGTGTACATGATCTCCCAATGCCGAAGCCCCCTCCCACCTCCCACCCCACCCCATCTCCCCAGATCATCCCATACACCAGCCCCAAGCATCCTGTATCCTGTATTGAACATAGACTGGTGCTTCGTTTCTTATATGATAGTATACATGTTTCNTGAAGCCACCTCCCACCTCCCACCCCACCCCATCTCCCCAGATCATCCCATACACCAGCCCCAAGCATCCTGTATCCTGTATTGAACATAGACTGGTGCTTCGTTTCTTATATGATAGTATACATGTTTCAGTGCCATTCTCCCAAATCATCCCACCCTCTCCCTCTCCCTCAGGGGCCAAAAGTCCGTTCCATACCTCTGTGTCTCTTTTGTTGTCTCACATACAGGGTCATCATTACTATCTTTCTAAATTCCCTAAACTCTATATTGGCTTCCTCTTTGAACTCAGAATACAATCCAGCCCCTCAGTCCACCTATGAGTCCCATAATACTGGCCTTTGCCTTTTTTCTTTCACCATTAGGCCCATTTTTTTTGTTCCCCTGAGCCAAGGTCCCAGGACCTCAGAATCTTCACAAGGCCTGTCCCTCCACCTGGAATGTTCTCTTCCCCAAGCCTCCCCAGGCTGGCCTACTCAGCCTTTATGACTCTGCTTACTCACCTCCTGGAGAGCCCTTCCCTAGCCTCTCATCACCCTGGGCTTTCTGCCTTCCTAACCCTCCTCTTCATTTGCAGTTACATTTGTACATGTTCCTTGCTTGATGTTCATGTGTGCCTTTGGGAGCAGGGATGAGATCTGCTCGGTTTGCTGGGACACCTCCATGCTTTGATGCTATTAAATGACACTGATAACTATGACACAGTATTTAAGTGATAACACAAAGTTGTGGTATCAGAGATGAGTACAGGGTAGCAAAAACTTAACTTAGAAGAAATGGAGATTCCAAATATAAGCAATATTATATCATATTTGTTTTGCTTTCTTCTTTTTTTTAATATTAGACTTGATCCTTTATTTTTAAACTAACCCATAGGAGTTCAGTTTCTGTTTATTATGAAAAAGTAACTTTTGTGAATAACAGTAATGGTTTAAATTTTGTTTTGCTTAAGGTATGTTATAAATTTGAAATGCCATATGTGTTGCCAGATGAGTGATTAGATATAATTTTCCAGTTATTTCTCTCATTTTTGCCATGTGTTCTTCTTCTTTTTTTGCCTTTTTTTAAATTTTATTTTTACTTTATTCTACTTTACAGTACTGTATTGGTTTTGCCATACATTGACATGAATCAGCCACAGGTGTACACGAGCTCCCAATCCTGTACTTTACTCTGTATGAACTCTACTAGTGCTCTGTGGTGATGTAAATGGGATGGAGATCTTAAAAAAGGAATGTATAGTAATTTCCCTACATACACACCTTCAAGCTGTGAACTTTCAAAGATGCAAACATGTGTATGCTAGTTGCTGTACTGTACTAGTGTACTTTGCAAGGTACTGTGATAGTCACTCAGTCGTGTCCGACTCTTTGCAACCTCAAGTATTACACAGTCGATGGAATTCTCCAGACCAGAATACTGGAGTGGGTAGCCGTTCCCTCCTCCAGGGAATCTTCCCAACAGAGGGATCGAACCCTGGTCTCCTGCATTACAGACTGACTCTTTACCATCTGAACCACCAGGGAAGTTGGGTATGTAGGCTAACTTTGCTGGACTTATAAACACACTGGACTTAAGAATGTGTTTCCAGAACAAAACTTGTTCATATGTAGGGGACTTACTGTATGTATACATACAACTGATTCACTTAGCTGTACAGCAGAAACTAACTCAACACTGTAAAGCAACTGTGCTGCTGCTAAGGCATNATGTGTTTGTTCTCCAAAACAAAACTTGTTCATATATAGGGGACTTACTGTATGTATACATACAACTGATTCACTTAGCTGTACAGCAGAAACTAACTCAACATTGTAAAGCAACTGTGCTGCTGCTAAGACACTTCAGTCTTGTCCGACTCTGTGTGACCCCATAGACAGCAGCCCACCAGGCTCCCCTGTCCCTGGGATTCTCCAGGCAAGAATATTGGAGTGGGTTGCCATTTCCTTCTCCAATGCATGAAAATGAAAAGTGAAAGTGAAGTCACTCAGTCACGTCCAACTCTTAGCGATTCCATGGATTGTAACCTACCAGGCTCCTCCGTCTATGGGATTCTCCAGGCAAGAGTACTGGAATGGGTTGCCATTTCCTTCTCCAAAAGCAACTGTGCTCCAAAAAAAATTTTATAAAGAAAAACTGGAGAGCCCTGAGGATTAGTGTTTGCCTCCTGGCCCCACAGTGGCCTTCCTCACTAACTCACCATTTCATACTTCACCTGGTGCCCATGAAAGGTCATTGCTCATATCACAGCTCAAATGTACACCCTTGAGACCCTCCACACCCTGGAATCATTCATTTTCCTCTGTGTGGACAGTTGTCGTGTATACCATTAATGAAGCACAGTACACCCTTGCTTATTGTATATGGCTTATTCTCTTATTGGTTCACAACTGCTCTGCTAGTGAAAACATCTATATCAGACTGAGACNTCACTTTCCTCTGTGTGGACAGTTGTCGTGTATACCATTAGTGAAGCACAGTACACCCTTGCTCATTGTATATGGCTCATTCTCTTATTGGTTCACAACTGCTCTGCTAGTGAAAACATCTATATCAGATTGAGACTTGAACCCCTGTGCTGGAACTCAGACCCATCCAGAACCCAATGTGGGACTTGAACCCATGTGACTGGGACTCGAACCCACCCAAAACCCAGTTTGGGAATTGAACCCACATGGCCAGGACTCAAACCCAGCTAAAACCCAGTTTATGCCTTGACCCCATATGCTGGGACTCAAACCCAATCAAAACCCGTGGTACCTGGTTTCAGGACCTAGTGAAGATAGGGTTCTTAATGTCTCATCACAGAAAGAATTCCTTGAGAAACAAAGTGAATTTATCTGAATTTATTCAGATTCAGAAAGGAGCACACTCCACAGAGAGAGTGTGGACCATCCCAGAGGGTGAGTGTGGCCATGAAATATGACATGCTTGGTTTTTATAGGTTGGGTAATTTCACATGCCAATGAGTGGGAGGATTATTCCAACTATTTTTGGGAAGCGGTGGAAATTTCCAGGAATTGAGCCACTACGGNGACCATCCCAGAGGGTGAGTGTGGCCATGAAATATGACATGCTTGGTTTTTATAGGTTGGGTAATTTCACATGCCAATGAGTGGGAGGATTATTCCAACTATTTTTGGGAAGTGGTGGAGATTTCCAGGAATTGAGCCACTATGGACTCCTTGGTCTTTTGACAGTGCCTTAAAACTGTCATAGTGCCTCTCAGTTCAGTCACTTGGTTGTGTCCAACTCTTTGTTGTCAGGAGAGCATAATTTCCTTCGTTCTGTCTCACAACAAAGATTTGAAATGGCAGACCAGTGTAACAGCTAGGTTACAGCTCAGAGTTTTATTTAGCAAACAAAGGATAATACACCCTCGAGGGACGAAGGTAGGCTGACTCCCAAAGAGAGACCTCAGTCTGTGTTGACTTCCTCTTTTTATACATTTTGTCTTCTCCTGACTGAGCCTGCCCTATGCAAAGTAGGCTAGCCAGGAAGGGGGTGTGTTTGTTTCACCTGAGGTTCTCACTCTGGTCCATGGATTTTCTTTTGTGCCATTTTTGTGGAATCTTCCCTTTCTTTGTCTTTTAGCCACCGCTATTTTGGATTCATTTTTTCCTATTCTGGCTACCTAACATTCCCCACACAAGAGATGGGAGGCCCAATTCTTTGGGAACAGGGATGTCGATGTCTTTCTGGCTACTTCCCACTGAGCTGGTGGGATGGTGAGGGGCATTGGCCCTCCCTCTCTTGCTAGTCTCAAGCCTCAGAGTCCCTATAGTGAGTGGTGTTCGTCTAAGGGTGAGTGATAGATATTTCATGATCAGGTGTAGTTTTATATATTCTTGTTGAGCTAGCACTGCATTTTGTGGCTTGTTGACCTTGGCAGAGACAAAATGGGTAAACAATTGATAATACCTGGAGCAATCATAAACAGTATCAATATGGTGATAACAGGAGCTAGTAGGAAAGTGAAAGTTAGTCACACCAATCATGTCTGACCCTTTGCAATCCCATGGACTATAGCCCATCAGAACTCATCCTGGAATTTTCCAGGCAGGAGTACTGGAGTGCATTGCCATTTCCTTCTCTAGGGGATCTTTCCAACCCAAGGACTGAACCCAAGTCTCCTGCATTGCAGGCAGGTTAGTAGGGGCATTAGCCAACTCCAAATTCCCCCTTGCCAGGAGAAAGATCTCCCAAAGAGAGACTGTAGCCAACCTGAGGACTCTCCAACTCATTCTTTGAGATCCTTATAGGATCTGAAAGTTTTTCTTGAGGACTGTGACACTTTCTTCAACTTGGCTGGAGGTATTTACCCAGAAACAGCATGTCTCACTCAAAATGGCTCAAGTCTCTCTGTGTTCAGTGGCCAGAAGATCTGTCTCCTGTCTGTTTTGGACTACAACCCCTGCCAAGCTGTGTTGGCTCTTTAGAGCTATCCTGGGAGTGCTTATCCCCAGAAACTTGATTTTGGGGGTGTTCACTAGAGTGGCACTCATTTGCAGTGCTGAATAGGTACCTGAGGGCTCCCAGGGGCTCACAGGTGTATTCAGTGTCCTCATCTGTTTTCTTCCGTGGCTTGACCTATGAGTAGTTAAACAAGGAGTCATGCCCAGGTACTTTGACTGCTGTGGGGGTAGAAAGTACTACAGGGTAGGGGATTTTCCATGTGGGCTGGAGATGAGCCTTTGGGGACCCATCTTTCCATACTTTAATTAGGATTTGAGTCCCTGGAGCATATAGTGGTGGCTCTTTAGAATCTTCTGGGTCCTGGTACATCATGAGAAATGCTGGACTGGAAGAAACACAAGCTAGAATCAAGATTGCCAGGAAAAAGATCAATAACCTCTGATATGCAGGTGACACCACCCTTATGGCAGAAAGTGAAGAGGAACTAAAAAGCCTCTTGATGAAAGTGAAGGTGCAGAGTGAAAAAGTTGGCTTAAAGCTCAACATTCAGAAAACAAAGATCATGGCATCCAGTCCCATCACTTCATGGGAAATAGATGGGGAAACAGTGGAAACAGTGTCAGAATTTATTTTGGGGGGCTCCAAAATCACTGCAGATGGTGATTGCAGCCATGAAATTAAAAGACGCTTACTGCTTGGAAGAAAAGTTATGACCAATCTAGACACCATATTCAAAAGTAGAGACGTTACCTTGCCGTCTAAGTTCCATCTAGTCAAGGCTATGGTTTTTCCTGTGGTCATGTATGGATGTGAGAATTGGACTTTGAAGAAGACTGTGTGCCAAAGAGTTGATGCTTTTGAACTGTGGTGTTGGAGGAGACTCTTGAGAGTCCCTTGGACTGCAAGGAGATCCAACCAGTCCATTTTAAAGGAGATCAGTCTTGGGTGTTCTTTGGAAGGACTCATGTTGAAGCTGAAACTCCAATACTTCGGCCACCTGATGCGAAGAGCTGACTCATTTGAAAAGACCCCAGTTCTGGGAAAGATTGACGGCAGGCAGAAAGGGGACGACAGAGGATGAGATGGTTCGATGGCATCACCTACTTAATGGACGTGAGTTTGGGTAGACTCCGGGAGTTGGTGATGGACAGGGAGGCCTGGAGTGCTAAAATTCATGGGATCACAAAGAGTCAGACACGACTGAGCAACTAAACTGAACTGACTGAAATCTCGAGTCAAGGCTATGAGCTCAGCCACCTGGGCTGAAATACCTGGTGGCAAGGATTTAGCCTCTATCGACTTGAAATTGGAGACTACTGCATATATCTGGCTCTTCTTTTTCCATCTAAGACAAAGTTGCTTCCATCAGTGTGCCAGATTTCCTCAGGATTGGTTAGAGGATCTTCTGACATTCCCTCTAGGGGTTTTGTCCAATGGTCCAAAGTTTCTAAGGTATAGTGGAAGGGGGAGAAAGCCCTCAGTGGTAGGCAGGAGGGTAGCTGGGTTAAAAACCTCACAAGGGGAT
>SJYW01035895.1:452697-476298 GCA_006410735.1 Raphicerus campestris | reverse complement strand
GCTACAGCAGCAGGTCTCTCCTGCCTCTTTAGAAGAGATGGTCCAGACAACCACCAATACCTTTTATAACAGAGAACAAGAGAGGGAGACCAAAGCCCAGAAAAGGGAGAGAAGGAAAGAGACAAGTCACACCCAGATGCTGGCTGCCCTCTTGGGAAGCCCTATGGCAAACCCCGAGTCCTTGAAGGACAAGGCACGAGACGGATGCCTAATCTGTAGCCCGGTGGGACATTGGACCAAAGAGTGTCCAAATTATGGTAAGCCTCCTAAAACAGCTTGCTACAAATGCCATCAATTTGGACACTGGGTGGCACTCTGCCCTGGAGAACCAAGAGTCTCAGTCTCAGTGCCAAGCCTTCCCTCACAATGGGAATCTGCTCCAGCCAACCCACCTGCTACAGATAACCATCACAGGGCTGGAGTCAAGGGTGTAACTGAATCTGGCAGGTAGATCCGAGAATAGCTTGGTTGACACAGAGGCAACATACTCTGTCCTGACCTCCTGCTCCAGAGCCTTCTCTCCCCAAACCTGTACCCTTTTGGGTTCTATGGGAAAAGCAATTACAGAAAGATTCACCCAATAACTTCTTTTTTTTTTTGCTGGGATGGACAAATTTTCCCACCAGTTTTTGGTCATCCCTGAATGTCCTACTCCCTTATTGGGAAGAGATGTACTGACTAAGCTGGGGACCGCCCATGATGGAAAGCTTTGCAGCCCCTAGAGCCCCACAACTCCTGGTACTACTGAGGAGTCCATTATACCCTTAGGGTATAATAGGGAGGGACCAAAAACTAGGGGAGGCTCCAGGAGAAAAATCAACAAAAGACTTGGGAAATATTACCTCAAGGTTTCAGAGATAGCCCCCACCTGTTTGGACAGGCTCTTAGCTGGGATCTCCTAGACCTGAACCTGGGATCAAATGGCAAAATATTGCAATATATAGATGACTTGCTAATCTGCTCTCCAGATGAGGGAAATGCCCAACAACATGTGATTCAGGTTCTAAACGTTTTGGCAGAGAAGGGATAGTCTCCTGTGCTAAGGCACAGATGGTCCAGACAAAAGTCCCTTACTCGGAAGTTCAGATTATGCACGGGTTCAGGAATCTGTCTTCTGACTGAATACAAGGAATCCTCCAGTTGCCTTCCTCCATGACTTGAAAACACTTGTGAGCCTTCCTGGGGCTAACCAGGTTTTGTAGAATTTGGATACCCAAATATGGTCTAATTGCCCAGCCCTTACATTAATGCTTAAAGGGACAGGATGATTCAATCCCATTGACGTGAGGAACTCCTCAAAAGGAGACAGAAGCTACACTAAAACAAGTCTTAACTTGAGCACCTGCCTTGAGGTTGCCAGGCCCAGAAAAAGCATTCCAACTATATGCCCACAGAAAGGAAGGAATAGCCTTGAGAGTATTAACTCAAAGGTTGGGACCTGAGCCCCAGCCAGTAGCTTATTTAACCAAGAGGCTTGACCCAACCACCCAGCGTTGGCCTCCCTGCCTTCAAAGCCTTGCAGCTATAGAAGCTGATAGAAGACACTTTAAAACTCTCTCTTGGGGCAAGCTAACATTTTTTTTTTTTTTACCACTCACCAAGTGAAACAACTTCTGAATGGGAGAGGCCATTTATGGATGCCTGATCAAAGGATCTTCAGATATCAAGTAGTGCTGATGGAAAGTCCAGGCCTGACTATATCCCCTTGTGAGGTTTTTAACCCAGCTACCCTCCTGCCTACCACTGAGGGCTTTCTCCCCCTTCCACTATACCTTAGAAACTTTGGACCATTGGACAAAACCCCTAGAGGGAATGTCAGAAGATCCTCTAACCAATCCTGAGGAAATCTGGCACACTGATGGAAGCAACTTTGTCTTAGATGGAAAAAGAAGAGCCAGATATATGCAGTAGTCTCCAATTTCAAGTCGATAGAGGCTAAATCCTTGCCACCAGGTATTTCAGCCCAGGTGGCTGAGCTCATAGCCTTGACTCGAGATTTCAGTCAGTTCAGTTTAGTTGCTCAGTCGTGTCTGACTCTTTGTGATCCCATGAATTTTAGCACTCCAGGCCTCCCTGTCCATCACCAACTCCCGGAGTCTACCCAAACTCACGTCCATTAAGTAGGTGATGCCATCGAACCATCTCATCCTCTGTCGTCCCCTTTCTGCCTGCCGTCAATCTTTCCCAGAACTGGGGTCTTTTCAAATGAGTCAGCTCTTCGCATCAGGTGGCCGAAGTATTGGAGTTTCAGCTTCAACATGAGTCCTTCCAAAGAACACCCAAGACTGATCTCCTTTAAAATGGACTGGTTGGATCTCCTTGCAGTCCAAGGGACTCTCAAGAGTCTCCTCCAACACCACAGTTCAAAAGCATCAACTCTTTGGCACACAGTCTTCTTCAAAGTCCAATTCTCACATCCATACATGACCACAGGAAAAACCATAGCCTTGACTAGATGGAACTTAGACGGCAAGGTAACGTCTCTACTTTTGAATATGGTGTCTAGATTGGTCATAACTTTTCTTCCAAGCAGTAAGCGTCTTTTAATTTCATGGCNTAGAGGGAATGTCAGAAGATCCTCTAACCAATCCTGAGGAAATCTGGCACACTGATGGAAGCAACTTTGTCTTAGATGGAAAAAGAAGAGCCAGATATATGCAGTAGTCTCCAATTTCAAGTCGATAGAGGCTAAATCCTTGCCACCAGGTATTTCAGCCCAGGTGGCTGAGCTCATAGCCTTGACTCGAGATTTCAGTCAGTTCAGTTTAGTTGCTCAGTCGTGTCTGACTCTTTGTGATCCCATGAATTTTAGCACTCCAGGCCTCCCTGTCCATCACCAACTCCCGGAGTCTACCCAAACTCACGTCCATTAAGTAGGTGATGCCATCGAACCATCTCATCCTCTGTCGTCCCCTTTCTGCCTGCCGTCAATCTTTCCCAGAACTGGGGTCTTTTCAAATGAGTCAGCTCTTCGCATCAGGTGGCCGAAGTATTGGAGTTTCAGCTTCAACATGAGTCCTTCCAAAGAACACCCAAGACTGATCTCCTTTAAAATGGACTGGTTGGATCTCCTTGCAGTCCAAGGGACTCTCAAGAGTCTCCTCCAACACCACAGTTCAAAAGCATCAACTCTTTGGCACACAGTCTTCTTCAAAGTCCAATTCTCACATCCATACATGACCACAGGAAAAACCATAGCCTTGACTAGATGGAACTTAGACGGCAAGGTAACGTCTCTACTTTTGAATATGGTGTCTAGATTGGTCATAACTTTTCTTCCAAGCAGTAAGCGTCTTTTAATTTCATGGCTGCAATCACCATTTGCAGTGATTTTGGAGCCCCCCAAAATAAATTCTGACACTGTTTCCACTGTTTCCCCATCTATTTCCCATGAAGTGATGGGACTGGATGCCATGATCTTTGTTTTCTGAATGTTGAGCTTTAAGCCAACTTTTTCACTCTGCACCTTCACTTTCATCAAGAGGCTTTTTAGTTCCTCTTCACTTTCTGCCATAAGGGTGGTGTCACCTGCATATCTGAGGTTATTGATCTTTTTCCTGGCAATCTTGATTCTAGCTTGTGTTTCTTCCAGTCCAGCATTTCTCATGATGTACCAGGACCCAGAAGATTCTAAAGAGCCACCACTATATGCTCCAGGGACTCAAATCCTAATTAAAGTATGGAAAGATGGGTCCCCAAAGGCTCATCTCCAGCCCACATGGAAAATCCCCTACCCTGTAGTACTTTCTACCCCCACAGCAGTCAAAGTACCTGGGCATGACTCCTTGTTTAACTACTCATAGGTCAAGCCACGGAAGAAAACAGATGAGGACACTGAATACACCTGTGAGCCCCTGGGAGCCCTCAGGTACCTATTCAGCACTACAAATGANTTTCCTAATGAGTCTTTTCTAATAGGGCCTCTGGGTGTGTCATTTAGATTGCTGATTGAAATCAAGGTCTAATCAAAGTTGACTTGTTTGCCATCTTGGACACATTTGATTCTAAGTAGTTTATGTTGTGTCCTTGAGTTATGTCATTCTTTCAAAAGTTGTGCCCTGCCCCTTTCCCCGCTGTTACATTAGGAGGCACTTTGTCTTGTGTGTCTCTTATTAATATAGTTTCTGGCACACAATAGTTTCTAGTAAATTACAACTTCCTAAGTGACTCTGAATCCAGCATTTTGGCAAATGCATATGTGCTTTGCAAGGAAAAATCAAATGAAGCACCAGATAACTACAGTACCTTTGAAAAATAATTTCTGGTGTATATGGAAATTCAGTCTGAGAGTACAAAATTTGGGCTAGTTAAAGGAAAGGCCAAATGAATTCTGGACATATTCTTAAATATATCTAATAGTACACAATAGTATAACTCCCAGAGTCATATTGTAACTCACATTGACTGCCTGAAAGGATTTTAAGGTAGAAGTCCTGTCACCTTGTCTAACAAATGGGTGAGAGATACATACTTTAGGTACAGTGAGATAGAAAATGCTCAAGTCCTTGAACAGTGTAAGGAATAATACATCCCCCTTGGAACCTTGTCACTGTGAATCATTGACATGGAAACCAGTGCCTTTCAGAGAGTAAGAAGATAAACCTGATCAGCTCAGTTTCAAATGTCAGATATTTGTATTTGTAGGGAGTGAGGTTTACTAAGTGAGCAAATGTGATTGTGGCAATATGGAAATTTGGTCTGGGTCTTATGATTACATGTTACACAGTGCTCCAGCTTCTTGCCATGTTGCAACACACACCCATGGCTGGACAGTCACTTGGGCTTAAATCAAGGTAGTTTGAACATTTGTTGGCATTGCCCTTCTTTAGGATTGGAATGAAAACTGACCTTTTTGAGTCCTATGGTGACAGCTGAGTTTTCCAAACCTGCTGGCATATTGAGTGCAGCACTTTAACAACATCATCTTTTAGGATTTGAAACAGCTAAGCTGGAATGCCATCACCTCCACTAGCTTTGTCTGTAGTAATGCTTCCTAAGGACCACTTGAATTCACACTTCAGGATGTCTGGCTCTGGGTGAGTGACCACACCATCGTGGCTATCTGGGTCATTAAGACACTTTTGGACAGTTCTGTGTATTCTTCCCACCTTCTTAATCTCTTCTGCTTCTTTTAGGTCCATACCATCTCTGTCCTTTATTGTGCCCATCTTTGCATGAAATGCTCCCTTGGTATCCCTAATTTTGTTGAAGAGATCTCTAGTCCTTTTCATTTTATTGTTTTCCTTTATTTCTCCACATTGTTCAATTTAAAAGTTTATTTAATCTCTCCTTGCTATTCTCAAAAACTCTGTATTCAGTTGGGTATATTTTACCTTTCTCCCTTACTTCTCCCATCTGTTCTTTCCTCAGCTATTTGTAAAGCCTCTTTCAGTTCAGTTCAGTTCAGTCACTCAGTCATATCTGACTCTTTGTGACCCCATAAATCGCAGCATGCCACGCCTCCCTGTCCATCACCAACTCCCAGAATTCACCCAAACCCATGTCCATAGTGTCTGTGATGCCATCCAGCCATCTCATCCTCTGTTGTCCCCTTCTCCTCCTGCCCCCAATCCTTCCCAGCATTAGGGTCTTTTCCAATGAGTCAGCTCTTTGCATGAGGTGGCCAAAGTATTGGAGTTTCAGCTTCAACATCAGACCTTCCAGTGAACACCCAGGACTGGTCTCCTTTAGGATGGACTGGTTGGATCTCTTTGCAGTCCAAGGGACTCTCAAGAGTCTTCTCCAACACCACAGTTCAAAAGCATCAATTCTTTGGCGCTCAGCTTTCTTCGCAGTCCAACTCTCACATCCATACATGACCAATGGAAAACCATAGCCTAGACTAGACGGACCTTTGTTGGCAAAGTAATGTCTCTGCTTTTGAATATGCTATCTAGATTGGTCATAACTTTCCTTCCAAGGAGCAAGCGTCTTTTAATTTCATGACTGCAATCACCATCTGCAGTGATTTTGGAGCCCCTCAAAACAAAGTCTGACACTGTTTCCACTGTTTTCCCATCTATTTCCCATAAAGCCTCCTTAGACAACTACTTTCCTTTTGGCATTTCTTTTTTGGGGGGATGGTTTTGGCCATCACCTCCTGTGCAGTGCCATGAACTTTCAGCCATAGTTATTCAGGCACTGTGTTTATCAGATATAATCTTTTGAATCTTTTTGTCACTTCCACTATATAATCATAAGAGATCTGACTTAGGTCATACATGAGTGGCTTAGCAGTTTTCCCTATTTTCTTCCATTTAAGTCTGAATTTTGCAATAAAGACCTCATGATCTGAGCCACAGTCAGCTTCCAGTCTTGTTTTTGCTGACTGTATAGAGTTTCTCCATATTCACCTGCAGAGAATATAATCAATCTGATTTTTATTTTGACCATCTGGTGATGTCCATGTGTAGAGTCATCTCTTAGGTTGTTGGAAGAGGGTGTTTGCTATGATCAGTGTTTTCTTTTGACAAAATTATTGGCTTTTGCCCTGCTTCATTTTGTACTCCAAGGCCAAACTTGTCTATTATCCCGAGTATCTCTTGACTTTCTACTTTTGCATTCCAATCTCCCATGATGAAAAGGACATCTTTTTTGGTATTAGTTCTAGAAGGTCACTTTCATGAAAGTGAAAATGTTAGTCACTCAGTCCTGTCCAACTCTTTGCGACCCCATGGACTCTAACCTACCAGGCTCCTCTGTCCATGGATTCTCCAGGCAAGAATACTAGGGTTGGTTGCCGTTTTCTTCTCCAGGGGATCTTCTTGACCCAGGGATTGAACCTGAGACTCCTGCATTGCAGAGAGACTCTTTACTGACTCAACAATCAGGGAAGTTTCATAGAGTCATTCAGTTTCAGCTTCTTTGGCATCAGTGGTAGGAGCATAGACTTGAATTTCTGTGCTATTGAACGGTTTTCCTTGGAAACAAATGGAGATCATTCTGTCCTGTTTGAGACTGCACTCAAGTACTGCATTTTATTGACTATGAGGGCTACTCCATTTCTCCTAAGGGTTTCTTGCCCACAGTAGTAGATACAATGGTCATCTGAATTAAATTCACCCATTCCAGTCCACTTTAGTTCACTAATTCCTAAAATGTCAGTGTTCACTGTTTCCATCTCCTGTTTGACCACATCAAATTTACCTTGATTCATGGACCTAACAAGGACCTATGAAATATTGTTCTGTACAGCATAAGACTTTACCATCACCACCAGACACATCTACTAATGGGGGGTTGTTTCTGCCTTGGTTCAGCCTCTTCATTCTTTCTGGAGCTTTTTTTTTTCTCTCCACTCTTCCCCAGTAGAATATTAGACACCAACCAACCTGGGGGAGGGGGTGGTGGCTCCTCTTCTAGTTCCATATTTTTTGCCTTTTCATATTGTTCTTGTGGTTCTCAAGGCAAGAATACTGAAGAGGTTTGCCATTCCCTTCTCTAGTGGACCACATTTTGTCAGTACATTTTGCAACACAATTGCATTCATTTCACATGCTAGCAAGTTAATGCTTAGTATCCTTCAAGCTAGGCTTCAACAGTACATGAACTGAGAACTTCCAGATGTACAAGTGGGATTTAGGAAAGGCAGAGGAACAAGAGATCAAATTGCCAAATTGGATCATAGAAAAACCAAGGGAATTCCAGAAAAAATCTGCTTCATTGATTACACTAAAGCCATTGACTCTGTGGATCACAACAAACTGGAAAATTCTTAAAGAGATGGAAATACCAGACCACCTTACTTGACTCCTGAGAAATCTATATGCAGGTCAAGAAACAACAGTCAGGACTGGACATGGAACAACAGGCTGGTTTGAAATTGGGAAAAGGGTATGTCAAGGCTGTATATTGTCACCCTTCTAATGCAGAGTACATCATGTGAAATGCCTGCCTAGATGAATCACAAGATGGAATAAAGACTGCCAGAAGAAATATCAACAACTTCAGATATGCAGATGGTACCACTCTAATGGCAGAAAATAAAGAGGAGCTAAAGAGACTCTTGATGAAAGTCAAAGAGGAAAATGAAAGCTGGCTCAAAACTCAACATTCAAAAAATGAAGATCTTGGCATCTGGTCCCATTATTTCAAGGCAAATAGATGGGGGGAAAGTGGAAGCAATGACACATTTTATTTTCTTGGGCTCCAAACTCAAGGCAAATGGTAACTGCAGTCACAAAATTAAAAGACTTGCTCCTTAGAAGAAAAGTTATGACAAACCTAGACAGCATATTAAAAAGCAGAGACATCACTT
Organism: Raphicerus campestris; assembly: GCA_006410735.1. Classification (NCBI taxonomy): domain Eukaryota; kingdom Metazoa; phylum Chordata; class Mammalia; order Artiodactyla; family Bovidae; genus Raphicerus; species Raphicerus campestris. Next base: position 468,041 of record SJYW01035895.1, on the reverse strand, counting down.
TGCTGACAAAGGTCTCTACAGTCAAAGCTATGGTTTTCCTGTAGTCGGGTATGGATGTGAAAGTTGTATCGTAAAGAAGGCTGAGTGCCAAAGAGTTGAACTGTGATGCTGGAGAAGGTTCTTCAAAGTTCCTAGGAGAGCAAGCAGATCAAGCCACTCAATCCTAAAAGAAATCAACCCAGAATATTCATTAGAAGGACTGATGCCCAATACTTTGGCCCTCTGATGCGAAGATCCAACTCATTAGAAAAGACCTTGATGCTGGGAAAGGTTGAAGACAGGAGGAGAAGGGGATATCAGGGGATGAGATGGTTGGATGGCATAATCACTGACCTCTTATAAGGACCCTTGTGATTACATTGGGCCCACATAGTTGGTTCAGGATATTCTCCTCAAGATTTTAATGTAATCACATTAGCAAAGTCCCTCTTTCCCTAGATAGTAACATTCACAAACCCTAGGGATTAGAACATGGGCAATTTTTGGCAAAGGGGGGCATTATTCTTTCTAGAAGTAATGATAAGAAAATATGACTTTAGGTTGCAAAAAATTTAAAACTTGAAACACACACACACATACAAAAAAACATGATCTGAAAAAATAAATAAATCCATGAATTTGTCTTCATCAAGTTAAAACATTTTGCTTTAAGGAAATGTTAATAAAAAGGCAAGTTTCAGAATGGAATAAACTATTANAAATTTAAAACGAAACACACACACACACACACACAAACATGATCTGAAAAAATAAATAAATCCATGAATTTGTCTTCATCAAGTTAAAACATTTTGCTTTAAGGAAATGTTAATAAAAAGGCAAGTTTCAGAATGGAATAAACTATTAATATTTGAAAAACATATATCCAAGGAGAGATTTACCTGTACAATATATAAACAACTCTTACAACTCAATAAGAATGTAATCAGTTTTCTTTTTATTGAAATACAATTACTTTACAGTATTGTGTTAGTTTCTGCTGTATAGCCAAATCAGCCGCATTATCCATATATTCCCTCCCTCTTGAGCTTCCGTCTCCCACCCCATCCTACTCCTCTCGGTCATCACAGAGCACCAAGCTGAGCATCGTGTGCAGCAGTTTCCTACTAGCTATTCTTCACATGGTAGTGTTTTCTCAGGATATATGTCCAGTAGTGGGATTACTGGGTCATATTGCACTTCTATGCTTAGTTTTGTTTTAGTTTTTTAGTTCTCCATAGTGATTGTATCAATTTATGTTTCCACCCACTCCAGTGTTCTTGCCTGGAGAATCCCGGGGATGGGGGGAGCCTGGTGGGCTTCCGTCTATGGGGTCGCANACTTCTATGCTTAGTTTTTTTTTAGTTTTTTAGTTCTCCATAGTGATTGTATCAATTTATGTTTCCACCGACTCCAGTGTTCTTGCCTGGAGAATCCCGGGGATGGGGGGAGCCTGGTGGGCTTCCGTCTATGGGGTCGCACAGAGTCGGGCACGACTGAAGCAACTTAGCAGCAGCAGATGTTCCCACCAACAATGAAAGACGGTTCTCTTTTCTCCATACCCTCTGCAACATTTATTGTTTGTAGATTTTTTTTTTTTTTATGAAGGCCACTCTGGCTGGTGTGAGGTGATACCTCATGTTGTTTTGATTTGCATTTCTCTAGTAATTAATGATGTTGGGCATCTTTTCATGTACCTCTTGGCTATCTGTTTGTCACATTTAAAGAGATGTTTATTTAGGTCTTCCACCCATTTTTGATTAGATTGTATGTTTGTTTTGTTTTCTTTATTGAGTTGTGTGAGCTGGTTGTATATTTTTTAGATTAATCCAAATGTCTACCGCTTCATTTGCAAATATTTTCTCCCATTCTGAGGGTTGTCATTTCATCTTGTTTGTGTTTTCCTTTCCTGTGCAAAAGCTTTTAAGTTTAATTAGGTCCCATTTGTTTATTTTGTTCTTATTTTGATTTCTCTAGGAGATGGGTTGAAAAAGATCTTGTTGTGGTTTATGCCAAAGAGTATTTTTCATATGTTTACCTCCGACAGTCTTATAGTGTTTGATCTTACATTTTGGTCTTTAATTAATTTTGAGTTTATTTTTGTATATGGTGTTATTTTTATTGTTTGTGCTGTTTGTGCTAGGTTGAGTCTGACTCTGTCAGACTCCATGTTCCATGGACTGCAGCATGCCAGGCTTTCCTGACCTTCACTGTCTCCTGGAGTTTGCTCAAACTCATGTCCAATGACTCAGTGATGCTATCCAACCATCTTGTCCTCTGTCATCCCCTTCTTTTGTCTGCAATCTTTCCCAGCATCAGGTTCTTTTCCAATCAGTTGGCTTTTCACAACAGATGGCCGAAGTATTGGAGCTTCAGCATCAGTTCTTCCAATGACTATTCAGAGTCGATTTTTTTTTATGATTGACTGGTTTTAATCTCTTTGCAGTCCAAGGTTCTCTCAAGAGTCTTCTCCAGCACCACAATTCAAAAGCATCAATTCTTCAGCACTCAGCCTTCTTCTTGGTCCAACTTTCACATCTGTACATGACTATCAGAAAAACCATACTTATGACTATATGGATCTTTGTCAGCAAACTGATGTCCCTGCTTTTTAATATGCTGTCTAGGTTTGTCATAGCTTTTCTTCCAAGGAACAAGAGTTTTAAAAATTACTTGGCTGCAGACCATCTGCAGTGATTTTGGAGCCCAAGAAAATAAAATCTGTCATTGCTTCCACTTTTTCCTCTTCTATTTGCTATGAATTGACGGGGCTGGATGCCATGATCTTGGGTTTTTGAACGTTGAGTTTTGAGCCAGCTTCTTCAGTCTCCTCTTTCACCTTCATCAAGAGGTTCTTTAGCTCCCCTTCACTTTCTATCACTAGAGTGGTATCATCTGCATATCTGAGGTTGTTTCTCCCAGCAATCTTGATTCTAACTTATAATACGTCCAGCCTGGAATTTTGTATGATGTACTCCACATACAAGATTTGTAGTGTTCTAATTTCATGGTTCACATGTAGCTGTCTAAATTTCCCAGCACCACTTATTGAAGAGGCTGTATTTTCTCCATTGTATATTCTTGCTTCCTTTGTCATACATTAGGTGGCCATATATGTGTGGGTTTATCTCTGTGCTTTCTGTCCTCTCTCTCTGGTGTATATTTCTATTTTGGGGCCAGTTCTTTACTGTCTTCATTACTGAACCTTTGTGGTATAGTTTGAAGTTGGGTTGCCTCATTCCTCCAGTTCTACTTTCCTTTCTCAAGCTTACTTTGGCTACTTGGAGTCTTTTGTATTTTAATACAAATTGTAAAATTTTTTGCTCTATGTCTATGAAGAATGCCATTGGTCATTTGAGAGGAATTCTGTTGAATCTGCAGATTTCTTTGTGTAGTATATTCATTCTCAGTATATTGATTCTTCCAGTCCAAGAACATGGTATATTTCTTCCTCTATTGGTGTCCTCTTTGTTTTTTTTTTTTTTAATCAACATTTTATAGTTTTCTGAGTACAGTTCTTTTGCTTCTTTAATGCATGAATCCTCGGGCGTGTCCAACTCTTTGGGACTCCATGGACTGTAGCCTGCCAGGATCCTCTGTCCATGGAATTTTTCAAGCAAGAATACTTGAGTGAGTTGCCATTTCCTCTTTCAGGGGATGTTCCCAACCCAGGGGTTGAACCCATGCCTCCTGTGTCTCCTATATTAGCATTCAGATTCTTTGCCACTGAGCCACCTGGTAGCCCTTTAGGGAGACTTATTCCTAGGTATGTTATTCTTTTTGTTGGCATGGTAAATGGGATTATTTCTTTAATTTCTCTTTCTCCTCCTTTATTGTTGGTGTATAGGAATACAAGAGATGTCTGTGCATTAATTTTGTATCTTGCAACTTTACCAAATTCAATGATTGGGTCCAGTAGTTTTCTTTCTTTTTTAAAAAAAAAATATAAATTTATTTATTTTCCTTGGAGGTTAATTACTTTACAATATTGTATTGGTTTTGCCATGCATCAACATGAATCCACCACAGGTATACATGTGTTCCCCATCCTGAACCTCCCTCTTTCCTCCCTCCCCATACCATCCCTGGCATCTTTAAGATTTTTGATGTAGGGTAACACGTTATCTGGAAGCAGTGGTAGTTTTACTTCTGATTTTCCAATTTGTATACCTTTTGTTTCTTTTTCTTCTCTAGTTGCTGTGGCGAGAACTTCCAAATCTTTGTTGAATAAGAGTTGTGAGACTAGATATCCCTGTGTTGTTCCTAATCTTAGGAGAAATACTTTCAGTTTTTCATTATGAAGAATGATATATGCTGTGTATTTGTCATGTATAGCCTTTATTACATTGAAATACGTTCCCTCTGTGCCTATTTTCTGGAGAGTTATTATCATGGATAGATGCTGAATTCTGTCAAAGAGCTTTTATGCATCTATTTAGATGATCATATGGTTTTTATTGTTTAATTGTTAATATGATATTTCACATTGATTGATTTTCATTATTGAAGAATCTTTACATTCCTGGGATAAATCCCACTTGATCATGGTGTATGACCTTTTAATGTGTTGTTGTATTTTGTTTGCTAGTATTTTGTTGAGGATTTTTTTTGGGGGGGGGTCTATGTTCATTGGTGATATTGGTCTATTATTTTCTTTTTTTAGTTATATGTTTGTCTGGTTTTGATATCAGAGCTATGGTTGTCTCAGAGAATGAGTTTGGGAGTGTTCCTCCCCCTGCAATTTTTTGGAAGAGTTTGAGCAGAAAAAGTGTTAGCTCTTCTCTAAATTTGATAGAATTCATCTCTGAAGTCATCTGGTCCTGGGCTTTTGTTTATTGAAAGATTTTTACTGATAGTTTCAGTTTCACTACTTGTTATTTGGTCTGTTTATATTTTCTAATTCTTCCTGGCTTAGTCTTGGAAGGTTGTACATTTCCAAGAATTTGTCCATTTCTGAGTTGTCTGTTTTATAGTATCAAATGCTCATGAGTGAAGTGAGTGAGATCGCTCAGTCGTGTCCGACTCTTTGCGACCCCATGGACTGTAGCTTACTAGGCTCCTCTGTCTATGGGATTTTCCAGGCAATAGTACTGGAGTGGATTGCCATTTCCTTCTCCAGCAGATCTTCCCAACCCAGGGATCGAACTCAGGTCTCCCACATTGTGGACAGACACTTTACCGTCTGAGCCACCAGGGAAGACTTATTATCTTTTGTATTTCTGTGGTGAAAATTGTGATTTCTCTTTTTTCATTTCTAATTTTATTAATTTGAGTCGTCTCCTTTTTTTTTCTTGAACAATCTGACTAAACATTTGCCAAGTTCATTTTTCTCAAAAAACCAACTTTTACTGATCTTTGCTATTGTTTTCTTCATTTCTATTTCATTATTTACTTTGATCTTTATAATTTTTTTTCTTCTACTGACTTTAGATTTTCTTCGTTCTTCCTCTAGTTGCTTTAGGTGCACATTTACATTGTTTATTTGAGATATTTCTTGTTTCTTAAGGTAATATTTAGTTACTGTAAACTTCTCTCTTAGAACTGCTTTTGCTGTGACCCATAGGTTTTGAGTGTCATGTTTTCATTGTCATTTGTTTCTATATATTTTTATTTCCTGTCTAATTTCTGCAGTGATTTCTTGGTTATTTAGCAGTACACTGTTTCGCCTTCATGTATTTGTGTTCTTTAGGATTTTTTTCTGTAACTGATTTCAAATCTATAGCATTGTGGTTGGGAAAATGCTTGATACAATTTCAATTTTCTTAAATTTTCTGAGGCTTGATTTGTAACCAAAGATGTGATTTATCCTGGATATTTATATCTAGGATATATAAAGAAGTCTTTAAACTTCACGAGAACATAGACCAGTGTTTTGTTTTGTTTTGTTTTGTTTAATTGGCAAAAAATCTGAACTGACATTTCGCAAAGAAGATGTACTGATAGAAAAAAGCATTTGAAAAGATGCTCAACATCATATTTCAATGTGAAAGTGAAGTCGCTCAGTCACGTATGACTCTTTGCGACCCCGTGGACTGTAGCCCACCAGGCTCTTCTGTCCGTGGGATTCTCCAGGCAAGAATACTGGAGTGTGTTGCCATTTTCTTCTCCAGGGGATCTTCCTGACCCAGGGATCGAACCCAGGTCTCCTGCATTGCAGGCAGACACTTTAACCTCTGAGCCACCGGGGAAGCCCCAATAGGACAATGCAAATTGAGACCCCAATGAGAGGCCGCTTCACACCCACTAGCATTGTTAAGATTTTCAAAACTGACCATAGCAGATGTGGGTGAGAGTGTGGAGCACCTGGACTGTCATATACTGCTGAGGGTGGTGTAAAAGAGAATGGAGAACAGTTTTCAGTTTCTTAAGAAATTAAAAATATACACATACCATATGGCCTGGTCACTCCTGTCCTCAGTACTGACTCAAGACAAATGAAAGCACACATCTGTACATAATTTTTACAGCTTTATTTGAAAGCCAAAAACTGGGAACAACTCAAATGTCCCTCAGCGGGTGAGTGGATAAACACATCATGATATATCTATACAACAGAACACTACCCAGCAATGAAATAAGTTGCTGACAAATGAAACATATAAGAGTCTCAAAATAACTATGCTGAGTGAAAATAAAAAACAGACAAAAAAATACATTCTATGTGATTCTCTTAATATGGAATTCTAGAAAATGCAAACTAATCTATAGTAGCAGAAAGCAGATAAAGATTCCCTGGGGATGCAGTGAGGGAGGCTATGATGGAGGAATTACAAGAATCACGAGGGAACTTTTAGAAGCAAGAGAAATGTTCGTTATCTTGCTTGTAGTCATGGTTTCACAAATGTATGTAAACGCATTAATTATTTACACTTGAAATATATGCAGTTACTTATGTCAGTTCTACCTCAATAAAGTTGCAAATACATAGCGAAAGTAGGGAAGGAAGGAAGGGAGAGAAGAAGGCAAAGAAGAAAGGAAGGCAGACAGGCCAGAGTCTTGGATCTGGCAATGTGGAGGTCATTAGGGACCTCTGCCAGACTGATTTCAGTGAGTGAATGGAGAGACAGCCAGACTGCAGTGAGCAGCAAGCAGGAAACTTCTGATTCTACCACACTGCGTCTATGTATTTCTCCACATACTCACTGCAACCAACACACAGAAATAAAACATACATTCCTTTAAACATATGGTATTGAACAANAGTGAGCAGCAAGCAGGAAACTTTTGATTCTACCGCACTGCGTCTATGTATTTCTCCACATACTCACTGCAACCAACACACAGAAATAAAGCATACATTCCTTTAAACATATGGTATTGAACAAACCAACACTGAGTTCACATGAAAAAATAAATCTCAAGGAGGAAAAAAGAGAAAGGGAGCTGAAAAGAATGAAATATGGCAATAGATAGAAGCCCAAATAAATGCTCATTGGTTAAACTCTCTGATTAAGTGATTGAAATGTTGGATCTTAAGAATCCTGTGGCTGATTGATGTCAATGTATGGCAAAACCAATACAGTATTGTAAAGTAGAATAAAGTAAAAATAAAGTTAAAAAAAAAAGAATCCAGCTACACATCAGTTATGAAAAACACACTTAAGGAACATAAAAAGACTGAAAATAAAAGAATGGGAAAATATATACTAGGCAAATACTAACCCAAAGAAAGTTGGTTAAAATATAAAATATTTTAAACCTTTAAAATATAGGTTTAAAATATTAGGCTAAATATATAAGTTAAAATAAAATATATTAGTTTAAAATATAGGCTATTTAAAATATCCTTTAAAATATAAACCTTTGTTAGGGATGAAGAGTTGCTGTTCAGTCGCTAAGTGGTGCCTGACCCTTTGCCACCAGATGAACTGTAGTGTACCAAGCTTCCCTATCCTTCACTATTTCCTGGAGCTTCTCAGATTCATGTCCATTGAGTTGGTGATGCTAATCATCTCATCCTTTCCCACCCTGTTCTCCTTTTGCCTTCAGTCTTTCCCAGCATCAGGGTCTTAGCCAATGAGTCGGCTTTTGCATCAGGTAACCAAAGTATTAGAACTTCAGCATCAATCATTTCAAAGAATATTAAGGGTAAATTTCCTTTAGAATTAACTCATTTGAACTCCTTCTCCAGCACCACAATTCAAAAGCATCAGTTCTTCAGCCTTCATCTTTCTTTATGGTCCGACTCTCACATCCATATATGACTACTGGAGAAACCACAGCTTTGATTACACAGACTTTTGTTGGCAAAGTGATGTCTGCTTTTTAATATATTATCTAGGTTTATCATAGCTTTCCTTTCAAGGAACAAGCATCTTTTTATTCCATGGTTGCAGTCACCATCCACAGTGATTTTGTGTGTTTTTTTATTTTATTTTATTTTTACTTTATTCTACTTTACAATACTGTATTGGTTTTGCCATACATTGACATGAACCAGCCACAGGTATACACGTGCTCCCAATCCTGAAAACCCCTCCCACCTCTCACCCCATATCATCTCTCTGGATCATCCCCACGCACCAGCCCACAAAAATAGTCTGTCCCTGCTTCCACTTTTTCCCCTTACTATTTGCCATGAAATGATGAGGTTGGATGCCATGATCTTAGTTTTTTGAATGTTGAGTTTCAAGCCAGCTTTTTCACTCTCCTCTTTCACCCTCATCAAGAGTCTCTTTAGTTCCTCTTCACTTCCTACCATTAAAGTGGTATCATCTGCATATCTGAGGTTGTTGATATTTCTTTTATGTTGCTATTTTTTCCAGCAGACTTGATTCTGGCTTGTGATTCATCCAGCCCAGCATTTTGCATGATGTATTCTGCATAGAAGTTAAATAAGCAGGGTGACAATATACAGCCTTGTCATATTTTTTTCCCAATTTGAACCAGTCCATTGTCCCAGGTGCAGTTTTAACTGTTGCTTCTTGACCCACATACAGGTTTCTCAGGAGACAGGTAAAGTGGTCTGGTACTCCCATCTCTAGGAATTTCCCACAGTTTGCTGTGATCCACATAGTCAAAGCTTTTCATAGTTAATGAAGCAGAAGTAGTTGTTGTTGTTTTTCAATTCCCTTGCTTTCCCTGTGATTCAACAGATGTTGACAATTTGGTTCCTCTACCATTTCTAAATCCAGCTTGTACATCTGGAAGTTCTTGGTTCATGCACTGCTGAAGTATAGCTTGAAGGATTTGCTGCCTAACCTTACTAGTATTTGAAATGAGCATAATTATAAAGTAGTCTGAACATTCTTGAGGCTTTCCTGGTAGCTCAGATAGTAAAGAATCTGCCTGCAATGTGGGAGGCCCTGGTTCGATCCCTGGGTAAGGACGATCCTCTGGAGAAGGGAATGGCTACCCACTCCAGTATTCTTCTCTCATGAATTCCGTGGACAGAGGAGCCTTGGTGGGCTACACTCCACAGGGTCACAAAGAGTCGGACAAGCCTGAGTCACTTTCACTTTCGTGTTCTTTGGCATTCCCCTTCTTTGGTATTGGAATGAAAACTGACATTTTCCAGTCCTATTTAATAATAAAAAGAGCCAGAATTTATATATGCATCTACTAACATAACACTGAAACATGTAAACTGAAAGATGACAGAATTAGAGGAGGAAATTGACAAATGCAGCACTGATCTTGAGTGGCCTTGGCCTGCAGTAGCTTGAGATAGCCTTTGGTTCCCTGCCAGAGACTGAATTCAGGTGGGGGCAGTGAGAGCACTGAATCCTAACAAATAGATCAGTGGTCAGTGACCAGGTCCTGGCCCCTTGGCTTTGCAGAAAAGAATCCCCACAAAGTATTTATAAGGAGGAAAAAAGGGTACATGTGGATAGAAACGTGGGCAGGCTCAAAGAGAGAGGCATCGAGTCACCCCCTCCTGGTAGTTTGAATTACTCTTTTAGGGCATTTCTTCTGGGCTTCCTCTGGCCAATCATTTCTATTTGCCTGGTTCTCAGTACATATTTGGTATATCTTAGTAACTTCTTGGAGAAGGCAATGGCACCCCACTGCAATACTCTTGCCTGGAAACTCCCATGGACAGAGGAGCCTGGTAGGCTGCAGTCCAGGGGGGTCGCAAAGAGTCAGACATGACTGAGCGACTTCCCTTTCATTTTTCACTTGCATGCATTGGAGAAGGAAATGGCAACCCATTCCAGTGTTCTTGCCTGGAGAATCCCAAGGTCAGAGAAGCCTGGTGGGCTGCCGTCTATGGAGTCACACAGAGTCAGACACAACTGAAGCGATTTAGCAGCAACAGCAGCAGTAACTTCTCAAGTGTGCATGTTCATCTCTTAGCCAAGATGGATTCCAGTGTAGAGGTTGATGGGTAGGCTGATGTCACTTACTATGAGTGGATGATCCCTACCTTTTTGACCTCCAAGGAGCCTTCTGCACACATGTAGACAGAGAGGTCTCCTTGAGTTCAAGAATGAGGAATCTGTGGTCTTTTATCTCTTATCTGGGCAAAGCCTGGCCTCCTCCATCATCCTGCTTTTATAGGGTTTTTTCCCACAGGGGAGAAACTCTCCATACTGGGGCCCATCTCTCTCCTGCCTCAGCACTACAGTGGGTGAATCAACCCACTGCTCTTAATAGCAGATGAAAAACTAGTCAAATTGCTGAGGCTTTGACAAGGATTTAACACATAACAAGCAATTATTAAATGCTGAATGAACCATTAGAGAATACTTGATCTTTCCAAATACTCATGGAGCATTTATGAAACAGAGTTACAGAACCAGGTCCATTTTTTGTCTCATTTTTGTCTCAAGCCAGAATACTGAGACAGGAGGTTTGCAGCAGGGAGAATTTATTCCTTTATTTGCAAAGCAGCCAAGTGTGAAGACAGGAGACCAAATCTGGGAAGCCAGGGCCTCTGGATATTTAGGTGCTAAAGAATAAAGCTTAGGGAAAGGTGATTGGAAAAGGTGTGATAGTGTTGCCATTCTGTACATTGGTAACTAAGCTGCCCGTCTCTTCAGGTTCAAAAGGTCACTGAGTAAACACTCCTGCTTGAAGTGTCTGGGGCTCCCATCCAGTCTTAACCAGCTCAGCTTGAACTAGACGCAGCTGACTCCCAGTTTCTGCAAAACAACCAGGCAGAAATCTTATTGTTTAGGTTTATTGCCACTGGGAAGACATGCAAGTCTTTTGTAGCAACAATTAAAATAACTTTGATTAATGAATGCAGATCACATGTGAAATAATTTTAACTAATGATTATTCATGGTTCAACAGGAACTTGTACTAATTTCTAAAAATCGTACAGGCCAGGCATACACACTGAGGAAACCAGAATTGAAAGAGACACATGTACCCCAATGTTCACAGCACTGTTTATAATAGNGGTGACAATATACAGCCTTGTCATATTTTTTTCCCAATTTGAACCAGTCCATTGTCCCAGGTGCAGTTTTAACTGTTGCTTCTTGACCCACATACAGGTTTCTCAGGAGACAGGTAAAGTGGTCTGGTACTCCCATCTCTAGGAATTTCCCACAGTTTGCTGTGATCCACATAGTCAAAGCTTTTCATAGTTAATGAAGCAGAAGTAGTTGTTGTTGTTTTTCAATTCCCTTGCTTTCCCTGTGATTCAACAGATGTTGACAATTTGGTTCCTCTACCATTTCTAAATCCAGCTTGTATATCTGGAAGTTCTTGGTTCATGCACTGCTGAAGTATAGCTTGAAGGATTTGCTGCCTAACCTTACTAGTATTTGAAATGAGCATAATTATAAAGTAGTCTGAACATTCTTGAGGCTTTCCTGGTAGCTCAGATAGTAAAGAATCTGCCTGCAATGTGGGAGGCCCTGGTTCGATCCCTGGGTAAGGACGATCCTCTGGAGAAGGGAATGGCTACCCACTCCAGTATTCTTCTCTCATGAATTCCGTGGACAGAGGAGCCTTGGTGGGCTACACTCCACAGGGTCACAAAGAGTCGGACAAGCCTGAGTCACTTTCACTTTCGTGTTCTTTGGCATTCCCCTTCTTTGGTATTGGAATGAAAACTGACATTTTCCAGTCCTATTTAATAATAAAAAGAGCCAGAATTTATATATGCATCTACTAACATAACACTGAAACATGTAAACTGAAAGATGACAGAATTAGAGGAGGAAATTGACAAATGCAGCACTGACCTTGAGTGGCCTTGGCCTGCAGTAGCTTGAGATAGCCTTTGGTTCCCTGCCAGAGACTGAATTCAGGTGGGGGCAGTGAGAGCACTGAATCCTAACAAATAGATCAGTGGTCAGTGACCAGGTCCTGGCCCCTTGGCTTTGCAGAAAAGAATCCCCACAAAGTATTTATTAGGAGGAAAAAAGGGTACATGTGGATAGAAACGTGGGCAGGCTCAAAGAGAGAGGCATCGAGTCACCCCCTCCTGGTAGTTTGAATTACTCTTTTAGGGCATTTCTTCTGGGCTTCCTCTGGCCAATCATTTCTATTTGCCTGGTTCTCAGTACATATTTGGTATATCTTAGTAACTTCTTGGAGAAGGCAATGGCACCCCACTGCAATACTCTTGCCTGGAAACTCCCATGGACAGAGGAGCCTGGTAGGCTGCAGTCCAGGGGGGTCGCAAAGAGTCAGACATGACTGAGCGACTTCCCTTTCATTTTTCACTTGCATGCATTGGAGAAGGAAATGGCAACCCATTCCAGTGTTCTTGCCTGGAGAATCCCAAGGTCAGAGAAGCCTGGTGGGCTGCCGTCTATGGAGTCACACAGAGTCAGACACAACTGAAGCGATTTAGCAGCAACAGCAGCAGTAACTTCTCAAGTGTGCATGTTCATCTCTTAGCCAAGATGGATTCCAGTGTAGAGGTTGATGGGTAGGCTGATGTCACTTACTATGAGTGGATGATCCCTACCTTTTTGACCTCCAAGGAGCCTTCTGCACACATGTAGACAGAGAGGTCTCCTTGAGTTCAAGAATGAGGAATCTGTGGTCTTTTATCTCTTATCTGGGCAAAGCCTGGCCTCCTCCATCATCCTGCTTTTATAGGGTTTTTTCCCACAGGGGAGAAACTCTCCATACTGGGGCCCATCTCTCTCCTGCCTCAGCACTACAGTGGGTGAATCAACCCACTGCTCTTAATAGCAGATGAAAAACTAGTCAAATTGCTGAGGCTTTGACAAGGATTTAACACATAACAAGCAATTATTAAATGCTGAATGAACCATTAGAGAATACTTGATCTTTCCAAATACTCATGGAGCATTTATGAAACAGAGTTACAGAACCAGGTCCATTTTTTGTCTCATTTTTGTCTCAAGCCAGAATACTGAGACAGGAGGTTTGCAGCAGGGAGAATTTATTCCTTTATTTGCAAAGCAGCCAAGTGTGAAGACAGGAGACCAAATCTGGGAAGCCAGGGCCTCTGGATATTTAGGTGCTAAAGAATAAAGCTTAGGGAAAGGTGATTGGAAAAGGTGTGATAGTGTTGCCATTCTGTACATTGGTAACTAAGCTGCCCGTCTCTTCAGGTTCAAAAGGTCACTGAGTAAACACTCCTGCTTGAAGTGTCTGGGGCTCCCATCCAGTCTTAACCAGCTCAGCTTGAACTAGACGCAGCTGACTCCCAGTTTCTGCAAAACAACCAGGCAGAAATCTTATTGTTTAGGTTTATTGCCACTGGGAAGACATGCAAGTCTTTTGTAGCAACAATTAAAATAACTTTGATTAATGAATGCAGATCACATGTGAAATAATTTTAACTAATGATTATTCATGGTTCAACAGGAACTTGTACTAATTTCTAAAAATCGTACAGGCCAGGCATACACATTGAGGAAACCAGAATTGAAAGAGACACATGTACCCCAATGTTCACAGCACTGTTTATAATAGCCAGGACATGGAAGCAACCTAGATGTCCATCAACATGGACATGGATAAGAAAGCTGTGGTACATATACACAATGGAGTATTACTCCGCCATTAAAAAGAATACATTTGAATCAGTTCTAATGTGGTGGATGGAACTGGAGCCTATTATACAGAGTGAAGTAAGTCAGAAAGAAAAACACCAATACAGTATACTACCGCATATATATGAAATTTAGAATGATGGTAATGATAACCCTGTATGCGAGACAGCAAAAGAGACACAGATGTATAGAACAGTCTTTCGGACTCTGTGGGAGAGAGAGAGAGGTGGGATGATTTGGGAGAATGGCATTGAAACATGTATAATATCATATATGAAATGAATCGCCAGTCCAGGTTCGATGCATGATACTGGATGCTTGGGGCTGATGCACTGGGACGACCCAGAGGGAAGGTACAGGGAGGGAGGAGGGAGAAGTTCAGGATGGGGAACACGTGTATATCTGTGGCGGATTCATGTTGATGTATGGCAAACCAATACAATATTGTAAAGTAATTAACTTCCAATTAAAATAAATAAATTTATATTTAAAAAATGAAAAGAAAAAAACAATGTAATTAAACAGAAATCAGAAACAAAAAGATAACTAAAACATACTTCTATGTTGAATAGTAGCGGTAAAAGTGGGCACCCTTGTCTTGTTCCTGACTTTAGGGGAAATGCTTTCAATTTTTCACCATTGAGGATAATGTTTGCTGTGGGTTTGTAATATATAGCTTTAATTATCTTGAAGTATGTTCCTTCTGTTCCTGCTTTCTGGAGAGTTTTTATCATAAATGGATGTTGAATTTTATCAAAGGCCTTCTCTGCATCTATTGAGATAATCATATGGCTTTTATTTTTCAATTTGTTAATGTGGTGAATTACATTGATTGATTTGTCGATACTGAAGAATCCTTGCATCCCTGGGATAAAGCCCACTTGGTCATGGTGTATGATCTTTTTAATGTGTTATTGGATTCTGATTGCTAGAATTTTGTTGAGGATTTTTGCATCTATGTACACAATGGAGTATTACTCAGCCATTAAAAAGAATACATTTGAATCAGTTTTAATGAGATGGATGTAACTGGAGCCAATTATACAGAGTGAAGTAAGCCAGAAAGAAAAACACCAATACAGTATACTGACACATATATATGGAATTTAGAAAGATGGTAATGATGACCCTGTATGCAAGACAGCAAAAGAGACACAGATGTATAGAATGGACTTTTGGACTCTGAGGGAGAGGGAGAGGGAGAGGGTGGGATGATTTGGGAGAATGGCATTGAAACATGTATACCATCATGTAAGAAATGAAGCACCAGTCTATGTTCGATACAGGATACAGGATGCTTGGGGCTGGTGCACGGGGATGATCCAGAGAGATGATATGGGGAGGGAGATGGGAGGGGGGTTCAGGATTGGGAGCTCGTATACACCCGTGGCAGATTCATGTCAATGTATGGCAAAACCAATACAGTATTTTAAA
>SJYW01035895.1:423630-449608 GCA_006410735.1 Raphicerus campestris | reverse complement strand
TAATGAGATGGATGAAACTGGAGCCGATTATACAGAGTGAAGTAAGCCAGAAAGAAAAACACCAATACAGTATACTGACACATATATATGGAATTTAGAAAGATGGTAATGATGACCCTGTATGCAAGACAGCAAAAGAGACACAGATGTATAGAATGGACTTTTGGACTCTGGGGGAGAGGGAGAGGGAGAGGGTGGGATGATTTGGGAGAATGGCATTGAAACATGTATACCATCATGTAAGAAATGAAGCACCAGTCTATGTTCGATACAGGATACAGGATGCTTGGGGCTGGTGCACGGGGATGATCCAGAGAGATGATATGGGGAGGGAGGTGGGAGGGGGGTTCAGGATTGGGAGCTCGTATACACCCGTGGCAGATTCATGTCAATGTATGGCAAAACCAATACAGTATTTTAAAGTAAAATAAAGTAAAAATAAAATTTTAAAAAACATACTTATAAATAAATTATGAGTCATAGAGAAAATCAAAATGGAAATTAGAAAACAATAGAATTGCAAGATAATGTAAATATCACTTATTAATACTAATGTCTTGACACTGAATTTGTATTTAAAAGAGATATTATGTTTTGTTATCAAATACTAATCTTTTTAAAAGTCTGAATGGGAGATGAAGTGTAGAGATAAAATGTAAACTGTTATTGAGGAGTTTGAGAAGAAATTGGGGGTGCTGTGGGAAATGGGGGCAGGAATTTTGATGAAAGCAGATTTTTTTGCAGGTGATGGAAGAAGTGACAGTCTGGAGGGGTGGGGGTGGGGTACTGGAGCCCCTTTGTCAACACTCATTGTCATCTCCCTAATGTACTGTCTGCCATCTCTTCACCCTCTGTGCAAAACCCTCTGTATGCAGCTCTCCAGTTCTTACAGAAGAAATCCAGACAGCTTACCCTAGTGTTTGAAGCCTCATAAAGTTATAGAAATAACACAATCAGGAAGTGCCAGGCCTATGACAAAACAGAGAGGGTTTTTCTGCTTTAAGCAGAAAACATACAAAGTTGATCCACTCATTATCCCCAGAAAAAACTCTAAGCTTCAGCAAAAAGAATACTTTTGCCTGTGAATTCAACCCCTGACCATTGTCAACTGAAAAACCCGGACTAAAAGTTGAGAGTTGGGTTTATTCAGCGGGAATCATGAGGACGTTAAGCACAGGAGACAGCATCTCAGGTGACTCTGAGAGATAAACTATACAGAAGTTTGTAGCAAAGGACATTGTCTCACCGTTCCTCCCTGCGCACACTGTTTGTTGAACCCATGGTAGGCAAGGCATGAGTGGGGAGGCTGGGGGAAAACTTTGCAGATACGTTTGTTCTCTCCTGACTGGCACAGCAGCTGTAGCAGCAGACACACCGCATTCTGTCCTCTTGTGGTAAACCCAGTGGACGCAGCCGCACAAAGCCACAGTGGCTGCTCAGATCATGCTTATATAGGGCATTGCGCGGGCACAGTACTATAAATTATCTCAGCTGTTACATAACCACGGATTTATAAAAAGCAGGGCAAGAGGCAGAGGCCGGGGGGCAAAAGAGCCTGACCACCACCATCTTCGCTAATTTGCTCTTCCCCTACAGGCGGATAATCTGAATATTTAAAGATCATTGTTAATTAAAGAAAACCAGATCTCACACATCAAGGGATGTACCACTCTTCTATGTAAGGGAAGATGCAAGCATCCGGGCTTACTGAAATCAATTCTTTCATATACATCTCAGCTGTCTGTGGGCCACATCTGGCTTTCTGATTATTCACATGCTTAATTCCTCATTTACTGTAAGGGGTGGCAGGTACAGCAGATGGCTGCCTCTTGCACTTTCTTGTGTGCCCCTTAGCTCCTCAGTGCTTACCAGGGAGGAAGTGGCTGATGGCTGCTGAAGGGCTAGTATTATTTTTCCGGGTCTCAGAAGTTTACATTTGGAAGGCTAGAATCCCTCATAGCTGTGACATATGGGATATGGTAAAAAATATTTCATTTCACACCATCCCTTAGGCACAACCTTGAAATTGAGAGACTATGTACTTGAGAATTATCCCTGACTTAATTAAGGAGGAATAAACTTTCTTCATAAGATTTAGAATTTAATATTCAATCAAATCAAATGCTTTTTTAAAAAACATATTCAGCATTTATACACTTTGTAGTTACTGCTGTTCTTCAGTCACCAAGTTGTGTCTGATTCTGTGACCGCATGGACTGCAGCAAAACTTCCCTGTCCCTCACCATCTCCTGGAGTTTGCCCAAGTTCATGACTATTGAATCGGTGATGTCATCCAACCATCTCATCCTCTGTTGCCCTTCTCTCCTTCTTTCAGAGAATCTTTCCCAGAATCAGGGTCTTTTCTAGTAAGTCGGCTCTTCACATCAGATGGCCAAAGTGCTGCAGCTTCAGCTTTCAGCGTCAGCCTTTCCAGTGAATATTGATGGTTGATTTCCTTTAAGATTGACTGGTTTGATCACCTTGCTGTCCAAGAGACTCTCAAGAGTCTTCTCCAACACCATAGTTCAAAAACATCAGTTTTTTGGTGCTCTGCCTTCTTTACGCTCCAGTTCTCACATCTAGACATGACTACTGGAAAGACCACAGCTCTGACTATATGAACCTTCGTCAGCAAAGTGATGTTTCTGCTTTTTGACACTGTCTAGGTTTGTCAGAGCTTTCCTGCCAAGAAGCAATCATCTAATTTCATAGCTGAAGTCAGCATCCTCAGTGTTTTTAGAGCCCAAGAAGAGGAAATCTGTTACTGCATCCACCTTTCCCCCTTCTATTTGCCATGAAGTGATGGGACCAGATGCCATGATCTTAGTTTTTTGTTTTTTTTTTAATACTGAGTTTTAAGCTGGCTTTTTTACTCTCCTCCTTCACCCTCAAGAGATTTTTCAGTTCCTCTTCACTTTCTGCGATTACAGTGGTATCATCTGCATATCTGAGGTTGTTGCTGTTTCTCCCAGCAATCTTGATTCCAGCTTGGAACTCATTCAGCCTGGAATTTCACATGATGTGCTCTGTGTATAAGTTAAATAAACAGGGTGACAATAAACAGCCTTGTCATACTCCTTTCTCAATCTTGAACCAGCCAATTGTTCCGCACAGGAAGCAACAGTTAGAAACTTGCATGGAACAGGTTTCTCAGGAGACAGATAAGATGGTCTGGTATTCCCATCTCTTTAAGAGTTTTACACATTCTGTTATGACTTTAGCATAATCAATGAAACAGAGGTAGATAATTTTCTAGAATTCCCTTGCTTTCTCTATGATTCAGCAAATGTTGGCAATTTGATCTCTGGTTCCTCTGCCTTTTTTAAACCCAGCTTGAACATCTGGAAGTTCTTGGTTTGTGTAATGCTGAAGTCTAGCATGCAGGGTTTTGAACCTTTCTAGCATGGGATATGACTGCAGCTGTCCAGTGGTTTGAACTCTCTTTGGCATGGCCCTTCTTGGGAACTGGGATAAGGAGTGACCTTTTCCAGTCCTGTGACTATTGCTGGGTTTTCCAGATTTGCTGACATATTTAATGCAGCACTTTGATAGAAATATCATTTAGGATTTGAAAAAGCTCTGCTGGAAATCCATCACCTCCACTAGTTGTACCGACAGCAGTGCTTCCTAAGGCCCACTTGACTTCCCACTCCAGAATATCTGGCTCTGAGTGAGTGAGTACACCATTGTGGTTATCCAGGTCATTAAGATTTTTTTACACAGTTCTTCTGTGTATTCTTTCCATCTCTTCTGCATCTGTTAGGTCTTGGATATTTCTGTCCCTTATTGTGCCCAGTTTTGAATGAAATATTCCTTTGACATTTCCAATATTCTTGAGATGTCTAG
Source organism: Raphicerus campestris (assembly GCA_006410735.1). Lineage (NCBI taxonomy): Eukaryota > Metazoa > Chordata > Mammalia > Artiodactyla > Bovidae > Raphicerus > Raphicerus campestris. Next base: position 445,762 of record SJYW01035895.1, on the reverse strand, counting down.
TGTTTACCCTTCTGTTGTTTTCCTTCATTTCTTTGCATTACTTATTGAAGAAGGACTTCTTGTCTCTCCTTGCTGTTCTCTGGGACTCTGCATTTAGTTGGGTATACATTTCCCTTTCTCCCCTGCTTTTCACTTCTCTTCTTTCTTCAGCTATTTGTAAAGCCTCCTCTGACAACCACTTTGCCTTCTGGCTTTTCTTTTTCTTTGGGGTGGTTTTGTTTGCTGCCTCCTATACAATATTACCAACCTCTGTCCATAGTTCTTCAGGTGCTGTTTACTAGATTTAATCTCTTGAATTTGTATATTCAAGGGATTATACTTGAATAATCACTTCCACTGTATGTTCATAGGGGATTTGATTTAAGTCATACCTGGCTCTAGTGGATTTCCCCATTTCTTTAGTTTATACCTGGAATTTGCTATGAAAAGCTGATAATCTGAGCAACAGTCAGCTACAGGTCTTATTTTTGCTGACTGTATACAGATTCTCTATCTTGACTACAAAGAATGTAATCAATCTGATTTCAGTATTGACCATTTGGTGATGTCCATGTATAACGCCATCTCTTTTGTTGTTTAAAAAGGGTGTTTACTATGACCAGTGTGTTCTCTTGGCAGAATTCTGTTAGTCTTTGCCCTGCTTCATTTTGTACTCCAAGGCTAAGCTTCCCTGTTACTCCAAGTATCTCTTGACTTCCTACTTTTGCATTCCAATCCACTATGATGAGTAGGACACCTTTTTTTGGTGTTAGTTCTAGGAGGTCTTCTAGGTCTTCATAGAAGATCAGCTTCAGCTTCTTCTGCATCAGTGATCAGGGCATAAACTTGAATTACAATGATGTTGAATGGTTTGCCTTGGGAACAAACTGAGGTCATTCTGTCAATCTTGAGTTTGCATTCAAGTACTGCATTTCTGACTCTTTTGTTGATTATGAAGGTTACTCCATTTCTTCTGCAGGATTCTTGCTCACAGTAGTAGATATAGTGGTCATCGGAATTAAATTCACTCATTCACCATTTTAGTTAACTGATTCCTAAGATGTCAGTGTTCACTCTTGCCATCTCCTGCTTAATCACATCCGATTTACCTTGATTTATGGACTTAACATTCCAGGTTCCTGTGCAATACTCTTCTTACAGCATCGGATTTTACTTTCATCAGCTGACACATCCACGATCGAGCATCGTTTCTGCGTTGGCCCAGCTGCTTCATTCTTTCTGGGACTATTAGTAGTTGTCCTCCACTCTTCCCCAGTAGCATATTGGACACCTTATGATCTAAGGTTCTCATGTTTCGGTGTCATATCTTTTCCCCTTTCTATACAGTTCATTGGGTTCTCACAGCAAGTATACTGGGGTGGTTTGTCATTGCTTCCTCCAATGGACCATGTTTTGTCAGAACTTTCCACTATAACCCATCCATCTTGGGTGGCCTTGCACAGCTTGGCTCACAGCTTCATTGAGTTATGCAAGCCCCTTTGCTATGACAAAGCAGTGATCCATGAAGGGAAGGTATACACTTTAACGACTATTAAAGCTGGATTTCCAGTGCTCTTGCATAGACTATACCAATTTTGTAATCTGGGAGAGTTTGAGTTTATGTGCTCTGTAATGTCCAACTCTTTGCTATCCCCATGGACTGTAGCCCACCAGGCTCATTTGTCTATGGGATTTTTTAGGCAAGAATAATGGAGTAGGTTGCCATTTCCTTCTCCAGGGGATCTTCCTGACCCAGGGATCAAACTCATGTCTCCTGTATTTCCTGCACTGTTGGTGGATTCCTTACCCATGGAGCCACTGAGGAAACCAAGCCCCAATACCAATTTTGTAACCTGGAAGAGTTTAGAAAATTTTTTATTTTTACTGAGACAGAGTGAGACCACTTGCCTGTATACCTGGAAGTCAAAGAAAGGCTTGACCCTCATCAAAACCCAGGCAATGTCCAGTAAAGGGATGCTGAGCAGGAAGCAGGGACAGGAATGAGACCCCCAGCATCTGGTCATAGTCAATGTCCAGATCATTGGTCATTTGGAATTTGGGATTTTGGAATTTTTCCAAAAGGCATGAAGCATGTGAATATTGATACCAAAGCCCCGATGAGTCTATGAGGTGACATCAAACTATGACAATGTGGAAAGAACTACTGAAATGTTCTAAAGTCAGGGGGTCCCTTCCCAGTTTAATAACAGGTCATCAAAGTGAGGGAAGAGAGATGCTTTTGAAGGCAGGAGTTACTGAGAAGGAACCCGTAGCTGGCTCCCTGCTCCCCTGTTCAATTCTCTGTTCATGAAACACAGACTTGCCATTACACACTTCCCTGTTTGCCAAGGTATATTCACATCTGACCTTCTTGGCCTTACCAGGCCATGGGGCGTCTGTAGGCCAGAGGCTGTGTTCCTGATGTACAGTGAGGGGCTTGCCACCTGGAAGCTGGGCCGCTGAAGCACGTGTCCGCAGCAGACTAGGGGGACTTCCTCTCTTGTCTTGGGTACCCCAAGGCTACCACAAAGCCCTCCTTCCTAGACGGTTTGATTTTTAATGTTTCCTCTCCTATTCCCAACGCCTTCCTGCTTTGCAACATATTTGAAACTATATGATACTAAATTATTTGATGCTAATACAGTATCATATTACTTTTCATTTTCTGAATCTACCTTATAGTTTATATAGCTTACACATCACCATCACATTCTTTTGTGTTTGTCTGCTTTTCTCCTCTCAGTTAAAGAAGATTAAAAACACATTTATTTTGAGAAACCTCTAATGACAGGTCCTCAGAATATGTATTTGGGAAAGGCTGGTTGAGTGAATGACTTCTGTACAAAATTTGTGTGAGGAGACTTAGCTGNAGAACATTTAATTTTTTTAATAAAAAATAATAATAAAAAAAAAGAAACCTCTAATGACAGGTCCTCAGAATATGTATTTGGGAAAGGCTGGTTGAGTGAATGACTTCTGTACAAAATTTGTGTGAGGAGACTTAGCTGGAAATGTTTGTCCTATTCCTGGCCTGGGGAATCTTTGAGCATTAGATTAACTGAATGCTGGGTAGCATTATCACAGATTTCAAAGTGTTGCATGTATAACACATGTTACAATTGGGATATGTGGGTGAACCTATAAAATACTGTGCTGAGAGAAAGAAGCCATGTCCCAAAGAATACATTCTGCATATTCTGATCATCTGAAACTTTTAGAAAAGGCAAATCTGGATTGTGTGGCAGAAACAGGTCACAGAGAGGAAGAGGGGAGATGAAGAGTGACTGGAGAAGAGCAAGGACATTTCTGGGAAAAGGAAATACTCAGTATTTTTATCATATTGGTAGTTACTGGATTTTCCAAAAAACTTTGTTCAGGTTTTCAGGTTATGGAAAAATGAAGTTTTTGGCCTATCCACTACATGGGCATATACATTTGTCAAAAAGCTCAGGTCTGTATACGTTTAAGGAGATGCATATAAATGATGTTATAAAGAGTTGATTGAAATATGTGTAATGAGAGAAGCATGAAAATACTAGCACCTACTTTTCCTCCTGTTCTCAAAGCTATCTCGGGCATTTATAACATCTTGATACATGATTGCAGTTTCAATAATTCTTGTGTGTGTGTGTGTTCTCTTTTTCCTTTGGCAGCAGCAAACCTAAATCAGAAAATACTTCGAAGTGAATGAACTTTGACTTTAATCCAGCTGGTTGCATAAGAGCTAACAGAACACAAAACAAACATATATTCATTTGCTCTTTCTTGCTGAAATCATGAGGCAGAGATATGCTCCTCACCATGACTCACACATTTTATTAACTAAACTGCCCATGCTCATTCCACTTATTTTAATTAAGGTTGTTTTAACCATGTGCTAGCTACACTTTCTCCCTATTGTGTGGGTTTGACTCCATCACTTCTTTTCTGTGTTAATAAAAAGTAGCTTTTCATATTTACCTCTCTTTCAAGGGCACACGGGGAAGTAAGGAGACACTTTTGAGCCTCTTCCTTCTGACAAAGGCAGGGACAGTATGCGTGTGTACAGGTGTCCTCAGGCCTTGTCGCTGACTCTTGTCTTCTTGCCCTCCCAGAGTCCAGAGCCCAGTGCACACCTGCCAGGCCACGGTGACACTGAAGGTCAGCGGCGCCCCTCTTCCCCTGCAGAACCAGAGGAACAGGAGTGGAGCCAGAAAACAGACCACGATGACCTTGAGACACCGTCCCACCAGAGTGAAAGTCCATCAGACACCAAAACTGATCCCTTTGAAAGTGCTTCTGACACCGAGTCCCTGCCTGGTGACCTCCTAGAGGGAATCTGCCTCCCTCCACGTGGTACCTCTGAGGACAGGGAAGCACACAAGGGATTCTTTGACACCCTAGCATCTGGGAACCCTCGGGAGCAATATTTGACAGATGTCCCTGGGCTTGACCCAAAGGAGGAACTAGATCTGTGCCTTGACTTCAAGGAAGAGTCTCACAAAAGTGGGTCACGAACCTTTGCTACAGTTGCTGGAGAAGTGAGAGCCATCCTCCAGGAGGATGCGGCTGGCCCAGAGCTAGAGCTGCCACCAGGAAAGGCTGCTCTCCTCACACAGGGCTGTGCACGGGGGCTTACAGGCAGTTACGGCCTCCCACCAGCAAAGGTGGTGACTGTCCAAGACATCACAGGGTTCTCCGTTTTTTCTCCTCAGAGATCCAGGTCTGAGAGTCATCTGGGCACCCCATTGGCCTGGCCCCTTCTTCTCTGGTGTGCTGAACAGAGCCAGAGCTGGCCAAATATCCACAACAGGCAGAGGGGATGCCAGCTGTCCCTCAGCAGCCCGCTGAATAGCACAGCCCCTCTGGGAGCCAGGGCAGGGAAAAGATGTCCTCCAGACTCCACATCGAAAACAGGCTCGCTCTGCTCCCAGTACAGCTTTGATACCACCCACTGGCTTCCTTTAGGGACATCCTGCCTCCTACATGCCAAGTTTTACCATAGTGTCCCAGAAAATACTGATGATGAAGGCAGGGCACTCCCAAAGTACTGCCGTTGGCTCACAAGGACTCTGAACAAGGCCCACTCCATAGCAGAATTTCCCTTAAGAAACTCTGAGGATCCTTTAGGGCAGAACTTTGTGAAGTTTGGGACCCATCTGAAGGAAGGGACAGAAGCAGAACGGGCTCCAATAACACAAACCCCTCTTCACCCTGTTCCCACCCAACTGTCTCATGTACTTCCTACTTCCCAAAGGAAGACTCTTCCTTTGAAGGATCAGTACAAACTCAGGGCTCTAAACTGGAAAGGGACCTCTCAGGACACACCCCCTGAAGATCTCTGGCTGGAAAACCAGTTAGGACAGGATTCTAGGTCCTGCCCAGTCTCTTCATGCCTTACTGCAGAGTTGGTGAGCCTCACCACAGAGGAAGTGCCAGTGCCAGCAGAGTGCAAGTCCGGACACGGCCCAGAAAGCAGACCAGAGGAGCCCCAAGGCCCTGGCCAGGCACCAGATGCTGAGGACGTGAGTGATGCACAGAAGCACCTTCAGGACATTTCTGCTGAGCCAGGAAACCAAACCAGCAATTACACATCAAAGTATATCCTCAGCGAAAAAAGAAACCCGTCTGCTAGGGCCAAGTTCCCACATCATCCCAGCAAGAGTGGGTCACTGGTGTGGAACAGAGACTGGGGAGTTTGCTCCAGAGTGAGCGATAATTCATATGCTCCAGAGACAACCCTGAAATCAAGCACAGCAGACACTTTAAAGGAAGCAGAAGACGTGATGGTTCCAGATCCCAGCTTCACAAAAAATGCCTTGCAGGGGTTTTCAGGAGTCGCAGCAGCCACCATGTCTCACTGCAGCTGTGGGGATGAGGAATGTGAGCAGGAGCACAAGGGTGATACCATACCCTTTGCAGAGGGCCTCCAGACAGAGCCCAAAGCAGACACGTCTTCTAGGGGCACGCTCATCATTATAGCTGTTGAGCAGAAAGGGCTGCAGGCCACCAGGAAGAAAATGGGTCCTCTGCTAAAAACACAGTCCTGTGAGTTTCTAGAGGAAAGACCAGAGTCTCCCCACAGTGCTGGAGCGACCCCCTTTGAGTCTCCTCTGGCTGGGAAACCAAAAACTTGCGGCAAAGAGTGTGAACTGCCAGCAGCCTGCAGCCTGCGAGGTAACGATGGGGCTCTTCGGCAGGTGGCCCAAGCCTCAGAGCCTGGGATAGTTCTGATCCCCCAGGCTGCTTCAGAAGATTGGCCCCCGGGGAGGAGAAAAACGCCTTCCCAGGAGCACGCGGGGGACATGCTGAGCACAGGGGCGCCTATGGAAGAGAACCAACCTGGGGCCAGCCAGAGCTCCAGGATTTCAGCAGCCAGGGAGGAAGCTGCTGGGAAGCCCGGGGCCTGGGGCCCTCACCCCGCGGGCAGCCGAGGGCCACCAAGCCCGGAGGACATGCGAGGTGTGTGCGCAGCAAAGGGCAATGCAGACACCGACAAGCAGCCCAGCGCCCAGGCCCGTGCCCGTAAGAGCTCACTCCAACCGCCCAGACCGCCCCACCAACTCCCCCGAGCATCGCGGGAGCCTGGAAAGCGCCTGGTGTTTCCCAAGGTAATCTCCTTCCGAAAAGGCAAGCCCTCGGCCGCTGAAAGCCCAGGAGGGGACCACCCTGGGGGTTCCTCCGGCCTCGAGGAACTGGGCTCTGACAGGCAACCCCTAACGGGCAGCGCGCAGAGCGCCTCCGGCCAGGCCGGAACTCCTTGCAATGCGCACGTTCAGGTGATGGGCCTCCAGGGATCAAGCCAAGGAGTTCCACGTCTGATGGAAGGGGGTCGAGTGGAGACGCCTGGGGACCTCAGTAGCAGAAGACAGTCCTCAGAAAGCTGCGACACCAAGAGACTCAACACTCCAGAGAAAAGACTCAGGGCAAGGTTGGCCTCAGCTCATAAGACCTTTGCAAATTTTTTTGAGTCAAGAGTTTTAGAAAAAGAGAACACTGGTGAATGTTCTTCGTGCTCTTCTAAGGACCAGAAGGAAAAGAGCAGGTTGCGCCAGACTTCCTGGCGCACATTCCTGAAAAGCAAAGATGCCCAAGGCTCCAAAAGGTCCTCCTTAATAAGTCTGATTCCAGGACCAGAAAACTTGAATACCCCCAGCCATTTCCCACCAGAGACCAATAGCCACTGTGAGAACACAGTAGTGGAACACAAGGAGAGCTATGTTTTTAGAGATCACTGGACACCCACACATTCCCCCATACCTTTGTCATCCAGCAATTTGGCTTCTTCAGATAACAGGAGAAAAAGTGAACCAACTATCAAATGTACAAGTACCCAGGAAAGTGGTGAACACATAGCTCCAAATATCTTTCCCGAAAAGTCTTGGCCTTTGTCACCCACCAGTCCTGGGAGGCAGCAGACTGGGATCAGCTGCACCCTTCCCTCAAGCTCCACTTGTTGCCTGGTACATGGACGTCAAAGCGTGCCCTGTAAGCCCCTGAGCCCCAAGCCCCAGAGTCTCAGGCCTGGTGCCCAGCGGGCAGATTTCCACTACCCTGAAAAGGGTAGGGCCATCTCAGTGGTTTCTCTTGGAAGCTACAGCCATGTGCACACCAGCTCAGAGGCCCCTGGAAACCCCAAGATGTCCCAGGCCTGGATAAGCCTCCTGCTTTCTCTGCAGGCATTAGACCAGGGTGAGCAGAAGGAAGAGAGCAGGAAAAGAGGCCAGCATCCCTGTGGCGTCAGCACAGCACCCTCACTGAAGGACCTTCTTGGGAGTGAGGTGAGTTATCTGTGACTCACGTCAATCAGCTCACATTTTTTTTACCTCTTAAGGAGGGTACCACACAGGGCATTTTCCTAAGTGAGTGGAGGGGAGGAGTAGGAAGGCCATTCTGCCTTCCATGGAGATTGCCCCACTTATACACATGAGGGTCCCACCAGAATCAACACAGCCAGACTGATCTCTTGAAATCTGCCAAACTAACAAGTGGGAACTGCATTTTGCTGTGATTCCGTGTGGTCTCTATTTTCCCTATGTAATTCAAGCTGTCTGAATTCCCCTTTGTATCAGTGGCCTGTTCAGAGTCTGGTTATTTTGTATCCGGTGGTTGATGTAGGTTTTTTCTTTCAGCCTTCATTCTTGTCCACTGTGAAATTTTAAAAGAAAATTTTCCAACTTTGCTTTCTAGTATGTTTATGGTTTTGTTTTTTTTCCCTGAAATCTAAACCTGATCCAGTTTAACTTGTTTGGATATAAGGAGAGATTAGTGGTGCTTCTGAAATTCCTAGTAAAATAAAACAGTCTCTCCCCCAAAGCAAAGGCATCTACCCAAGATAGGGAACAGGTGCTGGGTCAGGCACAAGAAAAGGAATACCAGCTTGGGATTTCTCTCAAGTCAGGCTGCCCTCTGAAGGAGGTAAATTCCAGAAAGAATAGTCTTGGGACTGTGAAAGCAGACCTCCTTTTTCCTGTCCACTCCTGCACCCATTTGCCCTTGTCCCATTGCTTCTTTAGACAAATAGATGTGATGTCTCTGCGTGCCCAGCACTGTGCTGGTGTGGAAGGGCAAAAGGTTCAGCATTAGCCTGAAGCAGGGCCAAATGCAGCCTCCCACCCCCATGTGCTGCCTCTGGGCTCCTGGTAAGCCTGGCCCTTTAGCAAAGTGGCTGTGGTATCCCTGTGGCAAGTGTCAGTCACCCTCTCTGAGTGTGCATCTTTCCCTGGCGCTCAGGCTCTCCAGCCTTCGTATATGTTCTGATTTGCAGGCATATGTGGCCTTCTTTCTCCTCCTGTTAAGATTTGAAAGAGGAATAGGAACGAACATTTATTCAACATCTGCTTGGTGTTTGGTCCTTTCCTGGGCACTTGACAATCATCTCACTGTTTGCTAAACACATGCAGTCTGTCTGGGTGTTTGCTGAGGGCCCCTGCACCTGCTCTTCCCATAGACTACACTTCTGTGCACAGGACAAGCTGAAGGGCCTGTGTGCTATAACCGACAAGTCTGGGGTGCTCACTGCAGCCACCAGGCTCTTTGTGGGCTGCTTAGGAGGAAATGAGCTGGGACAGGTGAGCATTCACAGGGTACTCTCAACACACTGGAATTAGACATTTCACATTCAAAAGTGAGGACTACCAGCTGAAATTACATCACTTTATTCAACATATATCCTTCAACATATATCCTCATCTGTAAAGTGTTAAGTATTAGCTTTCAAAGATTTTTTCCCTATTGTTTTGCTTATTTTTAATTATTAGTAAAAATTAAAAACAAAGCCAGTACAGATGTAGAAGAGAAAAGGTAACAATTTCCCTTTGAAGTCCCCAGTCACATTCCACAGAAGGAAATAGTGTCAGCAGTTGGATGTATGTTATCTACATTATCTCCACACATCAACAGGATGATAAGGATGGCTCAGCTGGTAAAGAACCCGCCTGCAATGCGGGAGACCTGGGTGTGCTCGCTGGATTGGGAAGATTCTCTGGAGAAGGGAACAGCTACCCACTCCAGTAGTCTGGCCTGGAGAATTCCATGGACTGTATAGTCCATGGGGTCACAAACAGCATGAGCAATGATGCATGAGCAGCTTTCACTTTCACTTTGGGGAAAAGAGGGTTACACAGCAGGTCATACACACATACTACCCTGTATCTTTCTTGTTTACATCAATAAAACAGCAAATACAGACCTCCAGGGGTTTTATATACATTGTTCCCTAGTTGAAGCCAGCATGCTATTTCATAGTATCACTATACTGTATTTAGTTATTTTTCTATTGATTAATATTGAGGTAAAATCAAGCAGTCAGATTAAAATCAAGTAGTCCAAAAAGATTTTCAGTGCCTAAATAATATAATCATAAAACTGTCCCTGTGTTTATGGGAGGAGCAGGCACAGGGGCGTGTATGTGTGCTGTGTGCTCAGTCGTGTCTGACTCTGCGTGACCCCATGGACTGTAGCTCCACCGCCCGTGAAATTCTCCAGGCAATAATATTGGTGTGGGTTGCCATTTCCTCCTCCAGCGGAGTCTCCCAACCCAGGGATTGAACCCAATTCTCCTGCATCTCCTCCACTGGCAGGTGGATTCTTTACCACTGTGGGAAGCCCCCAAGTGCGTGGAGCCTCAGCAAACACCCAGACAGCCTGCACGCTGTGATGGTAAGGGACGCAAGAATGAGTCAGGCATGAAGTGGATGCTGGATAAATGTTCATTCAAATTCTTCTGTCTATGTCACACCTCACAGGAGAAATGAGAACTCACACCCTTGTGCATCAGAACATGTGTTAATACCAATACAAGCGAGTGGCAGATACCTGTACATGGGAAGGAGAGGGGAGAAAAGTTCTGAAAATTTTGCTCTCTCTAGCGGAAGCCCTGGGTAACCGGCAGAAACTGAACTTAGAGCTAAAGGTGAGGCTCCATCTAGTGGTTGCTCCTGGGAGAGCAGGCTGTAATTGCAGGAGAAATTAGCAAGGAATCCATTGGTGTTCCCATTTCTTCATTCCACAATGCTCTTAAGTAGCAAGAGTTGTTTTATTCCAAAACTACCACTGTTAAATTTTCTTCCAGATTTTATTCTGGAACCATATATTTAACATGGCTATGATCGTGTCATCTATGTTATTGTTCAGTTGCTCAGTCATGCCTGACTCTGCAACCCCATTGACTGCAGCATGCCAGCCTTCCCTGTCCTTCACCATCTCCTAGAGCTTGCTCAAACTCATGTCCATCAAGTTGATGATGCCATCCAACCATCTCAAACCTCCATCACCCCCTTCTCCTTCTGCCCTCAGTGTTTCCCAGAATCAGGTTCTTTTCCAATGAGTTGGCTCTTCACATCAGGTGGCCAAAGTATTGGAACTTCAGTTTCAATATCAGTCCATCCAATGAATGTTCAGGACCGATTTCCTTTAGGATTAACTGATTGGATTTCCAATCCAATTGGATTTCCAATCAGAGTCCAAGGAACTCTCAAGAGTCTTCTCCAACACCACAGTTTGAAAGCATCAATTCTTCAGTGCTCAACCTTCTTTGTGGTCCAGCTCCCACATCCATACATGAGTACTGGAAAAACCATAGCTTTGACTAGATGGACATTTGTCAGTAAAGTAATGCCTCTGCTTCTTAATACACTGTCTAGATTCGTCAGACCTTTTCTTCCATGTAATCTATAGAGGCTTTAACTTTCTGTGATTTCACATCCTGCAGTTTGTTCCGTTAGAGCTCTTTTAATTTGAGATATGCAGCATCATACAGAAAAGCCTAGTGCATAAATGTGTAGACAATATATTGCTGTGAAACAAACACTGAGTAACCTGCACTCGAGTCAGAACACTACAGCCCTTCCTGGTCCAAGAATCCTTCCTCCCAGCTGGCCATAGGCTCTGTGCCAACTTCTGTGGTATTCACTTCCTTGTCTCATTATAGTTTTGCCTCTTACCTTTGCGCCTCCAAACAATGTAGTTCATTTTTGCCTATTTTTGAACTTTATGTGCATACAACCTTATGTGTTATTTTATTCCTTATCCATTTGGTTTACTCTAATTTTGTTAAGACTCATCCTTGTGCTGTGCGTCGAAAGTTCTTTCATTTTCATCATTATGTACAATGACTTTGAATCAGCATTCCACAGCGTATGCATCAGTCAGCTGTTGCTTCCAGGAAGCTTTGTGCCCAGGTGCCTGCTGCAGGAGCATATGCCTTTCTGTTGGATGTGCCTCCTAGGAGTGAAATGGCTTGGTCACTGGGGCTGCTTATCTTCAGCGTTACTAGCTTTACTAGATACTGCCAGATATCATTCCAAAGTGATTGTGCCAATTTACACTCACTCCATAAGAGTTTCCTTTTCCCCGTAGTCTCATTAGCCTTTACTTGATATTGTTAACCAATTTTAACCATTCTGCTAGGCAGGTAGAGGTAATCTGCATTTCCCCAATGTCTGAAGAGGGCTTCCCAGGTGACAAAAATGGTAAAGAATCCATCTGCCAATGCAAGAAATGCAAGAGATGAAGGTTCCATTCCTGGGTCAGTAAGATCCCCTGGAGAAGGAAATGGAAAACCACTCAGTATTCTTCCTGGGAAATCTCATGGACAGAAGAGCCTGGAGGGCTACAGTCCATGGGGTTGCAAAGAGCCAGGCACAACTGAGCGCTGCACTGGCTAATGTCTAAAGATGCTCAGTGCAGTTCAGTCACTCGGTTGTGTCCAACGCTGCAACCCCATGGACTGCCTCATGCCAGGCTTCCCTGTCCATCACCAACTTCTGGGGCTTGCTCAAATTTGTGTCCATTGAATCAGTGATGCCATCCAACCATCTCATCCTCTGTCATCCCCTTCTCTTCCTACTTTCAATCCGTCCCAGCATCAGGGTCTTTTCCAATGACTCAACTCTTCGCATGAGGTGGCCAAAGTACTGTAGTTTCAGCTTCAACATCAGTCCTTCCAATGAACATCCAAGGCTGATCTTTAGGATGGACTGGTTGGATCTCCTTGCAGTCGAAGGGACTCTCAAGAGTCTTCTCCAACACCACAGTTCAAAAGCATCAATTCTTTGATGCTCAGCTTTCTTTATGATTCAGCTCTCACATCCATACATGACTACTGGGAAAACCATAGCTTTGACTACACAGATCTTTGTCAGAAAAGTAATGTCTCTGCTTTGTAATATGCTGTCTAGGTTTGTATTAGCTTTTCTTCCAAGAAGCAAGCATCTTTTAATTTCATGGCTGCAGTCACCATCTGCAGTGATTTTGGAGCTCTCCAAAATAAAGTATGTCACTGTTTTCATTGTTTCCCCAACTATAAGCCTTGAAGTGATGGGACCAGATGCCATGATCTTACTTTTTTGAATCTTGAGTTTTAAGCCAACTTTTTCACTCTCCTCTTTCACCTTCATCAAGAGGCTCTTTAGTTCCTCCTTGCTCTCTGGCTCCACCCTATAAGGATGGAGTCATCTGCATATCTGAGGTTATTGATATTTCTCCCAGCAATCTTGATTTCNTTTCACCTTCATCAAGAGGCTCTTTAGTTCCTCCTTGCTCTCTGGCTCCACCCTATAAGGATGGAGTCATCTGCATATCTGAGGTTATTGATATTTCTCCCAGCAATCTTGATTTCGGCTTGATTTCATCCAATCTTGATTTCATCTAGCCTAGCCTTTCGCACGATGTACTCTGCATATACGTTAAACAAGCAGGGTAACAATATACAGCCTTGATGTACTCCTTTCCCAATTTGGAATCAGTTCACTGTTCCATGTCCGGTTCTAACTGTTGCTTCTTGACCTGCCTACAGATTTCTCAGGAGGCAGGTAAGGTGGTCTGGCAGTTCCATGTCTTTCAGAATTTTCCACAGTTTATTGTGATCCACACAGTCAAAGGCTTTAGCATAGTCATTGAAGCAAAAGTAGATGTTTTTCTGGAATTCTCTTGCTTTTACTATGATCCAGCGGGTATTGGCAATTTGATCTCTGGTTCTTCTGCCTTTTCTAAATCTGGCTTGAACATCTGGAAGTTCTTGGTTAACATACTGTTGAAGCCACACTTGGAGAATTTTGAGCATTACTTTGCTATCATGTGAGATGAGTGCAATTGTGCACTAGTTTGAACATTCTTTAGCATTGTCTTTCTTTGGGATTGGAATGAAAACTGACCTTTTCCAGTCCTGTGGACACTGCTGAGTTTTCCAGATTTGCTGGCATATTGAGTTAACAGCATCAGCTTTCAGGATTTGAAATAGCTCAGCTGGAATTCCATCACTTCCACTGGCTTTGTTCACACTGATGCTTCCTAAGGCTCATTTGACTTCACACTCCAGTATGTCTGGCTCTAGGTGAGTGATCACACCTTCGTGGTTGTCTGGGTCATTAAAATATTTTTTGGATAGTTCTGTGTATTCTTGCCACTTCTTCTTAATATCTNTTCCCATGAAATGATGGGACCAGATGCCATGATCTTTGTTTTCTGAATGTTGAGCTTTAAGCCGACTTTTTCACTCTCCTCTTTCACTTTCATCAAGAGGCTTTTTAGTTCCTCTTCACTTTCTGCCATAAGGGTGGTGTCATCTGCATATCTGAGGTTATTGATCTTTCTCCCAGCAAACTTGATTTCAGCTTGTGCTTCTTCCAGCCCAGTGTTTCTCATGATGTATTCTGCATGTAAGTTAAATAAGCAGAGAGACAATATACAGCCTTGACATTCTCCTTTTCCTATCTGGAACCAGTCTGTTGTTCCATGTCCAGTTCTAACCGTTGCTTCCTGAGCTGCATATAGGTTTCTCAAGAGGCAGGTCAGGTGGTCTGATAGTTCCATCTCTTTCAGAATTTTCCACAGATTATTGAGATCCACACAGTCAAAGGCTTTGGAATAGTCAATAAGGCAGAAATAGATTTCTCTAAATTACCTTTTGAAAACTTTCATGGATTTACTGTTTACATATAGGTCTCTGAGATGTCTACAGCTGACTTTTGTGTTTCATCAGCCTCTGTCCATCCTTGTGCCAGTTCAGGGTCTTTATTGCTGTAGATGTATATACTGTTGCTGTCCAGATGACCACATCCTCTCACCATGTTCTTCAATTTGATAAATATTTACTGAACACCAGCTGTGGACCAGGCAATATCCTAGGCACTATGGATATAATATTGAAGAGATTATAAAAAGACCTCTGTCCTCAAGGGAGGGGCAGGAGGTGAGAGTGAGGAAATAATTGAGCAAATAAGATTATTTTCGATATTGAAAAGACTATTAACATTGAAATGTAATTAAGAAATTGAAAAGGTTAAGGCTAAGGCTTAACCCTAGGATAGGGCTCCCTTGGCTTAGAAGTCTGAAGTCTAACAGAACCTGTCAGGTGGCCCTCTCAGGTCCAGTCCAAATTCTCAGGGATGAGGAAGAATTTCCTTAACTATAGACAGCCATGTAATTTAGCCCTCTACAATGTCACCTTATACCTGGGATGTTCTAGCATATTTGTGTGTATGATGGAGAACAAGAGGAGGCAATCCTTGGGAATAAAAAGGTGCTGTTTGCATGTAGAGATTTTTAATTTCAGGTAGAGGGACAGAGAACTTAGGATTCCAGGGAAAGCAAATTTTAGCATCTTATTTATAATCTTATTTGTACATAGATGGGTTTGTGCTCCTGGCTAAGGGGGCTTGGAAGGAGACCAAGATGAAGAGGGAGCAAGAAAAGAAATGACTGTGGGAGCATCAGCTTGATGAACGCTGAGTGGTTTACCTGACCGTCTCCCGTCCTCTTCCCTGACTTGGGAAGTGCTGTTTCTACTTAGAGATTTTAAGTGAGGGTAGGGAAGTACAATGTGAACATTTTCTAACCTTGAAAAATCTTTTGTATTCTAAAATTTATAAGGAGAGGCACAGGCCCTAAAATAGCTAAAACAGTTTTGTAAAAGTAATAAAGTGAGAGGAATCCATCTGCCCAATAGGATAGCCCAATTAGGGCTACTTAATCAGTTGTGGTATTGGGGTAGGGATAGACATATAGATCACATGAAAAGAGTAGAAAACCCCAAAACAGATGCATACACATACACTCAACTGGTTTCTGATGCAAAAGCAATTTAGTGGAAGAACAGTAGTCTTTTCAACAAACAAGGCTAAGGTATTTGGACATCCATAGGGGAAAAAACTAAACCTAAACCTCACACTTTATTCAAAATTCAAAATTAATTAATCATACATTTAGATGTAAAACATAACACTATAAAATTTTTAGGAGGAAATCTTTGAGATCTAAAAGATAATAAAGAGTTCTTAGTCACAATACCAAAGTTACATCCATAATGGAAAAATAATAATAAATTGGACTTCATCAAAATCAAAACCTTTTGCTGTACAAAGAAACACTCTGGTAGAAAGATGAAAAGCTAAACCACACATTGGGGAGATATTATTTGCAAGCCACATATTAAATTGAAGAAAGTAGGGAAAACCACTAGACCATTCAGGTATGACCTAAATCAAATCCTTTATGATTATACAGTGAAAGTGAGAAATAGATTTAAGGGATTAGATCTGATAGATAGAGTACCTGATGAACTATGGATGGAGGTCTGTGACATTGTACAGGAGACAGGGANAAAACCACTTGACCATTCAGGTATGACCTAAATCAAATCCTTTATGATTATACAGTGAAAGTGAGAAATAGATTTAAGGGATTAGATCTGATAGATAGAGTACCTGATGAACTATGGATGGAGGTTTGTGACATTGTACAGGAGACAGGGATCAAGACCATCCCATCCCCATGGAAAAGAAATGCAAAAAAAGCAAAATGGCACTCTGGGAGGCCTTACACATAGCTGTGAAAAGAAGAGAAGAGAAAAGCAAAGGAGAAAAGGAAAATTATAAGTGTCTGAATGCAGAGTTCCAAAGAATAGCAAGAAGAGTTAAGAAAGCCTTCTTCAGTGATCAATGCAAAGAAATAGAGGAAAACAACAGAATGGGAAAGACTAGAGATCTCTTCAAGAAAATTAGAGATACCAAGGGAACATTTCATGCAAAGATGGGCTCGATAAAGGACAAAAATAGTATGGATCTAACAGAAGCAGAAGATATTAAGATGAGGTGGCAAGAATACACAGAAGAACTGTACAAAAAAGATCTTCACGACCCAGATAATCACAATGGTGTGATCACTAATCTAGAGCCAGACGTCCTGGAATGTGAAGTCAAGGGGGCCTTAGAAAGCATCACTACAAACAAAGCTAGTGGAGGTGATGGAATTCCAGTTGAGCTATTTCAAATCTTGAAAGATGATGCTGTGAAGGCACTGCACTCAGTATGCCTGCACATTTGGAAAACTCAGCAGTGGCCACAGGACTGGAAAAGGTCAGTGTTCATTCCAATCCCAAAGAAAGGCAATTCCAACGAATGCTCAAACTACTGTACAATTGTACTCTTCTGCCAGGAGCCAGCGTGAGGAATTCCACCCATGACAAACTCATGCGGAGAGGCCTGATGGGCAAGGCGAGTCAGGCCTCAGGGTTTCCCACTGGTATTTCCTGAGCATGTACCCCAAAAAACCAGAATCTGCCTGCCTTATTGTACTGTGCTTTTCCACTCTTCTGACATTCTCTGGAAAAAGTTAACTCAGGGCTTCAGTCTTCTGCATTTGAAAGGGATGTTTCGGTTCAACCCCCCTCTGATAACTCTCTAGCTTGCCTAACAGGTTCCCCTGGACTTTTTACAACTTGTGAATTGCTTACAGCCACCCAACTGAGAGAGGCACAAAGCTTAAACCATCTTAAAGATCAGAGCCTATTCTAAAGAGCTAAAAATCATATTGGTGACAGATTTCACTGTTGACTCAATGATTGCTGCCAGGCCTCCATATTCTCTATCTTTTAGGCACCTGGGAGGATATTAATCAATGTAATTGGGATATGGAAAAAGGTATGTAGTAGTTAGCAACACTAGACTTTTGAGTTAATTACTTTTCTTTGTTATATATCACTGCATTCCTCTTGTATCTTTGCTATGTAAGAATGTAACTTTATTTAGTGCTTTCTGAGAGTGGCACCAGACTTTGGGAAGATCAACACAAATAAGTCTTCTGGTTGACAAACCCTTATTAGAAAAAGTCTGTAAAATGTTAATTGGCCTTCTGGCCAGAAGATGATGTAAATCATCTAAGACTTGTGTATACAATTAGGTATGCAGAGAGAAAGCCTGGTTTTGATAAGAGTCTGGGCTGCTAATGCTGCATAATATTGTATTACCCATTGATCCCTGTGTACAATCAAAAAGGTATAAAAGGCCTTTCTAGACAATAGAGGCTGGGCCAGTTGCTGGACTGGTTTCCCCTGTGTCTTCTCTTTAATTGCAGGCTGAATTCCCATCTGGGGCATAGAGGCTCGCCATGTCTACTTACTTGCCTGGCTTCTAAGATCCGTAAGAGAGGGAGCCCAAGGTGGGGCACCCTCCAATATTCCAATGGATGCCGGTGGCCTAATGTAGATGGTGCAAACTTCTTGTCTTGAAGTTTTATTGGTTTTCCACGTAAACCAAGTTATTCAGCTTCTTTTCTCCACTTAATTTTCCTACTACACTATTTCTTCCTAATCTAATCTTATATTTCTAATTAAATAAATAAATAAGTTTTTCCTCACCTACGCTGTTCACCCTTCAAATTACCCTGGATCCACCGGGGCTGGACCCCGGCACTCATCTTACACGCTAGTAAAGTAATGCTCAAAATTCTCCCAGCCAGGCTTCAGCAATACGTGAACCGTGAACTTTCTGATGTTCAAGCTGGTTTTAGAAAAGGCAGAAGAACCAGAGATCAAATTGCCAACATCTGCTGGATTATGGAAAAAGCAAGAGAGTTCCAGAAAAACATCTATTTCTGCTTTATTGACTATGCCAAAGCCTTTGACTGTGTGGATCACAATAATCTGTGGAAAATTCTGAAAGAGATGGGACTATCAGACCATCTGACCTGCCTCTTGAGAAACCTATATGCAGCTCAGGAAGCAACAGTTAGAACTGGACATGGAGCAACAGACTGGTTCCAAATAGGAAAAGGAGTACGTCAAGGCTGTATATTGTCACCCTGCTTATTTAACTTCTATGCAGAGAACATCATGAGAAATGTTGGGCTGGAAGAAGCACTAGTTGGAATCAAGATTGCTGGGAGAAATATCAATAACCTCAGATATGCAGAGGACACCACCCTTATGGCAGAAAGTGAAGAGGAGCTAAAAAGCCTCTTGATGAAAGTGAAAGAAGAGAGTGAAAAAGTTGGCTTAAAGCTCAACATTCAGAAAACAAAGATCATGGCATCTGGTCCCATCACTTCATGGAAAATGGCTGGGGAAATAGTGTCAGATTTTATTTTGGGGGGCTCCAAAATCACTGCAGATGGTGATTGCAGCCATGAAATCAAAAGACACTTACTCCTTGAAGAAAAGTTATGACCAACCTAGATAGCATATTGAAAAGCAGAGACATTACTTTGCCAACAAAGGTCGATCTAGTCAAGGCTATAGTTTTTCCTGTGGTCATGTATGGATGTGAGAGTTGGACTGTGAAGAGAGCTGAGCACCGAAGAATTGATGCTTTTGCACTATGGTGTTGGAGAAGACTCTTGAGAGTCCCTTGGACTGCAAGGAGATCCAACCAGTCCATTCTAAAGGAGATCAGCCCTGAGATTTCTTTGGAAGGAATGATGCTAAAGCTGAAACTCCAGTACTTTGGCCACCTCATGCGAAGAGTTGACTCATTTTAAAAGACTCTGATGCTGGGGGGAGTTGGGGGCAGGAGGAGAAGGGGACAACAGAGGATGAGATGGCTGGATGGCATCACTGACTCTATGGATGTGAGTTTGTGGGAACTCCGGGAGTTGGTGATGGACAGGGAGGCCTGGTGTGCTGCAATTCATAGGGTCGCAAAGAGTCAGACAGGACTGAGCGACTGAACTGAATTGAACTATCCGACAGAAGAGTAGTTCTAGAATGTAAAATCTCAAAATTCAACACAAAAAATACAAACAATCCAACTAGAAAATGGACAAAAGACATTTAACCAGAGAGTACATACAGATGGCAAATGTGCACGTGAAAAGACCATTAACCAAAAAAGAAATGCAAATTAAAAACAATCAAAATAATTAAAATAAAAATATATGAGAACCCCAAGTATTGGTAAGGATGTGAAGAAACTGAGTACCTTTCACATTTCTGATAGGAATTTGAAACAGTACAGTTACTTTGGAAAGGGGCTGGCAGTTTCTTATGAAACTGAACCTGGGTTTATTGTATGACCCAGCAACTGCACTTGTGTCTTTATCTCAGGAAAATGAAACTTAGTTTACACATAAACTTAATACATAAGTGTTCATAGTAGCCCTAAGCTGGAAACAACCCAGATATCTTTCTATGGGTAGATGGTTAAAAAGTGTGGTACATCCATACCATGGGATAGTATTATAATATTATACAGTCATAGTAGTATTATAGCACAGTAGTAATATTCCACAGTATGAATAATAGTGAAATACAACTTCAGTGGTTTTCCAGAGAATTCTTGTGAGTGGGAAAAAAACAATACCAAAAAGTTATATACTATAGAAATCCATCCATAAAACATTCTTAAAATGAAAAAAATATAGCAATGAAGAATATATTAGTCATTACCAGAGGTTCGAGGGGAGAAGTTGGGTGAGGTTATAAAAGGGCAACCCAAAGATCCTGAAGTGATGGCACTGTTCTGTATCTGGATGTAGTGGTAAGTAGTTGAATCTACATATGTGATAAAACCACGCAGAACTGAATATATAATACCACACACACATATATGCACACAAGCACACATACAAATGACTGGAGAGAAACAGAGACTCTCAGTGAGGTCTTGGTTGTCTCAGTGTCTCTTCCTGGTGGTAATACTGTACTATACCATTGTGAGAGTCTGCGTACAGAGGACACTGGACCTCTCTGTAGTATTCCTTACATCTGCATGGGTATCTACAATTATAATATCAAAATTAAAGGTTTAATTAGAGAAAAACATTTATATGATTAATTTAATGACTACATGGTATTCTCTTGTATGTATGCATCCAGTTCTTAATCAGCTTTCTACTGTTTTGAACAGTTAGGTTGTTCACAACTTTTTAAATATGCCACAGTGAACATCCTTGTAAATAAACTTTCAGTTCAGTTCAGTTCAGTAGCTCAGTCATGTCCGACTGTTTGTGACCCCTGCCTGCAGTATGCCAGGCTTCCCTGTCCATCACCAACTCATGGAGCTTACTCAAACTCATGTCCATTGAGTCAGTGATGCCATCCAACCATCTCATCCTCTGTCATCCCCTTCTGCTCCTGCCTTCAATCGTTGCCAGCATCAGGATCTTTCCAAATGAGTCAGTTCTTCATATCAGGTGGCCAAAGCATTGGGATTTCAGCTTTAGCATAAGCTTTAGAAAATGCTTTATTCTCCCTGTTTTTTAGGGTGGTTTTTTTCCCTTTTACTTTAAAAAAGCTTATCAAAATTATGCATGCACATAGTTATAAAATAAAATGGTACTAACATTGTGCTTCTCAAAGTTTAAGGTTCATCTAGATTGCCTGAGCTCTGCTGGGATACATGTTCTGACTAGATGTGCAGGTGGGACCTGAGGATGCAGTGCTCACCAGCTCCCATGTGACAGGACACTGCTGATCCCCTCACCACAGCCTGACTTGAGAGTAGTGAGGAGTTAGAAGACTGCCTCTGAAAACAAGACAGCCATCTGCTTGTCCCTCCCTCACCCAGAGACAATCAAGTTAGATTTTAATAATAATGTTAAACTGCTATTTTGATTTATTATTTAAAATGTTATCTATTAACCTCCAGTTGTGATCATCATGAAGAATCAGCATCTCAAATTTTTGTCTTCTCTCTATTCCTGTTCAACTAATATCATCTTTCCCAGTATATGGCTAAATCAGTAACAAGTATTTATATTACCAAGGATATGAAAATATTATTCAATGTAGAGCCAAGTAGTGGATTATAGTGACATTTTTTTTTCCTGGAGTTAATAATGATTGCACTTTTTGCATGTGTGATTTTCTATGTCTGTCTTTCAATGTAACTCTCCGTCAGGTCATCTACAAACCATTTTCTAAGTGTTCAAACATGTCAGTATTCTATCAAGTCTCTCCTTTCTCCTGGGGGCCTTCCTCTTGAAAACCTCTGACCTCCTGCTATAATTCAGACAACTTGTTCTCCAGGAGTTCTGCATAATTTTCCTCTCTGACTTCCTGTTTCTTGAATCCTACATCTACCTTTACTTTTTTATTATGCTCAAAAATATCTTCTTAAGAAAAAGTGCGTAGGAGGTATAGAGTTTTTTGAATGTCTGAAGAAAAACTCCTTTTTTAACTTTCTTTTTTTTTGTCTTAAAGAAATGGAAAAGTTTATTAGCAAAGCAATTAAAACACAATTATTGTCTCATTTATATGTCCATTTTGCTCATACACTTGTGGTTGAATCACATTTATCTAGACAGTAAATACAGCTTTTTTCAGGGTTTTTCCATTGCTTCACAAAGGATCTTTTTTTAATACTTTATTCTATTTTACATTACTGTATTGGTTTTGCCTTACATCGACATGAATCAGCCACAGGTGTACACGATCTCCCCATGCCAGAGCCCCCTCCCA
>SJYW01035895.1:397943-412952 GCA_006410735.1 Raphicerus campestris | reverse complement strand
TCCAGTACTCTTGCCTAGAGAATTCCATGGATGGAAGACCCTGGTAGGCTGCAGTCTATGGGGTCGCAAAGAGTCAGACACAACTGAGCAACTTCACTTTCACTTTTCACTTCCATGCACTGGAGAAGGAAATGGCAACCCACTCCAATGTTCTTGCCTGGAGAATCCCAGGGACAGCGGAGCCTGGTGGGCTGCAGTTTGTGGGGTTGCACAGAGTTGGACACGACTGAAGTGACTTAGCAGCAGCAGCAGCAGACTTCCCTCTTAGAACTGCTTTTGCTGCATCCCACAGGTTTTGAGTTGTGTTTTCATTGTCATTTGTTTCTAGAAATTTTTTTATTTCCCTTTTTCATCAGTAACCTGTTGGTTATTTAGAAACATGTTGTTTAATCTCCATGTGTTTGTGTTTCTTACAGGTTTTTTCTTATAATTGATATCTAATCTCTTAGCAGTGTGATCAGAGAAGATGCTTGATACAATTTCAATTTTCTTAAATTTACTGAGGTTTGATTTGTGACCCAAGAAGTGGTCTATCCTGGAGAATGTTCCATGTGGACTTGAGAAGGTGTATTCTGCATTTGGATGGAATGTCATGAGAGCTCCATCTTGTCTAATGTGTCATTTAAGACATGTTTCCTTATTAATTTTCTGTTTTGATGATTTGTCCATTGGTGTGAGTGGGGTGTTAAAGTCTCCTACTATTATTGTGTTAATGTCAATTTCTCCTTTCATGTCTGTGTTTGTCTTAAATATTGGGGTGCTCCTATGTTGGGTGCATAGGTATTTGCAGTTTTTATGTCTTCCTCTTGGATTGATCCCTTGATCATTATGTAGTGTCCTTCTTTATCTCTTGTAATCTTTTTTATTTTAAGGTCTGTTTTGTCTGATATGAGGATTGCTACTCCAGCTTTCTTTTGCTTCCCATTTGCATGGAATATATTTTCCAATCCTCTCACTTTCAGTCTATATGTGTCTTTAGGTCTGAAGTGGGTTTCTTATAGACAGCACATATATAGGTCTTGTTTTTTGTATCCATCCAGACAGTCTATGTCTTTTGGTTGGAGCATTTAGTCCATTTACATTTAAAGTAATTATTGATAGATATGTTCCTATTGCTGTTTTCAAATTGGATTGATTTTGTAGATCTTTTTTCTTCTGTTGTATTTCTTGACTATATAACATTTGTTGTAAAGCTGGCTTGGTGATACTGAATTATCTTAACTTTTGCTTATCTGAGAAGCTTTTTTCTCTCCATCAGTTTTGAGTGAGATCCATGCTTAGTACAGTAATCTTGGTTGTAGATTTTTCCCTTTCAGTACTTTAAATATATGCTGCCATTCCCTTCTGGCCTGCAGAGTTTCTGCTGAAAGATCAGCTGTAAGCATATGGGGTTTCCCTTGTATGGTACTTTTTGCTTCTCCCTGGCTGCTTTTAATATTTTTTCTTTGTGTTCAGTCTTTGTTAGTTTGATTAGTATGTGTCTTGGTGTGTTTCTCTTTGGGTTTATCCTGTATGGGACTCTTTGTGCCTCTTGGACTTGATTGGCTATTTCCTTTTCCATGCTGGGGAAAGTTTCAACTATAATCTCTTCAAATAATTTCTCATACACTTTCTTCTCTTCTTCTTCTGGGACCCCTATAATTCAAATGTTGATGCCTTTGATAAGGTCCCAGAGGTCTCTGAGATTGTTCTCAGCTCTGTTCATTCTTTTTACTTTGTTCTGCTCTTCAAAAGTTATTTCCATCATTTTATCCTCCAGCTCGCTGATTCATTCTTCTCCTTCAGATAATCTGCTATTGATTCCTTCTAGAATAGTTTTAATTTCAGTAATTGTATTGTTTGTCTCTGTATGCTTATTCTTTCATTCTTCTATGTCTTTGTTAATTCATTCTTGCATTTTCTCCATTTTGTTTCAAGGGTTTTGATCATCTTTACTATCATTATTCTGAATTCTTTTTCAGGTAATTTTCTTGTTTCCTTTTGACTTATTTGGACTTCTGTGTTTCTAGTTTGTTCTTTCATTTGTGCAGTATTTCTCTGCCTTTTATTTTTTTAAAGTTAAGTGTTTGAGGTCTCCTTTTCCCAGGCTTCAGGGAAAGTTGAATTCTTTCCTTGAAGAAGGTTGAATTCTTTCTTTCTTTTGGTTTCTGCCTTCCTAAGGTTGGTCCAGTGGTTTGTGTGAGTTTCACATACAGTGAGATTTGTGCTGAGTTTTTGTTTGTTTGTTTTTACTCTAATGGGCAAGGCTGAGTGAGGTGGTACTCCTGTCTGATGGTTGGGTTTGTATTTTTGTTTAGTTTGTTGTTTAGATGCGGTGTCCTGCACAGAGTGCCATTGGTGGTTGGGTGATGCCCAGTTTTGTATTCAATGGTTTCCTTTGTGTGAGTTCTCTATTTGATACTCCCTAGGGTTAGTTCTCTGTTAGTCTAGGGTCTTGGAGTCAATGCTCCCACTCCAAAGGCTCAGGGTTTGATCTCTTGTTCATGCTGTAGGGACTGCAGCAAGGGATCAGACATATCACAATGCGAAGTAGCTCTTAAAAATTCTTCTTGCTCTTGTTGCCCTCACTTCCCGAAGCAGACAACTGCACTGGTGGCAGTGGCCGAGCCATCAAGAATGTACAGCTGTATTGTAAACATGCCAGAGGTCCAGTTCCCATCCTCATCCACCCCATGCAGTCCCTACCCCTTCCTCACTCCTCAATAATCCATACACTTTTCTGGTAGTCATCCTGACATTTTGGTGGCCATCATTTTGTTCTCCCTTTCATACAAACACACTCTAACAAAGCCACAAACACAATTTGATATAAATGGGATCTCATTTGTGTTGTGTTATCACAGATGCTCTCCCTGCTGTCCTCTCACCTCAGCATCACTGCACAGTGGCCTCCATTAACATGAGCCTACAAGCTAGTGAATTACATTCTATATTTTCTCCAAGGTATTATAATCACAAACAAATGGATACATGTGTGTACATGCATACACACCTATACAAACACCTTTTCTGTGTCTTACGTTTACCACCTAATAACATTCACATTCATGGAAGTATCTCCACAGTACTTGTAATTCTAAGTAATAACTGCATAATATTCCATGGTATAATCTAACTTTCCCTGGTGGCTCAGACAGTAAGGTGTCTATCTGCAGTGCTAGAGACCTGGGTTTGATCCCTGGGTCAGGAAGATTCCCCGGGGAAGGAAATGGCAACCCACTCCGGTATTCTTGCCTAGAAAATCCCATGGACAGAGGAGCCTGGTAGGCTACAGTCCATGGGGTTGCAAAGAGTCAGACAAGACTGAACAACTTTACTATTCCATGGTATAAGTGTTTGAAAATTTGCTCATTTCACCTGTGGATAATGACACACTTTGTTTCCAATTACTGGCAATTACAAATACTGATTTAGAAATCCCATTTTATGTATAACCATACAGATTGATACATTTTAGTAAACAGAAGCTTAGTAGTGGGATGGCTAATGATTATAAGAATTTTAATAGATTCCAGATTGCCTTCCAAAAAGGCTACAGTATTGTTGGTAGTTTTTATATTTCTCCTAATCTCCATGAATAATGAGCATTATAATCTTATAATTCTTGGTTTTGGCTTGATATTATTGCTGATGTTTTATATTCTTATTTTGATTCAGTTTTGTTAATACATTTAACTACAATTGCTTTTTCTTACTCCCTCTTGTTCTTTTTTAAACTTTCATTTTTAAATATTTATAGATCACAGGAAGCTGAAATTTAATACAGAGAGGCTCAGTGTTCCCTTTACCCAGTTCCCCAAAAGTAATATGCTATATCACTATAGAACAGCATTAAAGCCAGGAACTGACACTGAAAGAACATGTGTGTATGTATCTCTGTACCATTTTCCATTTTATCACATGTGTAGATTCATGTGACAACTACCACCAGCCGTATACTATTCCACCAGCCTCAAACTGCACTCCTTTGCAGTCAAAACTTTCCTCCCTGTCCATAACCACTTTCGACCACTAATCTGATCTCCATTCTCTGATGTTGTCATTTCAAAAATATTACCATCTGAGATTTGCTTTTTTCACTCAGCATAAATCCAGTGATTTCTGAGTTGTGTGTATCCATTCCTTTTTACTGCTGATTATTATTCCATTGACTGACTTTACCATATTTTCCTTAATTAATTACTTGTTGAAGGACATTTGGGTCACTTCCAGCTTGAGGCTGTCACAAATAAAGCTCCCATGAAGATTTTTGAGGAGGTTTTTTGGTGAGCAAAGGTTTTCATTCCTCTGGGATAAATGCCCCCATCAGTGGCATTTATCTGATGAGTTGCATGATATGCATATCTTTCGTTGTTTTTTTTTTTTTTTTAAGTGTCAATTTTTTTTCCAGCATGGCGTGCCATTTTGCCATATGTGAGAGGCCTGGTTTTCTGCATCCTTGCCAAGATTTGAAATGTTTAATGTTTTTCACTTTGCCTGTACTGATAAGCATGTAGTGATCTCGTGACTCTGACATAACATTCCACGAAGGCTAGTGCTGTTGAGCTTTTATCATGTGCTTCACGTGCTTTTTTCATATAGCTCAGGCTGCTACAACAAAATACCATAGGCTCCAGCTTAAAAAGTGATAGAAATTTATTTCTCACAGTCCTGGAGGTCAGGAAATCCAAGATTGAGGTGTTAGCAGATTCAGTATCTGCTGAGAGCTCTCCTCCTAGGTGGCCCTTTTCACTGTACCAGCACTTCAATGGGCACTAATCCCACTTAAGAGGGCTCTGCCCTCATGGCCGAATTACCTCCAAAGGCCCCATATGGCTTATATCATCACCTTAAGAGGTTAGGATTTCAACATATTAATTTGGGGAAACACAAATATTCAGTCTGTAGAATTTGCCATACTTATGTATCTTCTTAGGTGAAATGTCTCTCCATATTTTGCTCATTCTCTAACTGAACTTTTGATTTTTACAGTGGAGTTTTGAGAGTTCTTTTTATGAAATAAATTAGAACATGTATAAATTTAACCTGTACAACATATTGGTTTGATAGAATTATATATTATAGACTGCATTTTATATTGCAATATGATTACCACTGTTAACTAGCATCTCTGTCATGTCACCTAATTTTCATTTCTTTTTATTGTAATAACATTTAAGATCTAATCCCTTAGCAACTTTGCAATTCATAATACAATATTGCTGGCTACAATCACTATGCTGTGTATTAGATCTCCAGGACTTGTTCATCTTCTAGTTGAAAGTTTATATCCTTACACAAAATCTCCAAAATTACCCTGCCCCTCACCCCCTGGTAACCACTAATCTACTCTCTGATTCTACAAATTCAGTGTTTGTTTGTCTTTCTCTGTCTCATTTATCTCAACATATTGCACTCAAGGTCCATCTGTGTTGCTGGAAATGGCAGGATGTCCTTTCTCATAACTGAAATATATACCGTGTTTTCTTCATCCATTCATTCATTGAGGGATGCCTAAATAGGCTATTATGAATAATGCTGTCTTGAATATGGGAGTGCAGAAAACTCCTTGATGTCCTATTGCCATTCCCTTTGGCTATATACCCAGAAATGGAATTGATGAATCTTGGAGTAGTTTATTTTTAATTTTGTAAGCAACCTTTATGCTATATTTCATAGTAGCTGAACAAATTTACATTCCCATCAGTAGTGCACACGGATTCCCTTTTCTTCACATCCTCACCAATACTTATCCTCCTGATGAGAGCTATTATAATAGGTGTGAGGTTATATCTCATTGTGGTTTTGATTTATATTTCCCTGATGATTAGTAATGTTGAGCATCTTTTCATGTACCTGTTGTCCACTTGTATATCTTCTTTGGAAAAAAATATGAATTCAGTTTCTTTGCCCATTTTTCAATTAAATTGTTTGGTTCTTTTGTTACTGAGTTATATGAGTTATTTATATATTTTGGATATTAATGTCTTTTCTAATATATGGTTTGCAAATATTTTCTACTATTTTGTGGATTGCCTTATCATTTAGGTGGTTGAGTTTTTTTGTTTTTGCTGTGCAAAGCTTTTAAATTTGATGTTAGCCCACTTGCTGACTTTTACTTTTGTTGCTTGTCCTTTTGGTGTGATATCCAAAAATCATTGCCAAGACCAATGTCAAGGAGCTTCTTCCCTTTTATCTAGAGGCTTTACTGTATTCAGTTTTATGTTTATGTGCTTAATTCAAGTTAATTTTGTGAGTAGTGTAAGATGGGGTCCAATTTCATTTTTCTGCATGTGGTTGTTTAGATAAATTTCTTTGTTGAAGTGTATCAGGGTAATACTGGTTTTGTAAAGTGAATTTGTAAGTGTTCTCTCTTCAATTTTTTGAAAAGTTTAAGAAGAATTTGCATTAGTTCTTCTTTAAATGTTTGGTCAAATTCACCAACTCAATGGACTTGAGTCTGAGCAAACTCCAGAAGTTAATAGTGGACAAGAAAGCTTGGCTTGCTGCAGTCCATGGGGGTTGCAAAGAGTCACACAACTGAGCCACTGGGCTGAACTGAGAATTCACTGCTGAGACCATCTGGTTCTGAGCTCTTTTATGTTGGGAAATACACGACTTGGTCTGCTCAGATTTTCTATTTCTTCATGATTCAGTCTTGGTGGGTTGTCTGATTCTAGGAATTTATCCATTTTCTCTAGGTATATTCAATTCAGTTGCATATAGCTGTCAATAGTAGTCTCTGATGATCCTTTTTATTTCTGTGGTATCACCTGTAATGTCAACTCTTTCATTTCTGATTTTACTTGAGCCTTTGCTCTTTTATCCTAGTCAGTCTAGCTAAAGGATTGTCAATTTTGTTTATCTTTTCTAAAAATCAACACTTAATTTCCTTGTCTTTTCTATTGTTTTTCTGGTCTCCATTTCATTTGTTTCTGCTCTGATCTTTGTTGTTTCTTTCCTTCTGATAACTCAGGCTCAATTTCTTGTTCTCCTTTTTCTGGTTCCTTGAAATATGAAATTAAGTTGCTTATTTGAGATTTTTTTCTTACTGTAGGAATTTATAATTGTAAATTTCCCTCTAAGAACTGCTCTTGCTGCACCCCCTAGGAGCTGAAGTATTATGTTTCCATTTTCATTTCAATATATTTTTATTTCAGTTTTTATTTCTTCTTTGACTCACTGATTGTTCAGGACTGTGTCATTCAATTTCCACATATTTGTGAGCATTACAGTTTTTCTTCTGTTACTGATTTCTAGTCATAATATTATCTAGAAATATATCTGGTAATATTTCAATTTTCTTAAATTTGCTAAGATTTTTTTTCTTTGATTTATCATATGATCTATCCTGGAGAATGTTCTGTGTGTACTTGAGAGCAATGTATATTCTGCCACTGTTGTATGAAATATTATTTGTTTGTTTGGTCCCTTTGGTTTAAAAGTATAGTTCAGATCCAACATTTTCTTATTGATTTTCTGGATGTGCTATCCATTGTTTTAAGTGGGATGTTGGAATCTTCTACAATTATTGTATTATTGTCTGCTTTTCCCTTCTGATATGTTTTTCTGATATTGCTTTAATATACTTAGATACTCCAGTGTTGGTGTATTTATATTTATGACTATTATATCTCCTTCATGTATTGAACTCTTTATCATTATAGAATTATCTTTATCTCATTACAATTTTTGCTTTATTTTGTCTGATGTAAGTACAGCTACTCTGCTGTCTTCTGATTTCTACATACATGGAATATATTTTTTCATCCCTTTGCTCTGAGCCTATGTGACCCTAAATCTGATTGGGTCTCTTATAAGCAGCAAAAATTTCTTTCTTTTTTGATCTGTTCAACCACTCTCTGACTCTTGATTAGAGAATTTGATCTATTTATATTTAGAGTATTTATTGATAGAGACTTATTAATCCCATTTTGTTAATTTCTTCCTGGGCATTGGGTAGTTCCTTTGTTACTTTCTGCCTTTCTGTGTGCATGGATGATTTTCCAAAATGGTATGCTTTGATTCCGTTCTCTTTACCTTTTTTACATCTACTGTAGGTTTTTGCTCTGAGGTTAACAAGAGGTTTACATTTTCTTCTGTGCTAATAACAACTTAAATCATATAAAAACCCTCTACCTTTTCATTCCCTGCCTCTTTATGTTTTTGATGCCATAATTTACTTCTTTCTATATTGTACTTTTATTAACAAATTATTGTAACTAGTTTTTTAAATACTCTTGTCCTTTAACTTTTATATTGGATTTAAATGATTAATATACCACCATATTCCAGTATTAGAGTAACATTTTCATGTTTTCATGTTAGTAATTAGTATACTTTCATTTCAGCTTGTGAAATTCCTTTCTACATGTCTTATAAGGTAGGTCTAATAGTGATCTCAACTTCTGTTTTTCTGGAAGTCTTTATCTCTCTATTTCTGAAGGATAACTTTACTGAATAGAGTATTCTTGGTTGGCAGATTTTTACTCTCAACACTTTGAATATATCATCCCACTCTTTTCTGGCCTTCAAAGATTCTGCAGAGAAATCCACTAGTAACCCTATGAGATTCCCTTGTAAGTTACAAGCTTATTTTCTCTTGATTATTTTAAGACTCTCTCTTTGTCTTTGATTTTTGACAGTTTTATTATAATGTTTCTTGGGGAGGTTCTGTTTAACTAGATTTTGTTTGGTAATGTGTGAGTTTAATGAACTAGGTTATCAAAATCTCTCCTCACATTTGGGAAGTTCTAAGCCATTACATATTTTATTTTTTAATATTATTTATTTATCTGGCTGCGTCTGGACTTAGTTGCAGCACATAGTATCTTTGTTCCATCATGAAGGCTCTTTTTCATTGAGGCACACAGACTCTGTTTGTGGTGCATGAGTCAGTAGTTGCAATGCACAAATTTAGCTGCTCTGCAGCATGTGGGATCTTAGTTCCCCAACAAGAAATCAATCCATGTCTCCTGCGTGGCAGGGCAGATTCTCAACTACTGGACCACCACGGAAGTCCCAGCCAGAATTATTTTTCTTGTCATTAGAACTTTAAAAAATTTACTCTCTTAGCAACTTTCAAATACACAATACAGTGTTAACTGTAATTGCCATGGTACATGCCCCCCTCCCATGGATCACAGCCTTGCATTGATGAAGGGGCTTGCATAACTCAATGAAGTGATGAGCCATGCCGTGCAGAGCCACCCAAGATGAATGGGTCATAGTGAATAGTTCTAACAAAACAGGGTCCACTGGAGAAGGAAATGGCTACCCACTCAAATATTCTTTCCTGGAAAACCCTTTGAACAGTATGAAAATGCAAAAGAAAAAAAATGACAAAGGAAGATGAGTCCCCCAAGTTGGAAGGTGTCCAGTATGCTACTGGGGAAGAGCAGAGGGAAATTACCAAAAGCTCCAGTAAGAATGAAGTTGCTGGGCCAAAGGGAAAGTGATGCTCAGCTGTGAATATATCTGGTGGTGAAAGTCCAGTGCTGTTAAGAACAATATTGCATAAGAACCTGAAATATTGGGTCCATGAAACACGGTAAATTGAACCTGGTCAAGCAGGAGATAGCAAGATTGAACATCAACATCTTAGGAATCAGTAAACTAAAATGGGCAGGAATGGGTGAATTTAAATCAGGTGATCATTATATCTATTACTGTGAGCAAGAATCATTTAGAATAAATTGAATAGACCTCATAATCAACAAAAGAATTCAAAATGCAGTACTTAGGTGCAATCTCAAAAATAACAGAATGATCTTAGTTCATTTCCAAGGCAAACCAATAAATATCACAGTAATCCAAGTCTATGCCCCAATCACTGATGCTGAAAAAGCTGAAATTGACAGGTTCTATGAAGTACAACATCTTCTAGAACTAAAACCAAAAAAAGACGTCCTTTTCATCATAGAGGATTGGAATGCAAAAGTAGGAAGTCAAGAGATACTCAGGATAATAGACAAGTTTGGCCTTGGAGTATGAAATGAAGCAGGGCAAAGGCTAACAGAGTTTTGTCAAAAGAACATGCAGGTCATAGCAAACACCTTTTTCCAATAACCTAAGAAACGACTCTACACATGGTCATCACCAGACGGACAATACCAAAATCAGATTTATTATGTTCTTTGCAGCCGAAGATGGAGCAGCTCTATACATTCAGTAAAAACAAGACCTGGAACTGACTGTAGCTCAGTTCATGAGCAACTTATTGTAAAATTTAGACTTAAAGTGAAGAAAGTAGGGAAAACCACTGTGCCATTCAGGTATGGCCTAAATCAAATCTCTTATTTGATACAGTGGAGATGATGAATAGATTCAAGGGATTAGATCTTGTAGATAGAGTGCTTGAAGAACTATGGACAAAGGTTTGTAACTTGTATCAGAGGCAGTGACCAAAACCTTCCCAAAGAAAATGAAATGAAACAAGGCAAAGCAATTGTCTCAGGAGACTTTACAAATATCTGAGGAAAAAGGAGAAGTGAAAGGCAAGGAAGAAAGGGAAAGATATACCCAACTGAATGCAGAGTTCCAGAGAATAGCAAGGAGAGATAATAAGGCCTTCTTAAATGAATGATGCAAAGAAATAGAGGAAAACAATACAGTGGGAAAGACTAGAGATCTCTTCAAGAAAATCGGAGATATCAAGGGAACATTTCATGCAAAGATTGACATGATAAAGGACAGAAATGGTAAGGACCTAACAAAAGCAAAAGAGATTAAGAAGCTGTGGTAATAATAGACAGAAAAACTATACAAGAAGGGTCTTAATGACTCAGATAACCACAATGGTGTAGTCACTCCTAGAGCTGGGCATCCTAGAGTGTGAAGTCAAGTGGCCTTAGGAAGTCAAGTGGGCCATTGGAAGCATTACTTCAAACAAAGCTAGTGGAGGTGACAGAATTCCAGCTGACTTATTTAAAATCCTAAAAGACGATGCTGTTAAAGTGCTGCACTCAATATGTCAGCAAATTTGGAAATTCAGCGATGGCCACAGGATTGGACAATGTCAGTTTTCACTGCAATACCAAAGAAGGGCAATGTCAATGAATGTTCAAACTACCAAACAATTGTACTCATTTCACATGCTATTATAGGAAGGCCATGCTCAAAATCCTTCAAGCTAGGCTTCAGCAGTACATATTTGAGAACTTCAAGATTTATAAGCTCTATCTGAAAGAAGCAGAGGAACCAGAGATCAAATTGCCGACATTCGTTGGATCTGGAGAAAGGAAGAGAGTTCCAGGAAAACATCTATTTCTGCTTCATTGACTACACTAAGGCCTTTGGCTGTGTGGATCACAAAAAACTGGAAAGTTCTTAAAGAAATGGGAATACCAGTCCACATTACCTACCTTCTGAGAAACCTGTTATGTGGGTCAAGTAGCAACAGTTAGAACCAGACATGGTACAACTAACTGGTTCAAAATTGAGAAGGACTACAATGAGTATATTGTCACCCTTCTAATTTAACTTCTATGCAGAGTGCATCATGCAAAATGCTGGGATGGATGAATCACAAGGTGAAATCAAGATTGCCAGGAGAAATATAAACAACATCAAATATGCAAATGATACCACTCTAACGGCAAAAAGTGAAGAGAAACTAAGGAGCACCTTGATGAGGGTGACAGAGAAAAGTGAAAAAGCTAGCTTGAAATTCATTACTAAAAATACTAAGGTCATGGCATCTGGTCCCATCACTTCATGACAAATAGAAAGGGGGATAGTGGAAACAGTGACTTATTTTGGGGCCTTATTATTGGGTTCTGAAATCACTGCAGATAGCGACTGCAGCCATGAAATTAAAAGATGCTTGCTCCTTGGAAGGAAAGCTATGACAAACCTAAGACAGCATATTAAAAAGCAGAAACATCACTTTGCTAACAAATGTCCACATAGTCAAAGGTATGGTTTTTTTCAGTAGTCATGTGCAGATGTGAGAGTTGGACTAAAGAAGGCCAAAGAAGGGATGTTCTCAAATTGTGATACTGGAGAAGACTACTGAGAGTCCCTTAGACTGCAAGGAAATGAATCTTGAATATTCACTGGAAGGTCTATTACTGAACCTGAAGCTCCAATACTTAGATCACCTGATGCAAAGAGTCAACTCATTGGAAAAGACCCTGTTGCTGGGAAATATTGACGACAAAAGGAGAAGGGTGCAGCAGAGGTTGAAATGTTTAGATAGCATCACCAACTCAATGGACATGAATTTGAGCAAACTCTGGAAGATAGTGAAGTAAAGAGGAGCCTTGTGTGCTACAGTCCACAGAGTGGTATAGAGTCAGACACAACTTACTGACTGAACAACAAGGACACCATATTACATCCACAAGACTTAACTATTTTATAACTTGAACTTTGTACCTTCTAACTCCCTTCACTCCTTTCATGCACCTTCTCATCCCCTACTTCTGGCTACCACCAGTCTTTTCTCTGTATCTATGAGCTTTGGTTTTTAGATTCCACATATACGTGAGATCATAAATCATAAAACTTTCTATGTCTGACTTAACTTTGAAAACAGCCTAATGTACTCAAGGACCATCTATGTTGTCACAATGGCAAGATTTCATTCTATCTTAAGGCTGAATAATACTCCATTGTATATATACCACATTTTCTTTATCCATTCATCTATCAATAACACCTTGATTGTTTCTGTATCTTAGCTATTGCAAATAACACCTTGATTGTTTCTGTATCTTAGCTATTGCAAATAACTCTGCAGTTAAACACAGTGGTGCATGTATCTTTTCAAGTTACTGATCTTATTTTCTTTGACTATCCAAAGGTGGAATTTCTAGATCAGTTGGTAGTTCTACTTTTAATATTTTGAGGAACTTCTATACAGTTTTCTATAGTAGCTGTACAAGTTTACATTTCTACCAACATTGCACATGGGCTCTCTTTTCTCCTCAAACTCGCCAACACTTGGTATTTCTTGTCTTTTTGATGATTTTAGCAGATGTGAGATGATATCTCATTGTGGTGTGGATGTGCATTTCCCTGATGATTAGGCCTGTTGAGTGTCTTTTCATGTACGTGTTGGCCATTTCTATGGCTTCTTTGGAAAAGTGTATATTCACGCACACCTGCCCCATCTACTTTTTAATTGAATTGTGATGGTTTTTGTTTGTTTTTGAGCTGTATAAGCTCTATATATTAATATTCTTGCAATATTAACCCCTTATTGGCTATATTATTTGCAAATACTTTCTCACATTGAGTATTGTTACCTTTTCGTATTGTTGAAGGTTTCCTTTGTTGTGCAGAAACTTTGCTGTTTGATATAATCCAGTTTGTAAATTTTTGCTTTTGTTCCTTTCTTTTTGGTGTCAAATCCAAAAAATTCTTCACTATACCCAATGTAAGGAGTTTACTGCCTGTGTTTTCTTCTAGAATTTTATGGTTTTAGGTTGTACATTCAAGCCTTTAGTCCATTTAGGGTTAATTTTTGTGTATGGTAAAAGATATTCTTTTGCATGTGGATGCCTAATTCCCAGCACTTTATTGAAAACTGTCCTCTTCATCATATATTCTTGGCTTCTCTGTCATAAATTAGTTGATTATATATGAGTGAGTTTATTTCTGGGCCTTTTTTCTGTTACATTGATCTATATGTCTGTGTTTATGTCACTACTGTTTTGATTAGAATACTTCATTATAGAGTTTGAAATTAGGAAGCACAATACCTCCAGCTTTGTTCTTCATTCGCAAAGAATTGCTTTGCCTATTTTGGATCTTTTGGGATTCCATGCAAAATTTAGGATTGTTTGTGCTATTTCTGTGGAAAATGGTATCGGAATTTTGATAGGTATTGCATTGAAACTGTAGATTGCTATAAGTAGTATGGACATTTTAACAATACTAGTTCTTCTAATCCATGATCATAAAGCATCTTAACACTTACTTGTGACATTTATCTTCTTTGATTTTGTTCATCAAAGTCTTATAGTTTTCAGTGAACAAGTATTTTATCTCCTTAGTTATATTTTAATGTATTTTTAATTGGAGGATAATTGCTTGTATTCGTTTCTGCCGTACAGCAGTGTTAATCAGAAATAAGTATACATTTATCTCCCTTCCTCACACCCCTTCCATCTTACCCCTCTGGGTCATCATAGAGCACTAGGCTGATCTCCTGTGTTATGCAGCAGCTTCCCACTACCTATCTATTTTGCATATGGTAGTGTGTATATGTCAATGCTGTTCTCTCAATTTGTCCCACCATCTCCTTCCCCGACTGTCTCCACAAGTCCATTCTCTACATCTGTGTCTCTAGTCCTTCCCTGAAAGTAAGTTCATCAGTACAATTTTTCTAGATTCCATATATATGCATTAGTATACAATATTTGTTGTTCTTTTTCTGACTTACTTCACTCTGTATAACATGCTTTGGGTTCATCCACCTCACTAGAACTGACTCAGATTTGTTCCTTTTAATGGTTGCATAATATTCCATTGCATATATATGGTTGTGTATGTGTGGGTATATATATATATATATATATATATATCTCACAACTTTTTATCCATTCATCAGTCAGTGAACATCTACATTGCTTCCATGTCCTGGCTATTGTAAATAGGTCTGCAATGAACATTGGGATACATGTGTCTTTTTGAATTGTTTTCTCAGGATATGTGCCCAGGAGTGGAATTGCTGGATAGAATGGGGCTTAAAAGTCTGCAGGTCTAGCAAGTTTCTACCTATTGCTGTAAAACCAGCTGATTAAGCTTGGGTTCATGGTCTCTTTCAAGGGGCTATGTTCAGCTCAAGGCCAGACTCCAAGATGTCTTGCTTCCACAATCACTAAGGTAGCTGTTGACAGGCTTCAGATCCATGCTGGCTGTTGACTTGGAGACATCAGTTTCTTGCCACATGAGCTTCTCCATGGCCCTTTTAACAGTATATCATCTGACTTCTTCCAGAGCAAGGGGTCCATGAGAGGCACCCTCAAATGGAAGCGACAACCTTTTTATTACCTAATCTTGGAAATGATATTTCATTCTGCC